>CAUYUJ010019392.1:2726236-2798338 GCA_963575745.1 Prorocentrum cordatum | reverse complement strand
GTACCACGACGACGACGACGACGTCCCCTACCCGCGGCGCGCCTCGGCGATGGGCGCCGCGAGGCGCAGCTCGCGGACGGCAGCCGCAGCCGCATCGAGATTCACTATAGGGTCGAAGAGAGAGGCAGAGGGGAGGTGACGAAGAGAGAAGTAAACGTGACAGGCAATGAACACTTCCTGCAGAACAGATGCGGTGCAAATCGGGATCCCCCACCTGGCCAATGGGTCAGACGCAGGCCATCTATAACGCAGCACGGTTGCGTAGTGAATCTGACGAGCAGGCTCCCCCTCGCAGCCAAAAATGCAACCCCTACGATCGCCCGCACTCAGGGCACGGTGGGAGGTCAGCCAGGCTCCGCTCAGAGTTCGATGCCGCGGCCACGCCCATGACGGAGGGACCGAACGGAGGACACCCTGGATGCTGGGCCAGTCGATGGCCTTGATTTCATCGGACCTATCGGGCCACCACTTCAGAAGACGAGATTCGTACAACTTGCTCGCGCTACTCTGGGGCCAGCATTGGATACAGGCTAATTTCGCAGCCCTCTGGATCTTCAGAACATTTTCGCGACAGGCGGCGGCAGCAGCAGCGTGCATAGGGCCTCCGACTCCGTGGTCAGCCTCGTGCAAGAATTGAACGAACGCTCGGCGCTTCCAGTGCCGTGGGTACCGCTGTCCAGCTGGCACCACAGTCAGGCGGCACTCGTCAAGCTCACTGGACATGGGTGTGTGTGTCATCCTCAAGAGCTAACGGTATATTCGTTCATACTGAGGTAACGTCGACCGGGCCGTCCGAGCAAGAGTCGAAATACTCAGTACCTCAAGCGGGCAAACCCGCGGAGCATTCCATTCTTGCAGATACGCCCAGTCCCGAGCACGGAAAGCACCGAGCGGAAGACGGAACGCCTGGGCCAGCGCCCCATTCTCAGCGTCCTTCATAGCTGTCGGCAACGGCAGAAACTGCATGACATAGCTGAGGACAGCGACCGCACGCGTTGAGTACAGGGCCGCAGAGGAAGATGCAGGGGTATTGCCAGCACCTATAGCAGCAACACGGGCTCTATATTTTTTCGCGGGGAAGATTCCAGGAGCCGGTAAGCTCAGTCGAAGGGCCAATCCACACCCCCAGGTAAAACATTTTAGGTTCGACGCGGAACTCGGATCACCCAGGGATCAACATGTTCAGGAACTTTTAGACCTGGTCTTTCAGCTCGGGCGTAAATGGGCCAGGAACGGGGGTCAGGACACATTTCGCTGGCTTGAGGCAGAGATGCGCGGTCATCTCCACTACTTTCATCACTCGCCGAAGCTGCAGCAGCAGGCGGATGTCCGACAAGGCTCCACCCAGGTCGTCAGCGCATGCACGGTTGATGCCCTTCCGCGGGACCTCGAAACTGCGGTTGAGGTCGAGTAGAGCAGGGGTGAGGGCAATCGCGAAGAGCGAGCCAGAGAGAGCACATCCTTGGGCAATCCCAGAACGGATCCAGAACGCGCGAATCAGAACCCCCTGGGCCGCCATCACTCCCTCGATGCAATCATACAGTGACTGGACAAACCTCAGGAACCCAAGCGGGCGCCCCATCTTCTTCAGCACCCGAGCCGCGAATTCTTGGGACAGGCTGGGGAACGCGTGGCCGTAGTCCAGGGCATACAGCATTGGACAACGGCCATCGGCCTCTGGGCGGGCAGAGCGTGCACGAGCGAGGGCGTCAACTTCTAAGATGTTCTGGCAAAAGTGCCTACCCTTCATGAACCCATGTGGGTCCTGAGGAACGAAACGATCGAGCGGTTTTCTGATCGACATAATCATAATGGCAGCACGCAGTTTGATACTGGTATTTCGAAGCCCAAGGGCACGCGCCGACGAAGCTTCTCTTTCACAGTCGCCCTCCCTCGTATCAGTGCTAGACTCTCCCTTGGGTAAAAAAGGCTTGCAGCGTGGCGCTCTCGGCGGCAGGGGTGCTGTAACCAGCCATCATCCACCGCAGTGGATCATGCAACAGTAGCAGACCGCTCGGGTGCGCCAGCCAAGCCGCATAACACGAGCGATCAACCCCAGGAGCTGAGTCGCTCACTGAGCGTGCCACTTTCTTCAGCAAAGCGAACGACGGAGGCGGGCAGTCGGCGAAGTCGACGGAGCGAACGAAGCGGTCGCAATAAGCACTGGCAGTTTTGCACGGCCACGGTTTCCTGGAAAAGATCGGGCCCCAATGCGATGCAAGAGCAGCATGTCGGTCTTGCCCCTCCTCCTTCCTCTGGCCCTCAGCAAGCGCAGCGCGAAGCGTGAGACGACGAGCGAACGGTGCCCAAATCCTCGCCCTCCTCTCGATAGCTTGAATCTGCTGACGTTCTCGCTGACGCACCCCCCCCCCCCCCCCCCCCCCCCCCCCCCCGCAGCAGCGCGTTCGAGACGGGCACGGGCAGCGAGCCGATCGAGGTTAGCAGCCGGAAGTTGCACCTTGTTTGTCCAGCTCTGGAAAGCCGCTGGATGAGTAAGTGAGACGTGGCCACCCTTGATTGTGACGAAATCAGCAGCTGCGGCATGGGGGCCCAGAAATCGCTCGGCCGCGGCCGCGTCCTGGCGCCGCACCGTCCGAGCCAGTGCACGCGCTAACAACAAAAGAGTGCGGGGGCCCGTCGGCTTGCGATACATCAACATGCCCCGCGCTTTCCTCCCAGCTGCCTGCGTCGAGTATTTCTGTCTCATCAGCCGCCGAGGCGGGCGCGTAGCCGAGAGAGAGGCCTCCTCCGCATCAAGAAACTTGGCGAGACACTGTTTATTGTCTGGCGAGCAGCAGACATGCCAAGGAATCGGGCGCTCTCCTGGTTCCTGAGGCTTCTGCTGGTATGTCGAAATAATTAATGCAGCATGATCGCTGACTTTGGCTCGATGAAGATTTTCGGGCAACCCCTCCACGCGAGCGGACGCATGCACCTGAGCGAGGACCCAACCAGGCCAGGAGCACCAGAATCTGTCAATTGCGGCCACGGCCTCTGTCTGCGCATCGCAATGAGTCGCTGACGCCGGCGAGATCCCCACCGGGCCATCCAGCGCGTCAGCCCATCGGGGGGCTTTGGCGTGAAGCGGCCGAGAGATCCTCTGAGCCTCCGAAGGCTGCGAAAACGAAAGCTGTTCCTCGGGCGCAAAATTGAAATCGCCGTGCACCACGACTAAAACCGATTCAGGAGACGATTCGGCCAGGGTCCGATCTCGACTTATCTGTCTGCACACGTACCTTACTTGTTCTGAGGGCAAACCATGGTTATGCACGTTATAATGGATAAGCTGCGTGTCTTGATTTTTGAAGACGACTCGGGGCACGCGGCCATCGACGAGAGCGAGAGGGGCGGCGGAGACGCCAGGAGGCAGGGAGGGAAAGCGGCGGCCTCTAGTCAGAAGCCCTGGGACGATAGTGGCAACCCCACCACGGATCCGTCCCGCACGGTCCTCCCCACAGAAGCTTGAGTAGACCAGAGCTCCAGGGAGAACACGTCTAAGAAAAGGAATGAGCTGTGCCTCACACTGATGGGCCTCCTGCAGAGCGGTGACTGTCGAGCCCAGTCGGGGCCTCTGGAGGTAATATAATTTCTCGCATGCACGAGCCCCCTCATATTGCAGGAGAGCACGCGTGTTCCACGACGTGAAACGCAGGCCGCCAGCTGTGGCAACATCGCACGAAAATGGCAGCTGCGATCGTGCGAAGAGCGCAGCGAAGCGGCTAAAGGCAACACTGCGGCTCCTGATCAGGCTGGAGCACCCCGCCCACAGCCTCAACCAGCAAGTCCTTCGACTTGCCGTACTTCGCGATGGGGCCTGGGTTCCGAAGGATCTTTGTCTCCCCGCGCCCAGGGAAAACCTCGATCTTGCACGGGGCATCCCAGCCGAGCGAGAGCCACCCACGGTCTCTGTCGAAGAAGATCTTCTGCTCACTGCCGTAGGCCTCCTGCAGCTTGGCACGCAGCTTCCTACCCGTGATCTCCGCCTCGATCTGCTTCGGATTCTTGTCGCCCGAGATGTGCAGACGCGTCGTGCCACCCGCCTGCGTTTGAACCTCGAATTCACGCCACTGCGTGCCCGAGACGCGCAAGCCGCTGAGGATCTACTGCGCACGCCTGGATGCCAGGCCTGTCGCCCCTGAGATCTGCAACACGAGCAACTTGGCCAGCGGGTCAGGCGAAGATAACGACCACATGCCCCCAGTGATCTGCATCTCCTCCAGCCACGGCGTGATGACATTACATACTTCCTGCCGTTGGACAAGACGTCCAGCATTGATCTTGACGATCGTCGCATCGACCTCTCTCTCTCGAATGAAGCGTTGCCAGCCAGCGCATTCGGAGCAGGGCGCTGGGAATTGGCGACAACCAATGCCGCCTGGAGCTCCTTGATCTGGTTTTGCATCTCACCCAGCAAACGATCGTGCTCTGTGACCTTCGCGTCCACCTGCATGATCTCTCCGCGGATCTCGTCGCAGCGCTGCAAAACCTCCGTGCGCAGCGTTTAGGAATGACCACGGCCATGATCTGTTGGTCCATTCTCTTCGGGAACTCGTCCATGTCTTTCTTGCACGCCGCCATGCACCTGTCGAATTTCGCCTGGAACGCAGCCGTGATGGATGCCGTTTCCTCCTGCAGTGCCGATTTGACCGACGAGCCTACAATCTTGTCGGCCTCCAGCTGCACGTCGTGGAAGCGGGTGTTGACCACGTCGAAACACAGGGCGCGCACATGTGCGTCGTCGAAGTCGGCGTCACTGTCCTCTGCGTCCATGCTGTGGCGCTCAGGTTGGCCTGGGGAGCCCCCAGCCGAACCAGTGCCAGCAACAGCACCGCGAGCAGCAGAGCGACGGGGAGGTCCCTTGGGCGGCTTGATGACCTTTTTGCTCGGTGTGCCAGGAGCAGCGTTACCCCGCGGGGTAGAGGGCGTCGACGAGGATGCATTCCCACCAGCGGACATGAGCGGAGCGACTATGGTGCGGGAGAGAAAGCTGCTAAGGTGCGGGGGCCCAAACCCCGCAGTGAAGGCGCAGAGAAATGCCAGGCAGAGCTGCCTTGCCAGCCGCGGACTAGCGGTATCCGTTTTGGCCCCAGGGGAACCTGTCATCTTGAGCCTAAATGGCTACGGAGGAGGAGGAGGAGGAGGAGGAGGAGGAGGAGCAGCAGCAGCAGCAGCAGCAGCAACAGCAGCAGCAGGAGGAGAACTGCTTTGTGTCTCTCCGGGCCCTTCAAATCTAGCCTCCCGGCGTTGTGAATTCGGCCCGGCCGCCAGCCGGGCCCAGACGACGGGCGGCGACGAGGCGGCGACGGGGCGGCGACGGCGACCACGGAACCGCCAGACCGCCAACCAGGCCCAGTTCCGTAGAACAGACGTCGGTCAGTTCCGGAGGAGGGGGAGGAGGAGGAGGAGGAGGAGGAGGAGGAGGAGGAAGACCCCAGGAGGAGGAGGAGGAGGAGGAGGAGGAGGAGGAGGAGGAAGAGGAGGAGGAGGAGGAGGAGGAGAAGGAGGAGGCCCAGTTCCTCCTCTTCCTCCTCCTCCGCCAACCAGGCCCAGTTCCGTAGAACCAGGCCCAAAAGACCCCAATTGCAAGCACTGCTTGGGGCATATCGGACAACAGGACATGGAAGGGAAGACGGAAATCCATGAAGGATGTACAAGTGTGGGGGGATCTGGAAATTCGTAGACTGTTTTGCGTCTCTCTGGGCCCTTCAAAGATGTAGCCTCCCAGCGTGAAAAAACATGGGGGCCCAAGACCCGGCCGTGTAGCCTTCGGCGCCGGGGGAGGCGGCAGGGCCGCTGCGTGTCGTTGCCCCGAGCGTGGTTCGGAAAAGGGTGCCCATGCCGCTGCCCTTGCCTCCATTTCGCCCCGTTGGGCCTCCTACAGGAGGCCCTCGTCGCCACAGCCGGCTCCGCCTCGAAAGCGGGATCAGAACGCAACCCGGGAACAGTGCCTGTTTGTCACCCTTCCCCTGGAGCGCGCTGCCAATCCTGCTCCAGACCCGCGCCCGCCTCGCACGCCACGAACGGATCCGAACCAGAATCGTCAGAGCGGGGCGGGCTGAGACAACGGTAGCTCCCAAATCGGTCCCTGGACCCTTCCTGGGGTCCAAACGCACCAATTCTCCGAGCTGCATCCCGCCGTGGCGACCAGGGGGCCCCCCGAAGACCAACGACCGTTGTCTCACGTCGCCGTCCCCTGAGATCCGACGTTGCGCAAAAACTGCAGCATCGCAACCAACAAAACGACAGGAACTCTAGACTCCATTTTTCTGCGGCATGCCTCGAGCTGGATCGACCTGTGATGGTCGCGGGGCCGAAGCCTGGCGAAAACGTCCGTCGTGCAAAAAACGCGACGCCAGGATTGCAGAGTCCTCTGAAGATGAGGTCGGGAACTGTTGCTCAGCGTGTCGCAGCGGCGGGCCCAGCGACTGCAAACGGACAGCGTGTCGCTCCGCTCCGCGGGGCGACACGCTGGGAAAGGCTCGGGGCGGTAACTCCTGGGGACCGGGAAGTGGATAGCGCGCCGCCTCAGCGCGACGGGCCAGAACTGGCGGCGCGACACGCGAAACCGAAGCTCCCGACCGTGGTTATCCCCTCCTCCCCCTCCTCCTCTTCCTCCTCCTCCTCCTCCTCCTCCTCCTTCTCCTCCTCCTCCTCCTCCTCCTCCTCTTCCTCCTTCTCCTCCTCCTTCTCCTCCTCCTCCCCTCCTCCTCCTGCTGCTCCTCCTCCTGCTGCTGCTCCTCCTCCTCCCAGATCCCCAGGGCTCCGATCCTGGCCAGGCCGATGCCGAAAATAAAAGAGGAACACCTCCTCCTCCTCCTCCTCCTCCTCCTCCTCCTCCTCCTCCTCCTCCTCCTCCTCCCCCTCCTTCTCCTCCTCCTCCTCCTCCTCCTCCTCTTCCCCCTCCTCCTCGGAAGAGGAGCCCCCGATCCTCGGCTGCGCCGCCGCCGCGGCGCGCCGCCTCGGAAACGCGCACCCCGCCTTGGCGGCGCGCACAGGGGGGTACGGCAAGGGGGAAGCCTCATTAGAAAGAAGCTGCTTCTTAGAAGACGCCGGCCTTACATGTATAGAGAAGACCCGCGCCTTCTAAGCAGCAGGGGTGGTTCTAAGAAGCCTTCCCCCTTCCCCTCTGCCCCCTCTGCGCGTGGTCGACCGCCGCCGCGGCTGCCGCGAGAGTGCGCCGCCGCGGCTGCCGCGCAGGCGCGGCGCCGCGGCGTGCGCCGGCAGGCCGCCGCGCCGCCCGGGCGCCACGGGGCAGCGGCGCCGCCAGCGCCATGGGCGCCCTGGGCGCCGCAGGGCGGAGCATCATTGGGCCAACCCTGCGGCATGCTGGGGCCAACTGGGACTGCCTTTAGGGACTACCCATCGGTTGGAAGATTGGAACACGGGATTCCCAAAGTGCCCACTTTCAACGACCGATGGTTACCTGGGGAGGCCGCCTGTGCGCAACCCGACGCCTTCCAATCCTCCGCCCCCCGTTCGCACTTCCTCATGTAGCCATCCGCGCTCAGTCACGCGTGGCCGCAAGGCTCGAGTAGGGGATCGACTACAGAATCCCACCAGCCCTGTGGGCGCAGGTGGTCTAGGGCGTTCCCTTTTCCAACCTACTTCCTTTCCCTGCTTGGGAAGTTTACCTCCCCCCCCCTCCATGCGTTTGGACGGGGGGGGGGGGGGGCGACCCATAGCAGCGTCCAAGATGGCCCAAATGGCTCCAAGAGGGCCTCAGAGAGCGCAAGATGGCCTCCAATGTGGCCCAAGATAGCGGTAGATGGGTCAAGATAGCCTCCGACACACGTCCAAGAGGCCTCAAGACGGCCCCAAGACGGCTTCAAGTGCTGTCCGAAGCCTCCGAGGACCCCCCACAAACCCAAATTTCTTCAAAAACCGACGGAAAACCATGTTGTTTGCCTTCTCGCTTTTTCGCCTCCGATTAGGTTTAGAGGCCCCAAGATGGCCCCAAAACCACAGAACCGAACCACGAACCGCATAACCGAACCGACCGAGGGAGAACCGACGGAACCGGAACCCGTCAGAACACCGACGTGAACCGAAACCAAACCGAATCGGAGGCGGTGGAACCGAACCGGGCCCGAGCCGGGAACCGAACCGGGAACCGGTCGTGGAGGTGGACCCTTGGGAACTGCCCGATGCGAGCGCCCACTCTTGCGCTAGGTCCATCCCACCCGCTCCCATCTCCTCCCCTGCGCCCCCGAGTTCCCTCGTCCTGTTTTGCTGATTGTCCAGGGCCGAACTGGGGACGGAAGGGCGGCGGAAAAGCTCAACTCGCATTTTTGGACGGTTCGAACATGTATTTTGGGCCTCCAGGTGGTTTTCGGAGCCTCCAGGGCTGCTCTGGGGATGGCAGGGCGGCGGAGAAACTCAAATCGCATTTTTGGACGGTTCGAAAATGCGCTTTGGGCTTCCGGGGGTCCTCGGGGCCTCCAGGGCCGAACTGGGGACGGTGGCCGGGGCTGGGCCCCCACCGTCCTGCGCGCGCCCGGCGAGGGCGCGGCGGGCGGCGCCTTTGCCATCCCAGTTGTCCTTTCGGATGACCAATGCCAGGAGTGAGTGGTCCGTACTGTCACAGACCGTAGTCCAAGCGTTTTCTATCCTGGCGCTGAGGAATCGCCCGCTGTCGCCAGAGCCCCCTGGTCCCGGCGGCAAGATGCTGTCGACTGGTTCGTCGGGGGCACCATGCGTAACGTCTGGGCCCAGTGGATCCCCTGGCTCGTCGGGTAGCTGGGCCCAGTGGCTCCCCTGGCCCCAGGGTTCCCCCTGACTCCTGGTTGAACTGAACCTCCAAACGCCTCCATGTGATCATGTAGAAGCACACGCGCACGCGTTATCTGCAAGAATCGAGAACCGAAATGGAACCGGCTGAAACGGAACCGCCCTCTGAATGGGAACCGCCTCAAACAGCTCCGAAACCGGAACCGCACTGAGCCGAGCCAATTTCCCCCGAACCGAAACGAACCGAACGGAACCGGGGATACGCTGCCCAAGACGGTCCAAGATAGCCTCACGAGGGGCACGGAAGGGCCCCAAGACGGCCCCAAGAGCGCTCCAAGAGCGGGCCAAGAGGGCCTCAGGACGGCACTTTTGAGCCTCCGACGGGGGGTCCGAATTAAAGGACCCCCCTCTTTTTTAGCGAAAGGGTCCAAGACGGTCCCAAGAGGCCCCTCAGGCATCCCAGAAGAGCCCCAAGAAGGCCCCCTGGCCCCCCAAAATAGCCCCAAGAGGGCCCCAAAACGCCCCCAAAGAGCCCAAATAAGCTTCATTAGTACCCTAAGAGGACCTCAAGAGAGCCCCAAGAAAAATACCCAGGAGGCCCCAAGAGGGGCCCACGATAATCCCAAGAGAGCCCCAAAATGCCTCCAAGTTTCGGACCCCGCACGAATTTAAGTATAAAGCAATGCAACAGACATGACGAGTCATCGAAACACCCATCACCCCTCAGCGAAGCATCATTGTAGCTTGCACCGGCATCCATCTTAAACTTCAATACGGGAAGCCACGTGTGATCCTTGTTTTTCTGAAGATGGCCGCGCGACTGCATGCAGACGAACTCATCAAGCCCAACGTGGCGAAGAAACTCATGGCTAGATTACGGAAGCCTTTCAAGATGGGCGACAGGACGGAGCTCGCGGATAACTTGGAATAATATTTCTTCAAGCTCAAGCGGTACAAGGGCGAGACTCTGTTCGCCTACATTTCAAGAGTGCGCGCTGCAGAGCGCAAACTCAGGACGCGCGACATTGAGCTGCCGGCGAAGGTCCGGGGCTGGCCCACGCTACGACGAGGAGGATACAGCGCGGACCAGAAGGAGGAGACAGCGCGGACCAGAAGGATATCACACAGGATATGGTTTTTGAGTCGTTGGGGACAACCTTCGGGCAGGAAAGCATCGTGCACGAGCCGAATCACGCACGAAAGCAATATTTCGTCGACGAGGACACAGCAGAATACTATGACGAGGAGTTCTATACTGGCGAGCTGGAGGACGAGCCAGACGACTACGACCAGACGTACTGGGCGGAGGACGACGAGACCTGGTACGACTGCGACGAGAGCTACTACCAGCGCGACCCCAACATAGCGCAAGAGCTCGGCCCAGGTGAGCACGATGAAGTCTACGCAGCCATCGCGGCCGCCCGGAAGCGGTTCAACGACCTGAAGCTTGCGCGTGGCTTCTACCCGGTAGTGGCGATGGTAGGCGGAAGCTCAGGTTCGGCCGCCGCATCAACAAGTGGTTCACACGGACGAGGCCAGCCAAGCGGCAAAGGCACCAAAGGGCGCGGCAAGTCCAAAGGAAGAAAGGGCAGCCCAAAAGGATCATCCCCTCCAGGCGCATACAGCAGACCACGACCTACGGCATCGGATCCAATGGGAAGGGCAAGGGCAGCTGCGAAGCCAGTGCCAACATCAACACCATCGGCCCGCTGCCTACGACGCGACAAGCCCGGCCACTAGGCTAGGGACTGCACCGAGCCACCCCACAAGAAGAGGGTCCACACCGACGACGGCTTGATGGTCGATGAGGTCTACTGGGGCGACAAGTGTCATAGCAAGGCAAACGCCAGCGCCACACCAGCAAGCAACGGAGTCATGGGCTGTGGAGCGACGACCCTCATGTCCGGCTCAGGGACGATCACGGAATACGTGAGGGACTGCAGGCAGAGGGGCTATCCCATCGAGGACCTCAGGTTCTAAAAGTGCCGACGGCCTTTTCGGTTCGGCAACGGCAAGATCGAATATGTGCAGCGGTGTGGCACAATGCCTGCCAGCTTCAAGCAGAAGTCAGGCGCACTCTACATTTACGTGGCACCGGGACGTACACCCATCCTATTTCCGAGGCCGTTGCTGGAAGTGTTCGGAGTTCAGGTCGACTACGCCAAGCAGACAGTTGCGTGGAACGGTGGCGAGTTCGAGGCTTCACCTCAAGAGCACTACACGGTGGACCTACTAGAGGAGCTAGACGGAAGACGAGTCACCGCACGAACGACTTCGAGCACGAGCCCGTTGATCCAGCGCAGTTCCTGGACCCCGGCAACGAGACCATGACCGGCATCGGGTTTCTGGGCAACGCCTACCTGGCGGACTCCAGCGAGAGAGGCGAACAGCAGGAGCAACCACAACGGCGACCTCACACAGAAGGCTGTTCCCGACGCGTAGTACAAGTTAGTTGCTGCAAGGACTACGTGAAGCAGTGGCAGTGTCAGCAGCATTCCTCATGTGGCAACCTGTGCTTCACTACGACAGCCATTGAGGCAGTCGACACCACGCTATCGGAGCCACGCTGGTGCCTACTGTCACCTACGGCGGACGAGGTCAACTTCAGCGCCGACGACGACCCGGATGACGGTCAAGCAGATGTCGACCAACTTCGTTCAGAAGATTGACTCAGCCGTGAAGCAAGCCAGCGAGCAGTACTTACAGACCATGAGGAGGGTAGCTCACCAACGGTGCACTACGAGACGGACGATATGGAAAGTCTACGCTGGAGAAGCCAGACTTTCACAAGCACTTCGAGATCTAGGAGCACGCGTGGAGACGTTTGGGCTCAATGCCGGTTGGGATTTCGCACAAGAGGATCACCAGAAGGCATTCCTCGAGAAGCTGGCGGAGGAGCAGCCTGACGAGGTTCATCTGTCACCATTGTGCGGACCCTGGTCCAACGTGCAGGAGCTCGACATCCACCGGCGCCCCGGCTGGAAGGAGTACCTCACCGAGCTACGAGAATGGCGTCATCGAGTACACCTACAGTTTGTGGCCAAGGTGCATCGCATACAGCAGCAAGGAGGGCGACATGCTCATATCAAACATCCAGCTACGTCGAGGGCGTGGCATACCGTAGCTTTCAGCCGCCTACACGGCGAACGCAGCACGCCCGACCAATGCATGCACGGCCATGCGATCAAGGACAGCACGAACATGGCCAAGAAGCCGACGACGCTTGATACGACCAAGAAGTTCATGGCAGCTGTACTCAACGAGCGATGCGACCGATCACATGGACACGACCTACTGGAGGGACGAAAATTCACAGAACCCGCCGAGGACTACCCGTTAATCTTAGCAGCGACGCTGGCGCAAGTCATGATCGAGCCGGAGACCGAGGACATCTACGCAGCGGAGGACTCAACGCAATCGGAGGAGGGTACCAAACCCGAGCGCTCGGACTCCAGTCGGGAAGCTCACCAGCATGCGCGCCTACGAGAGCAGTGAGACACGGAGGCGCTGCGCTACGTCAAGAAACTTCACCGGAACATCGGACACCCCAACCCAGCAGTACTACATAGTCTACTTTCACAGGCAGGCGCCCAGGACAACAGATTACAGTGTTCATCGGAGCATCTGTGTGCACACTGCATGGCCAGACAACGTCCACCAGAGGCACCCAATGCGTCAGCGAAGCAGGTCGCCAAGTTCAACGAAATCGTCTATACGGATGTCTGCTGGATCAAGCATAGTACTGGCAAGACAGCAATTCTTTCGATGATAGACAGGACCACGCGCTACTGTGCACTACGTACCATCAAGACCGAGACGGCAGAGAAGTTGATCAAGGCAGTTGAGCGTGGCTGGATCAGGCAATTTGGATCTATGGGATAATTGCAGACAGACGATGGTTCAGGTTTTGCTTCAATTCGCTTTACACAGTTTTTATAACATCATAGCATTTCGGTTGTTATTGCAGCAGGCGAGGCGCATTCCAGTTTGGGAGTGGTGGGACGTCGGCATCAAGTTGTTCGAGAGGCAGTGGGGCTTTATTGTGCTGATGTTACCGGCCGTGGCGCCAGGGCGGCTATTGCAGAGGATTTGAATACGGAGGCTTGTATTCATGTATCTCATCAGGTCAATCGGTTGGCTTTCCCAGCGACAAGTTCTCACCAGCGACCCTGTGCCAGATGAAGGAGGATGAAGACTTCATGAACGTCCTTGGGCGAAGATCAATGGCGGCATCAGCGTTTATGAAGGCGAACGCCTCGGCCAAACAACGACCTGCACCTCTGCGGCGTCGCGCTGCCCTCGAGCGCGATCTTGCGATCGGCCAGCGGCGCTGCTACTGGAGAGAGGGCAAGACCAACAAGCTCATCAAGAACAAATGGAAGGGACCCGCAATCTTGGTCTTCAAGGAGATGAGGCAGGACGAGAGCGGACCGAAGATCAACTGGATCGTGCACGGCGCGAACCTGCTACGCTGTGTCCCAGAACACGTTCGACCAGAAGTTAGCGATCAAGGACGTGTTCTCCTGGAGAACCTCACGCAAGCTAAGGAGACGCTCGGCAATGCGAGTAGGACTTGAGTTCGCAGTTCCACGGTGTCAGCTTACAGCAGCAACCGTTCGACTCGCCAGGCGACTTTGACATGGACATCAGCGGCGAGGATGGACCAGGAGACGAACCGCCACCAAAGCGACAGAGGGGAACACCGTCTACGGGAGCAGCAGCTTCGGCAACAACGGAGATGGCGCCACCACTCTCCCCCAGTCCAGGCATACCCAGCACTACAGAGGACGAGCAGATGGATGTTCCAGGCACACCTCAACAAGAAAGACAGCCAAGCGAAGGACAACCAGATCACAAGAACCAATACCTCCGACACCCCCACCTCAGCCTATAGGATCACCAGTACAGTCAACGACTCCACCAACCATGCAGACACAGTCACCACCACCTCCAGTTCAGCTGCTACCACCAATACCAGTGCCAGCTACGTTGGGGCCAGCGGCGGCAGCGTCGCCGAGTTCACTGACGCCGGGTCCAACATCTGCTACGGCGAGCTTGGAGTTAAAGGAGAGTCGCAGGCGATTGGACGCAGCAGAAGCGGCGCGGCGGGGTGGTGCTTCGTGGGCAAGCTGGGCCACGCGAGGGAGCGCGGGGCAACCGGCAGGCAAGAGGGACAGGTGGGGGACGTGGAGGACTTGTCCACTGGCGTGACGCCTGCAGGGCCTGCGGCTCCTGCGCGGAGACGGGCTCCGAGAGGATGAGGGAGACGACGAGAAGAAAAGCGAGGAGGAAGAAGCGGAAGGAGGAGGAGGAGGAGGAAGAGGAGGAGGCGGAGGAGGACGAGATGAAGGAGGAGGAGGAGGAGGAAGAGGAGGAAAGAGAGGAAGGACAACAAGCATAGGTTCTCCACGTCGCCCCTGTCTGTCCGTTGGTCTTTTCTCTATTACGCGCCTCTCGGCTGCGTGCGCAACAAAAAATATTATGCCCCCCTTATGGGGGCCGTCGTGCTGCGGGGGCGGATGTTCCGGCAACTGAGGAGCTCACCTTTCACAGGTGCAGATGGCAGCTCGCATTTGATAGTTTGGCAGCCGCTAGATTCGTATGCCAGCGCAGTTCTCCTGGTCCGAAACCTTCTATTTTGCAGCAGTTGCTCCTCGTTCCCAAGTTGGAAGCATGCAGACCGCGCAACCCATCCCCAAGCCCGGAATGAGTCTCTCGTCGCCACCAACTCAGGTCCTCGGGATTTCTGGGGGCACTTGATTACGTAACAATGTAATGGATCTCCCCCCCCAGGCTATGATCCCTAGTCCTCTGTATAACACACCCCACGCGGGCTCCCGGGACCACAAACCCATATAACTTACGCTACATGCGATCTCCCGGAGCCACACACACAACCCCGGGCAACTTACGACACGTGCGCGCTCCCGAAGCCACCACCCCTTTCAGTTACGACACACGCACGCGCTCTCGAAGCCACACCACCTGGTAAACTGCAACACATGAGCGCAACCAGACAAACAGCCAACACCATCTGCCATCCATCAGCCTAGACAAACAACAAACTAGCTGAGCTGCCAGCCTGCCAACTGACAAGTCCAACAACCAATCGAACCATCGTGGCCATGCAAGCAACCAGAGGGGAGGTCGGAGGCAAAGGGCGGATCCATTTCTATACATATGCGATCTATATATAATGAAATATACTGTATATGCTTAGTATCATGTGCTGCCTCTCCGGTCTGGCCCTTTTGTTATATAATATCTCCCTCCCTATCCCGCTCATGAATAAATGTGAAGTGTTCTCTATGCGTGTTCTCTCTCGCTCTCTCTCTCTCTCACACTTCTTTTATTTCTCTCTCTCTCTCTCTGTTTGCTGTTTCTCTAGATTCCTCTCCTCTTTCATTGTTATTACTATTGTTTGTTTCATATCTCTCTCTCTCGCCCCCTGCCCCAAGCTCTGGATTGCCTTTGCTTTCCGATCCTTTTGCCTACTGTCCTGTCTTCTCCTCCTGGTGTCTCATCTCATCTCGTGCCCCGCCTCTTTTGTTTTGCCCCTTGCCTCTTTTTCGCTCGTCTTTCCGACCCTATCATCTGCCTGGCATTTGTCCTCATCCTCCTCCTCTCTCCTCCTCCTCCAAGCCCCCTTTTTGACATCCTTCTTTCTCCTCCACCTGCTCCTCTTCCTCCTGCTCCTCCTCCGAACCTGCTCCTAACCTCCTTCTCACCTCCTTCTCCTCCTGCTATCTCTTCTCTCATCTCTGCTTCTGTCCCCTCTCGCATCGTCTCGCTCCTCCGCAGTCAACGATGGGCCAAGCCATGCAATCTTCACTCTGGGGACCGAGGCCTCCCTGGGGACCCGACTCGGCGGACAGGGGACAAGTCAACGCACTGTCGCCGTCGAATGTGGCGGGAGCGCGCCGGCGTTTGCCATGTTTCTCCCTCCATATCCTCTGCTGTCCTTCCAGCCATCTCCTCTATTGTCCCCTCCCTCCTCCTCGCCCATCCCTCCACCCACCTCCTCGCCTCGCTCCTCACCGTTTCATCGCCGCCTTCCCCCCCTTTCCCAGTAATCCGCGTGCGGCCACACTTTGGACACCCGCGGTAACACACTGTCGAGGCCAGGAAGAGAGGACCGAGGATGGGGGAGGAGGGCGAGCGGGAAGTGTAGGAGAAGCAGTTGCAGGCGAACCGGGGGCAGGACCAAGAGGAGCAGCAGGAGAAGTGAGGAGGGTAAGGAGGAAGGAGGAGGAGGAGGACGACGGTGCTGTGGCTCTTGATGTTTCACTGGTGGTGGACAGGAGGGCGAGGGGTGGAGCAGGGTCAACACCCCAGCCATGGTTCGCGATGGCGGCTTCGCGCCTCCATGCACCGGTGCATGCCCCTCCGTATCTTGTACACCTCGCGGAACTCCTTGAAGAGTCGGAAAGTCTTACGCCCGTCGCTCAGGCTGTCCTGCAGCAGCCAATGCAGAGGGAGGACGCGGAGGAGGAGGAGGAGGAGGATGAGGAGGAGGAGGACGACGACGACGAATGAGGAGGAAGGCGGACAAACATGAACAGCCCGAGGGAGGAGGCAGGAGGGGGAAGGGAAGGAAGATCATCAGGAAGAGGGATGAAGAGGGAGATGGAGAGGAGCGAATGGGGTCACCGGGGAAGCTGTCCATCCTCTCCTCCTCGCCCTCCTCCCCCTCCTCTTCGCCCTCCTTTTTCTCTTCATCTCCCCCTCCTCCCTGTCCTCCCGCGCCTCCCCTTTGATTTCTCTCCTCGCTGTCCTCTTCCCCTCCATCTCCTCCCGCATCTGCCCCTCCTGCTGCTCCTCCTCCGTGCCTCCCCTTCTTTTTCCCTCCCTCCTCTTTCCCTCCTCGTCCTCCTCGCTTCTTCCCCCTTGTTTTCCTCCATCTGCTGCTGGCTGCTGCTCCTCCTCTTCCTCTTCCTTTTCCATCTGCTCCTCCTGTGTTGTCTCCTTCCTTCATCTTTCCTTCTCCCTCGCGGCTTGCAGATGATGGCGTCACAGGGGAAGTCGCCGGCCGCCCATACCAATTCAACGGAGTGTGACAACGTCCTGGTACACGAGATAGCCCTAAGCCCAGGCGCGCTGTGACAAGATCCTGGTACACGAGATAGACGCGACCCGAACGAATGCGGAAAGGAATCTAGGGGCACAGAGATCGCAGAGCTGAGCATCGTTTAACCAATCCCCATCCCCAGCGGCGTGGCCTGGGCCCCACTGGCCGATTTCCCCCCCTAGATGGGGGTATAGGCCGTTCCCTGCGGGTTTCGAGGGGTGTATACCAAACTGCAGTGGTAATTTGGCGGGGGTCCCGAAGGGGATGAGGATGGGGATGGGGCTCGGATAAAGGATACTGAAGAGCATTGAAAATCCGTAGGTCTCCTCGGGGTTCTGTGGCCCCCCCACAGGTCGTTGGCGGAAAACGAACCTTCCACGGGGCAGCTGCTGGAAAACACCGCGCCATAGACACGTCGAAGCCGGAACCGACCCGTTCTTGGCATCGTCACCGGGCCGCCATGACAGGACGGATGCTCTGGCGGGGTCGGGCGGCACATCGCCTTTCCCCGCCTGCATGGCGCAAGGGAGGTGGGAGAGACTGTGCACGGCCTGGCCTGGACCGTTTGGGCGGTGCCTCCCAGACCCACCACATCGCCACGCAGCGTGGACCCCGTAGTAGAGGGGGTGCAGCGGGGCCGGGAGGCACACGGCTTTGTCACGGGGGCTCCCAGAGCCCTCGCTTGGGCAATCATTCCTGGGCCAGTGCCGTCCACAATAGCGATGGCCTACTGGGGCGCAGGACCGATGGCCCCCACGCCTGGCACAACATGCGTGGGGCTCCTGGAGGAGGAGGAGGAGGAGGAGGAGGAGGAGGAGGAAGAAAAAGAAGAAGCAGAAAAAACAGAAGAAGAAGAAGAAGAAGAGGCGAAGGAGGAGGAGGCGACCCCCTTCCGAGGTGTCCTGAAGAGACCCAAGGATCTCCAGGAAGTCCTGGGCAACCCCCAGACGCGTCCTGACCGCGCTCGGCACCTCTCCCACGAACGGGGGAGAGGAATGTACGGAGGTGAGGCAGCGAGCAACAGAGTGCCCCCCAAGTTGCCGCATGGAAGGGGCACTCGTCTATCAAAGGCCCATAAGCTAGGTCCCCGAGCTTCGAGAGCCGCGCCCCGCGATGCGCGGCCACCTTCGCGCCCTCGCGACGCAGCCCTGGAGACGGGCGCCTCTCCAACCCTTTGCGCGATGCGCGAAGCGCGACCATCTTCTCCCGATCCGGGGGTGGCCTGCATCAACAGCCTTCGCCCAACCGCCACCACGAAGCTCCATCCTCGATGGCTCGGTACATCCAGTGCCGCTCGCTGTCGGGCCTGCAGAGCGTCGCACTGGCGAACTTGGCGTAGCCCTGCAACAGGCCAAGGAACTTGTCGCGTCCTACTGACCCCATCTCGCCCTGGATCCCCTCCTCCTGCTCTTCCTCCTCCTCCTCCTCCTCCTCCTCCTCCTCCTCCTCCACTCCCGCCAGCTGTCCGTAGCCATTTTGGCTCAAGCTTTTGGGCATTGCACACACCAACTTCAGGACAGCATTGTGTGTGCGAGCCAGTTTTTTGGCTTCGGAATCTCTCTCGCATGGCCAAGAATGCTTGGCAGCTTCGCAGCAATGGTGGCGGGGCGTGGGCGACCCAGGCACCCTGGCGCGCAGGGTCGGCGGCCAGGGCTGGGCCTCCGTCGGGCCAGTGGGGCACCCAGGCCGACTGCGATGGCCATTGGAGCTGGTCACCCCCCCGTCAGGACACTGTGTCGTGGTCGGGCCGCCGCTGGCGTTGCGAGGCATGCGGATGCAAGAAGAACCTCGAGGGCTGGATCGCTTGCAAGCACTGCGGCGAGATGCGTGCAGGACCCCCCAATCTCGTCGGGCAGGGCTGGCCGAGGTCGGGAACCCACTGGCCTGCCCTCAAGCCTGCGCCTGTTCCTGCTCTTGGGGGCCCTGGCGGTGCTGGCGGGCATCCAGCTGGCTCTTCCTCGGCCAAGCTGTCCGAGACCGAGCTGCGGACGCTCATCGGCCTGTGCGAGAAGTCTGGCGACGGCGAGGCGGCCACCCGTCACAAGACGGCGCTCGACAAGCTGCTCCGCACCTCCACTCCTGCCCCCGTCCAGCAGCGCGCAGCCAAGGCCCACAGCAGCGTGCAGTACTGGGAGCGTAAGCTGTCCACGGAGCTTGACAAGCTCACCAAGCTGGAGAAGCAGGTGGAGGAGCAGAAGGTTTCGACGGCGGCGGCTCAGCAGTCCTTGCAGGCTGCCGGCGACAACTACAAGGACCTGGTCCGCGAGCTGGCTGGGAACGTGGTCGATCCCACCCCCGCTGAGCCTCTCGGGCGTACCAAGGTGGATGTGTCTGAGCTCATGCAGGGCTCGTGCAACGTGCTGGATATGGTCTCGTTGGACTCGATCTTCCTCTTCGACGAGGGCGAGTACGAGGTCTCCGACGAGGACAAGGAGCAGATGGCAGCTCGACGTGCAGCTCTCAACGAGCAGTTCCGCGAGGCGTGCAACTCCCTCTTCAAGGGGGCGCTGGAGAAGGCCCAGTCTGCTCGTGATGAGCAAGCAAAGCATGTTCAGCGTCTTGGCAAGAAGAGGAAGGGCGAGGACGGCGCGGCCGTCTCTGGTGGCGGTGCTGGGCCAGGCCAGGCAGCTGCGGCCAACGGCGCTGGGTCGGGCCCCGACGGCCGCGCTGCTACCAGCACTGCGGCGGGCCCGCCCGAAGGCGAGGCGGCCAAGCAGCCTGGTGAAGCTGGGGATGCACCTCCTGACGTTCGTGCACGTGCTGAAGCAGCCCTGGCCCCCGCTAAGTGCCATTTGCCCCCTCCCGCGTGACTCCACTGTGAGCGCGGGCAGGGGGGGCCCATCACTACATCTCTTCCCAACCTCCATTCTGTGCAGTCTATAATCGAGCTGAGCTCGAGGATCGCCTTGCTCAGTCCATTCGTTCTCTTGATAAATATATAGCTGCGCTGTTGTGTTCCGCCAACAGTACCCGAGGCGTCTGTAAACAGGGGGACTTTTGCAAAAAGCGAGCTGGTGTTCAGCCCAACCTTGCGTTTTCCCCTGTCGGCCCGCAGGCTCCTCTTCCCTCAGGTTCGGTTTCTCGGCCTGAAAGTTTTGAAGTTTTTAGGGCCCCCCAGCCCCTGGGGGGGATGCCATAAACCTGAAGATAGTCACTTGCAATTGCACGGCCTGGAGTTCTGCTAAGGATTGGCTCTTGCAGACGGCGGCGCACGTGGTGTTGCTCCAGGAGCACCACTTGCTCGTGCACCAGATCCCAGATGCTCAGCGCTGGGCCCTTAATCACGGTTGGAAATCGATCTTCGGGAGTGCTAAGGCTTCGTCAGACTCAGGCACTTCAGGAGGTGTGGCTATTCTAGCTCGTTCAGGTTTGGGCCTCCATTGGCCCCCAGGGGGTTATGTGGTGGAAGACTATCGTGCCGTTGCTGGGGTTGTTCATGTTGGGGACATTCCTCCCATCCTGTGCATCTCCTGCTACTTGTCGTGCTGCGAGGGTTTGTCCGACAGGAACTTGGCCCTGCTGTCGAGGATCGGTTCGATTGCCAGTATCAGTATCAACAGTTTTGTGATCGGAGGCGATTTCAATATGGAGCCTTCGTTGCTAGACGACTCCAACTTCGTTCAACTATTAGAGGGCCAGGTGATCACGGCCGGTTTGTCCACTTGTCTTAGCTCAGCTGGTGGGAAGGTCTATGTTTTTTTCGTGGTCTCTGGGGGCTTATCTAAAGGTGTCAGGGATACGTGGGTCGACAGGTATGCTCCGACATCCCCTCACTCGCCTGCGGGGGTCGATTTCCATGCCAGGTTAGCCGATCTTCGAGTCTTACAGTTCAGAAAGCCTCCTCCTTTGCCTGTTGAAGTTCCTGTCGGGCCTGGACCTGCTCCTCAGGACTGGGATGCCACACTGGTTTTTGCTAATGGAGTGCTTGACTGTGCCCGTCGGGGGTCTCTGGACGCTCACTATGGGCTCACCGACTTGTATAAGCGATGGGCCAACCTTGCCGAAGCTGAGCTTGCCGATCAACTCCAGGTTAAGCTCCCTAAAACCGGGTGTCGAGGCGAGATCCCCAAGGTTTGGTGGGTTCCTGTCTTGGGGCGTGACCAGCGTCCCGCTCGGCATCCTGAACTATTCGCGTGTAGATGGCTCTCGCAGAGTTTCAGGGATTGGACTACTTCTTGGAGGACCTTGCATGGTAACTGTTCGGGCGGGATCCCTATCGAGAGTGCCAAGAAGGTTCTGGAGTCCCCCTCGCCGTTCATTCAGAAGCATATGGGGTCTGGCGCTATCTTCGAGGCCCATCGTAGAGTCTTGGGTTTCATTGGGCAGGACGAGGTCACCTTGGAGGCCATAGGTAGCGTGTCCATCGAGTTAGCCGACTTGCTGGACTCGACCGCCAAGGCGGCTCGAGCTGCTGGAGAGCGGTCGTGGAAGGAGTGGCTTCTAAGGGACATTGACCAGGGTGGTGGCCGCAATGCCCATACCTGGACGCGTCCTGTAGAGGCTTGGGTTCCCTCCACGACCCTCAGTGCGGCGGGCCAGGTGGTTTCTGATCCTCGTTCCCTTCTGCGCGCTGAAGGGGAACGCTTCCAGAAGCTATGGCTGGCCGAAACCGAATTGCTCGATTTGTTGGACCCCAAGCCTTATCAACCCTTGGAACACCTTCCTCTGGTGTCACCTGAGTGCTTGAGGGAGAAGAGCAGGGGGTACGCCAAGCGGTCAGCTGTGTCTGTTGATGGCTTTCACCTTCGGCATTACGCGCTGCTGTGTGACAAGGCTCTGCAAGTGGTCTCGTTGCTTTTCGCCATCATGGAGACGATGGCCGTCTTGCCTGAGCAGTTGCGTTTAGTCATGCTGGCTATGCTGGCCAAGCCGTCGGGCGGCCTCCGCCCCATAGGCATCTTCACCTCGCCCTACAGACTCTGGGGGAAGTGCAGGAGGAGGGAGGCGTTGATGTGGGAGGAGGCTAACCAGCATGCGATGTTTGCAGCCTATGGTTTCAAGTCGGCCTCGGATGTCGTCTGGCGGCAGACTGCCAAGAGTGAAGCGGCTGTCCAGCAAAGCAGGGGCTCGGCGTCCCTCCTCTGGGACATGTATAAGTTCTATGAGACCATGGACCTTGAGGACCTCGCGACTAGATGTGACGAGTCGGATTTCCCGCAGGTGGTTTCCAGGCTTTGTATTACGGCCTATCGGGCCCCCAGGTACATAAACATCAGTGGGTTCATCCTGGGGCCGTTCCTGGCGATTCGTGGCGTCATTGCGGGATGCAGCATTGCTACTAGTTTTGTCAGGGTCTATTACATGAAAGCCTTTGTGAATGTCAAGCTGCATCCGTCGTCCAGCCTGGATCTTTACATAGATGACCTGGGTCTGTCTGCTCAGGGTAGTTTTCATGAAGTTTATTCGGCCATCACCGTCGGGGCTGTGGGCTTGTTCAAGGCTGTGGAGGCCGATATCAAGTGCCAGGTCGCTCGTGACAAGGCGAGCCTCGTATGCAGTCAGCGGCGTCTTGGGGGAAAACTTCTGGCCTTCTTGGGTGTCTGGGCCGGCCCTGGGGGGACCTCTTCGGCTGTCAACCTGGGGACTGACGATGCCGCTGGGCTGCCTAGGAGGGTCAAGGGCCGTTGTAGGAAAGCGAAGCAGCGCCGCTCCACCTTCGACAAGCGTGTCAGCAGGATCAGCAAACAACGTCAGGTCCTGGGCCGTTCCGCTAAGAAGATTTTCACCAGTGGGGCTTTGGCGGGGATCAATTTCGGCTGCGAGATCCACGGGGTCAGCGACGCCGAGCTTGCCCACATCCGCCGCCAAGCAGGCAAGTGTCTTAGGCCGTCTTGTGGCGGCCGCAGCCTCTCTTCAGCTTTGGTTTGTGAGGACGACCCCACTTACTACGGGATGGTCGCACCTATCGTTCGGTGGGGGAAGGAGGTATGGGCGGCCCAGTATCATCAATACTTGGGGGGTATGTCTCATAAGGAGCTCTGGAGGTGCTGGTCGTCAGTTTTCGAGGGTAAGCTGCAGCCCAAGACGTGGCGATCTGTCGCTGGCCCGATCTCTGCCCTCTTCTTGTCTGTCAAGCGCATCGGTTGGTCCATGCCCAACTACGCCACTCTCGCCATGCACGACGGCACCTTAGTCTCTCTCACCTTTGTCAGCCCAACCCTCTTGAAGGACATCCTCAGGCGGGCAGTGGTGAGGGGTCTTGAAATGCATGTGGGTAGTAGCTTGGATGTTGGGTGGGATCGGGCTTGTTTCGACATTTGCAAGAGCCAGATGCGATCGAAGAAATATACTACACTGGAGAAGGGTTCGATCAGGAACCTTTGCTGCGGTGGGGCCTGGACTGCCGACAGAGCCGCAGAGGTGGGCTACCAGCTCAGCGACGTGCAGTTGCTCTGCCCTCTATGTCGTGCTCATCCAGACTCTGTGCACCACAGGCTTTACGAGTGCCCCGCAGTGTCCGAGACTCGCAGCGAGCTTATCCCTCCAGAGATCCTAGAAGTTGCCCTGGGTCCGTTGTCGGATGGGGATCGCATCCTTTTTGATCGGGGGATCTTCGAGCATCCCGAATCGTTCTGGCCAAAGGCCCTTAGCTCGGGGGGTGGGGCCATTCTGCCAGCTGCTGAGGAAGAGGACTTCTCGGAGGCGCTCGCTAATGGGGACTTGCAGGGCAGCATCTATGTTGACGGGAGTTGTTTCTGGCATCCCATCTCAGAACTTTCAAGGGCGGGCTGGGGGGTTTGCATGGTCTCCCCCCAGGGCTCCCTCTTGTGCGCCCTGCATGGTCCTGTGCACCACCCGATCAGCCAGACAGCACCAGCGGGGGAGTATTGTGCCCTTGCCATGGCTGCTCTCCATATTGTTGCCAATTCTGAAGTTTTTTCTGACTGCCTTGCGGTAGTTAATCATTTCCGCCTGCCCCCTAGCGAGCGTTTGTCGTACAGGAGGCGATATGCTGGCCAGTTTCTGTATATCAATAATGCCCCTTTCGTCCAGTCTGTGGTGAAAGTGAAGGCCCACCAGGATGTGGATGAGGTCGGCATATCTGATGTTGAGAGAATCCGTAGAGTAGGTAACGATTTTGCCGACAAAGCTGCGCAGCGCGGCGCCCGCTCTCACCCCCAGCCGTCGCCCGAGGAAGAAGAGCGAGTGTACCGCGCCGTCAAAATCAGTAAAGTCGTTTGCCGTCTCGCTGCCAAGTTGCTGCCGCTGTGGCCACGCTTGAATCTCGAGGACGCTCCGCTGGTCACCCCTTGTGGTACCACCTGTGGTCCCGTGGAGCCCTCGGTCCTGCATCAGTGGCAGTGGCAGCACTCTGTGTGGAGATGCATTGTGTGCAGGGTGGGTTCTCGTTCTTGCGCCATGCCGCCTGGCGGATCGTGCATCGGCAGAGCCAGCGCTGATCTGGACATCGCTGATTCTCTTTTTCACAGCGTTGTGGTCCTGCCGTGCACGGATGGTTCCGATTTCTTTTTCTGCCCCAAATGCGGGGGCTATATGCACCAGGCTGTTTTTGCCAAGACTGCTTTGTCCAAGGAGTGCCCCAATGTGCTGCGCGGCCACGGCCGCACTAATTTTAACAAAGTCATGCGTGGTCGCCACCCAAGGAAGAGCTTGGGGGTAGGCCGACCTGAAAAGTTGCCTGCAGGGGCGATTCCCGCCCTTGCGCCTCCCTCCTCCTCATCGCCCGTCCCCAACTTTTGATTCGGATGGTTCGAAATCCATGGTCTCAGAGCGCCTTCCCGCGTAGGGTCGTACCGTTTTGGTTTTGTCCACTCGACCCCTGCATGACCAGGGGTCGAGGATCCGTCCAGCCTCTTTTTGGTGCCGAGGCTCGGCCCAATATGGTTGCTCGTCACACCGCCAATAGTGCGGAGTCAGTGCAGCAGCTGGCTGGGATTTCTTTTCCCTCGGCTCCCTCCAACGAGAGTGGGGCGAGGGGCCGCCGCTGTTTCCACGGCACTGCGGGACTGGCAGCCGTCTCGGCGTGAGTCCCCCCGCAGTTGCCGTGACGTCAGCGGTGGGGCAGGGCTGGTGGCGAAAGTGGCAGGTGGCGCCACCCAGCCCTGCCCCCACCTCTGGGGGGAGGCGCCGTCCCCCCAGAGAGTATGGCTTGGCAGTTGTGGATGTCAAAAAAATCCACTCCCGCCAGCTCCCTACTCCCTGCTCCACCCACTCCTCCTGCTCCTCCTTCTCCTTCCCTTCGCCGCCCTGCCTGGTGCCTCCTCTACCATCTGCTCAACCTTCAATCCTCTTCCTCCTGCCTCGTCTCTGGCACTCCATGTCTTCCGTTCACTTCCCCCCTCATCCACCACCCCTGGCGCGCAACTGTTCTCGCCACGGTCGAATTTGATCGGCGATGACGCGGGAAAAGGACACATGACCCTTCCGAGGGCCGCGCTGCCCCAGGAAGGAGTGCAGAGGACACCTCTGCAACCCATCCGCGAACCCACCGCGACCCGTGCGGGTCCAACCGATGCGGGGGTTAATCATCGGACCCCCCCGCTGGGGGCTCAGTGGGCTGCAGGCCTCTCTCGGATTCCGACCCCTTCAGAACGATGGCCTGCGAAGGCAGGCCTCTCGCGTCGCTGTCTGGCACTTTGTCTCCCGCAGGGGAACCGCTGGAAGCTTCGCTCGCTTCGACAGTACAGGCCCGACTGCAGAGGAAGCGGTGCACAGGATCCCCCCTCCTGCGCGTGAGCAGGATCAAGACGGGAAGGAGCGGAGTGCCTTGGCAAGAGCGAAGGCGGCAAAACGGTGTCCCGTCGCTGCCTGACACCAGATGCGAAGCCTGGGACGGGACGCGAAGGCACACCTCGATCTGGAGCAGCCGACCTGCTAATTTACGGCATGCTCTCGTCCTCATTGCAGGGGCTTCGCGCGTTGGCGCGCCGCGTGTGCCTCCACCCCCCCCTCCCCTCCCGCTCCTCGTCGCCGTCGTCCTCGCCGCCCTCGTCCTCGTCGTCGTCCTCCTCCTCATTCTCCTCCTCCTTCTCCTCCTCCTTCTCCTCCTCCTCCCCCTCCCCATCCCTCTCCTGCTGCTTCACGTTCTTCCGCTCATCCCCCTTCGCCCTCCCTCCCTCTTCCTCTTCCCTCTCCCTCCAATTCGCACCGCGAAGGGGTCCCTTCCATTCAATGCCCTACTCCCTCTAGAAGGCCCGAGGAGCCTCAAGCAATGCAATCACGCTAGCACCCTACCATTCCTTCTCCTTGGCGCTGCTAGAAGCCCTCCACAGACTGGCAGTTCCATCTCGACGGTTTACTGTTCAGTATCCTGAGATCTTGGTGGAAACGAGCACTGCCGCTTTTGACGTGGCATCGCGGATTGCGCAAGACTTTGACGCCTGAAGTGGGTACGGACAACATGAGTACACTGCCGGACAACAAATGGTTGTTCCGAACCCACAACGGCCGTGGTTGGGCATGCGGCCTTCTGTCTCACATGGACACCGTCTGCGGCGAAACCGACAGCGATCCCTTGCCCAAAACTGGCATGAATTCAGGAAGACAACAGGAGCGACGAACAGAAACCTGGTCCTGCGCGAGATGGCACAGCGACCTTACGCGGTGGCTTGCGCGGGCCGCCAGCGTGGCACGCGACCTTGGAAACCGAGGCGCCCACACCCGACCTTTCTCGGACAACTTGCGAGCCACCGTCGATGAACAAAATGACCCCGTGTTCCTTCCGTCACTGAAGTTGGCCCCAGAGATCTACTCTCCCCTCCAGTCCTCAACCCTTCTTTCGGACGCCCCCGTTCCCCTACAGTCATCGCGCTACCGCGCAGGAGCGCCAGATGACGGACGGAGGGACCTCCGTGGCCCTGGCGGGCCTCCCTGGCCTGGATCGGAGGAGCTGGCCGAAGACCGGGGGGTCCCGCCCGAGCCCCAGGATGGTGCCCATCTCAGCATCCTGACTGCGCTATCGGCATCCCCGCCCCTGTCTTCGCGGCCCCCGCCCTCACCGCTGTCGTCCTCGAACTCGTTCCCCCCCCCAACTCTTCTCGTACTGATCGCTGTACTTTTCCTTCTGCGGATCATCATCCGTCGCCCTGCCTCTCATCCTCTGCCTCGTCCTCCTCCGTCTCCGTGTCGTCATGACCCCTCCTTCTTTCAGCGTGTCGACTGTACCTCCACACCCCCCGCTACAGGACGCTGCCGATGATGAGTATGATGAGTATGATGATGATGATGATGATGATGATGATGATGATGATGATGATGATGATGATGATGATGATACTGATAATGATAGTGTTGTTGATAATGGAAATGGGGATGTTGGTGAGGATGGTGATGATGATGATGATGATGATGATGATGATGATGATGGTGCTGATGATGGTGCGGATGGTGCTAATGATGACGATGATGATGGTAATGATGATGGTGGTGCTGATGCTGATGCTGATGCTGATGCTGCTGGTGATGCTGCTGGTGCAGATGATGGTGCAGATGATGATGATGATGATGATGATGATGATGATGATGATGATGATTACGATGATGATGATTATGATGATGATGATGATGATGGTGGTGGTGATGCTGATGGTGGTGGTGGTGATGAGGATGATGATGATGATGATGCTGATGATGATGATGTTAATGGCGACGGCGACGATGACGACGTCGACGATGATGACGATGGATGATGATGATGATGGTGATGCTGATGGTGGTGGTGATTATGGTGATGATGGTGATGATGGTGGTGGTGATGTGGATGATGTGATGATGTTGATGGCGACGATGACGACGACGATGATGATGGTGATGATGAGGAGGATGGATGATGATGGTGATGGTGGTGATGGTGATGGCGAAGGGAGACATAAAGAGAGAGGGGGAGAGAGACCAAACAAAAACAAATGAAGAAAGAGAGAGAAAACGAGAGAGATAGAGAGAGAGAGAGAGATACAGAGAAACATGCTGCAATGCGCGCCAGAGCGTGGCCCTATTGACAGCGCAGCGGGTGGGGGGAGGAAAGAGGGAGAGGGAAGGGGAGAAGTGAACTTGAATGGGCTCCGTTTCTCTAAAAAGTTCGGCATGGCTTAGCCTGACCTGGGATGGACGCTCGGGCGAGCCGACTGCTCGGCCAACAAATGATTGACCACGAATGATTGAATACCTTTTCCCTGTCACAAGCTCTCTCGCCCCCCCCGATGCGAGTGTGTGCTTAGCAAGACAACAGCCTGAAAAAACTCCGAGATATCATTTCATCTGCGATTTGCTGTCCCAGATCTGCGTCCTCTCCATGCGGCTGTGAGAACCGTTTCTTGTACCATCCTTGGGCTACAGCTTTGCAGTCCGTGGCGTGCGTAGAATATTTTGCTGTTGTCCACAACGCAAGATACAATGCCATAAGCTCTCCTGTTGTGTCACTACCTGGCGGTCACCTGCCAATGGGGCCGTCGAGAGCACCAGCGAGCCGCAACTCAGGGCAAACACTCCTTGCGAGCAAGATCGAAACTCCGACCCCGCGTGCTTTTGACATGGCCGAATCGATTCGTCCACTGGCGTCACCATAAATCTGGATGGGCCCGTCGGCATCACCACTGCCGAACACGCCGTTTGTCAATCCATTGATGCGTGAAAGTGCCACTCATCATGTTGCGTTCGCAATGGGGTTTCTAGCCAACGTGACGGCATAAGTCCCCCCAGCCAAAAGCACTGCGCCGCGTTGCCTTGGGAGACCGCCTGGGCCACCACCAGCTCCTCCGATGCCGCGCGCGGTGGCCCCCCAACGTTCTTTGAACAATTCCACGAACGATGGCGCGGGGTCTCAAGATGTTCTCGGTGACGGTCACATTGTGCGTCACCACGATACCCTTTGAGCTTCTGTGCCTTCCTCTTTTTGGTCCGAAACCCGCGTGCACCGATGTTGACCGAGACCTCCGCTGGACGAATGCCGCCGGGCAGCGGGGACGCCCGGTTCAGCGGCGCGCCGATGGACTCGTTGTCGGCCCCCTCATCCATGCAACCCCCGCAGAAATAGCCTGCCGCTTGCCTCCACTGGACAAGCTCCGTCGACCTCTGCACGTCAGCGAAGATGGCACGGTGATTGCCCAGGTCCCTGTTGCCTGTGTAGATCGCGTCTGGGAACAGCCACTCCTCCGTCGCGTTGTGTTGCGAGGCGCGTGGCCACGTGGACGTGCTGATGGGGTCCCACTCCAGCGTAGCAGCGTGAGGATGGTGGCAGATGTTGGGCCCTTGACTGCCCGCACCTGCTCGCTTGCCTGCTTGCCGCGCATGGACTCAAAAATCCATGGCCACGCGTGCCAGGTGCTCTTCCTCAGCTTGGGGTGGCACTGCCAAGTGCTGGGGCCCGCAGGTCCAATAATGTGGCCAGGCACCTCGCTCGCGTTCCACTCGCGCAGGTCCGGCCCATCCATCTCCTGCGTCCCTGCAGCTGCTCGCCGAAGATGCCGTGGACCTGGAATCCATTGGCGCCTGCAGGTTGTCCTCCTTTCCCTTCCAACTTGGATCGCACGAGCAACCTCGGCCGATAATCCTTTGAGTTCGACGGCTTTGGCCATCGCGCGTGCGCCCCGTGGCGCAGTGCGCATGGGCCCAGACTTCTCCGCAATATTTGAAGCCGCTCCGACACGCCCCCGCCCTGTCTTGACTGCGCCCTTTGCGGGCTTGGACCTGGTGGCCCGCCGTTGCATCGCCCGCCCAGACCCGACGCCCCATCGCTGGCGCGGCCGCGGCCATGACTTCCATAACCAAGCGGCTTAACACTTTTGGCGAGGCGCGCCCCCGATCGCACGCCTCGCGCAACAAGTTGGCACGGCTCAAAGGGGTCATGATGCCACTTCTTTGAAAGAGGGCCTTCGCCGCGACGCCCATCTCCAGCTCGAGGCGCAGGATGGCCGGCGGGAAGTCCCGCCCCATCGCCGCCCCGGCGAGCGGCAAGCAGGGGATAGCGTCGTAGATCCCCCGCGCGCCCCGGGGCCCACGGCCGAACTGCAGCCCCGTCGCGCGCGCCAGCCCCTCGTCGCTGGCCCTGCGGAAAACCTCCTTCAAGCGCGAATTGCCCGCCGCCGCGTCGCCTCGCGCCCAGGCTTGCTCTGCCGATCACTGGCGCGCCAGCGGCTCGCGCGCGCGGGGCCGCAGCCGCGGCCGCGTGGGGACAGCGCCGACGGCTTGGCCCGCGAATGACTCCTTCGGTGTAAGGCGCCCTACCGCAAAGACACCTGGACTGGCCTGGCCAGCGCGTGCTCGGCGCTGTGGAACAGAAGCGCCATGTCCGGTGCTGCTTGTTGCGGGAGACGCTGAAAGTCCACTGGGCTCGTCATATCTACGACGAGCCAGACATTGATGTTCATGCCCCCCGCGCTATGATAAACCTGATCCGCTGTGATGTCTGGCAACAAATAATATTACGCTTCGTCTCGAAAAAGTCTGAGTAGCTCTTTTGCCTCACTAAGGCCAAGGCCTGGGGGGGCCGCGACCTCCTGCGCGCGAGCGCATTCTGATCCATGATCTGAGCTGGGTGAATCGCGGCCTCCCTGTCCACCTCGAGGTCTGGTGGAAGCGGAGGTCGCTGCTTCAGGGCCTCGTGGTAGATGCCGTTCGAGACGGGGTATGTTGCCCGCCGCGTGAAATCGCGCGCGGGCTCTCCGATCGCAGGCCTCTGCGCCCTGTCCAGAAGTTCCCTCGCACTCTCAACGAAAGGGCCCCAAGACTTGTGCCGCCGCGGCGAGCGGGCTCTTGAGCCCGCAGATCCATTCGTCTGTCGGCGGCTCTCTGTTCGGGCTGGTGACGGCGCGCGCGTCGCTCAGCCTCGAATCGCGCGACTGCCCGCAGATCCGGGCGCGCTCGTCGCATCCCGTTCCGGCGCAGCCTTTGGCGGGGGGGCCCGCCGCGCACAAAGTGAACGCGCGTCCACCGCTGGCTTGGGCCCTGCGCGGCAGCTGGCGGGCGCGCGCCGCGGCCCGCGGCGGGCGCCCGACGAACCTGGGGCCGTCGGGCCGCGGCGCTCCAAGGCCGACCCGAATGTCGCGGCGGCGCGGGCGGCCATCTCGACCGCCGAGGCCCGGCCCGCGCGCGCGCCAAGGACAGATGCGCCGCGCCGAGGTTCGAACGAAAAGGCGACGGAGGAAAAGAGTTAGGGAGGTAGCAACCGCTGCGCGAGCTCCTGATCGAAACTTACCCTGGCCCCAACGTGCTATCCACGTTCCCAAAGGGAACTTCTGGCGGGGTTTCAGGCATTCGCTACGGGCGCGCGGCGGCGGGCTGCCGCGGCTGCTGCTGCTGCTGCTGATCGCCCGGGGCATCAACTGGAGGGGCGCGTGTGTGCGTGCGGGGGGGGGGGGGGGGGGGGCTCCGCGCGACCTCGCATTGATGCATCTTCTGTCTGCTTTGAGGTGGCACTTTTTTTCTCTGCGCTCCTGGGCCCCCAGAGGGGGGCCTCGCCCGATGGCTCCACCTCAGGGGGCGACAGAGCTCCCGACAGCTGCGCGTCGGTGCCGAAGTTGAACTCGCAGGCCCAAGGGCCCTCTCCTTCCTCAGGGCGGAACGACAACTCAGGGTCCAGGTTGTCCTCGGGCCCCCGTGGGCGCGCCTGTCCCGAGGGGGCCTGGAGTCCCCGAGGGCCCCTGGATGTAATCGCCAAGCTGCTTTCCAAAAAGCACCGCGCGCTTCTCATGGGGCAACCGACGCCCTGCTACTCGCTCGGCCTTTGCTGCGCAAGTCTTTGATCCCGCCGCGGGATCAACTCGGAGCCGCGGGAGCTGGGGCGGGCGGCAGGGCAATGCAAGCTCACGCGTTGCTAGCTGCTGTCCAGGAGCTCTCAGACTGGTGATGGGGCCGATGCGGGGCCCCCAATCTAAATCCCTGACTTGATCCACATCCATGACGAAGCCGCCGACGGAACAATTACGACGGGGGCGTGCCGTGAGGGCCATGTGTAGACAACGCAATTGCCGAATGCCGCCGCCGACCCTCTCCAGGAATTTCGACGTAAACCTAATCTGTGGCGCCATGATGTAGTCACCCACAAACGCCCATGGCATTCGCATTGTATTCAAGAGGCCCCCAAATCGTCGGAACCTCTCACGACTGCGTCATGTCACCCACGTACTCGGACAAACAACGCCGCACCATAATAACTCCAATGGCGTAGCCCTGCTGCTGGAGAAGGAGCGGCAGGAGCCCGTCCAGCGCTGGGGAGTCGGGAGCCTTCAAGTGCTTCGCCGCCGAGCGAGCGTCTCCCGGCACACTAAGCTGCAGACTGTTCTGCCTGAGCCATACCTCGCCGCCTTAGCTCGCCGTGGCCTCCATGGAGAGGGACACAGGACGAGACCTGCGACGAGCACGGTTGTAGGCCGTGCGAAGATTCACCGTCTTCGCACCCTTGACCAGCTAGCGGAGGTCAGCCTCTGGATGGATATGAAACTCGACATTCGCCCGGTGGTTAAACGCACTAGCGTGGCCGTGCTGAATTGACATGCTTTGTTCGTCAAGCGGGTAACGCTGGCACGGGAAATCGTGGCGTTCGTTCTGCCATCGCTGCACGAAGGCCCCTTGGTTCTGGTGAGAGGGGCACATGACCGTCACTTGGGTGCGGCGCCGTCGCCCGCGGGCTCCGCTGAGGCTGCCGTGCCCTTGCCACTGGCCTTGCCCTTCAGCTCCGCCGCCCTGAACTTTTCCTCCAAGAGCTTCAACTCAGCTGCCAAGGCGGACTCGCGAGCGGCATCCGAGGTGGCCGGGGCCCTCCGCTGCTCCCGGGGGGCGCTGGCCCTGGAGCTGCGGTGGGAGGAAGAGGATGAGGAGGAGGAGAAGGTGAGGATGGGGGAGGAGGAGACTGACTGACTGACTGGCTGGCTGGCTGACTGACAGAAGAAGTGGAGGAGGAGGAGGAGGAGGAGAAGGAGGAGGAAAAGGAAAAAGAGGAGGAGGAGAAGGAGGAGGAGGAAGAGGAGGAGGAGGGAGGACGAGGGGGAGGCAGCGCGCGTAGCCGCTGGGCGGCCTGCGCCCGCGCCTGCATCCCCGCCCCTCGCCAAGGTGCCCTCGCCGCCTTCGCCCTCGGCCTGCCTCTTCTTTGCCACCCTCTCCTAGATGGCGCGTTTGTGCTCCTCCAGCTTGACGAGCCACGCCTGGATCTGGGCCTCCTTGCCCGACAAATGCTCCTTCACCTGCTGCATTTGCGTCCTCAACTATTCTTATTCTGGCCCGCCGTGGACTCGACGCCCTCTAGGATGGAAGCGAACTCCTCGTCCCACTCCACGTTGATCATCTTCTTGTCGCGCTCCCCTTGCGGGCATTGGCTGTCAGCCTGCACGCCTTCCCTCCTCGCACGGGCTGTGGCTGCTGACTTCCTGGCCTCGGCCGCCCCCGCCGGGGAGCGCGCCGCCGCCTTCTCCTTCGTCTCCGCTGCTGCCAGGTCGCTGCGGAGGCGAACGACGTTGGCAACCGCCTGCTCGTGGATGTGCTCCGCGTTGCGCCGTGCCCCGGCTGCACGCCGATGAGCTCCTCAAACGGGGTCAGGCGCTGCTCCTTGCCAGGCTCGTCCTTCTCGAGCTTGGTTAGCTGGCTCTGCAACTCCTTCTGCAGTTCTGGGTTGTCTTTGGCTGCAGCGAAGGCCTGCCGCAAAAGATCGCGAACCGAAATGTCCTTGCCGCCCTTGCCGCCGCCCGTGCCGCCTTTCCTCAGGATGCCAGGGTGGAGCGGCTTGCGACCTTTTTCCCTCGCTCTCGCTGGTGGCGTCGTAGAAGCAGTCTTCATCCTGCGCTTGGGGAAGCGTTCTCGACGAGGCGTGCATTGGTAGAGCTCGATTGTGGCTCCACACTCATGGCATAATGCCTCCCGGTGTAGTAGTAGCATTGCTTTCAATTCTCACGCCAGGCACTGCTTACAGATGCTCCACAACTTGCTGGTCGCAGCCATTGCCTCTGTGCTACCCAGTGTCTTTTTCCCCGCACTGCAAAGAAGCACAGAGGCAGGCCTCAGCAACATGCTCGAGCCCGAGTTGCTCGAGGAGAGGAAGGGGAGGAGCGAGGGATGGAGTGAGGGAGTGCGGGTGGAGGGAAGGAAAGAACCTCATACAGTCGGACTTGATTGGACGGGACACACGAGAGGACACAAGACCCTTTCGGGAGACAAATTGCCACAGGAATGTCGGAGGCATGGGCCGCGAGACGCAGGACACAAGGGCACCCTGGATTTGGCAGGGTCGACCTACCAACCAGGGCCGGCTGTGTTGTGTGTTCACCTCAGCGCCCTGACTGTGCACCTGCCGTTGGCCCCCCTCGCGGCGGCGCCGATCCCCCGAGAGGCCCCGGCTCGACGGCGCCCGCCCGCCCCGCCAGACGACAGCTGCAGGATGTCGTAGATGAAATTGAAGAACCAGCCTTCCCCGTCTCTGTGTTTGCTCTTGCTCTCGCCCGCTCTCTCTGTCCCCCGCTCTCCTCCTTCTCGTCATTGTCCTCCCCCGCCTCTCCCCCTTCCCGCTCCTCCTCCACCTCCCCTGCCTTCTTGCTCTCTCTCTCTCTCTGTCTCATCCTCCTTCTCTCTCTCTCACTCTCTCTCTTGCCGTGTTTCACCTCGCCTGTGATTTCTCAAGCTCAAGTAGATGTGTGCCCTATACCACTCTCTCTCTCTCTGTCTCTGCCTCTCTCTCTCTCTCTCGTTCCCCGTTCCTCTGGAGATAAGCAGATATTGCTAATCACATGTTTTGTTTCTCTCTCTCTCTCTCTGTCTCTCTCTCTCTCTCTCGTTCCCCGTTCCTCTGGAGCTCAGCAGCTCTTGCGAATCACATGTCTTGCTGGCTGGGGCCCCGGACGCTGCCGCAGAGCGTCCCGCTCTGCTTCGGGACCTCTTCCTCTTGGCCGCCCCTGCCAGTCCGCGCAGACAGGCCCACTGCGGCCAGGGACGCGAAGAGGGGGCGCGCACGGGCTGGGAAGATCCTCGAAGGGGGCTTCTATAGAGGAACAAGAACTATGCACATACACCAATTCTGGCCAGGCCCATCCTGAGCCCAGGATCGGTGCATACGCCCTCCTACCTTGGCCAGGAAGGCATTGCACCGATCCTGGGTCAAGGATGGGCCTTACCAAGATCGGTGCATGTGCATAGTTCTCTTCGCCCGATTCTACACCCGTCAGCGAAACTCACAGCGAGTCTTGCCGCCGCCCCCCCCCCCCCCCTCCCCTCCCCCACGTTCTTGGGCGCGTCGCGATCTGCTGACGCCGACGACTCTGTCCCGACATTAGCACTGCAATGTTGGAGTCCGGGGGCGCCGACATTACGCGGGCAAAGTTTACGTTCCGTTTCGAGGACGCAGGAACGCTTCAGCGCCTCCCTATTTAGCTGCCCCGATACGTAACACGCGACACGTAACGTGTTGACGCGGAGCTCAGCACGTGGACTAGACACGTGGATCTGAAGCGATGCGTTCGCCAAACGCGTGGGCCAACACGTTGAGTCAGCTCGCAGCGTATTGAAACACTGACGTCTTGAGCACGCCACGTGTGGCGTTTCGGAACGGGCGTATCGAGGCGGCTAAGCCTCTCAAAGATGCCTCAGCCAACCAAAATATGCCCCGAGCTTAGATGTCTGATCTGGAAGGCTGGGCCCTCCGCCGCCAGCCCGCTAGGCTGAGCCATCTTGTGGATCACCCTCGCGCTTTGCAGATGGCGTGTCCGGAGCGCGTCAAGTCTGGGCGCTGTAGCCGCCAGCTCCCCCTCCTCCTCCCATCAACTATTACTGAATATGAATACTACTCTCCTCCTTCCCCTGATGACGGGTTGGGAGTGTTCGCCCCCCCCCCCCCCGCGTACTGTTTTTTACACACAGGACTCCCCGGAGTTGGGGTTTCGCCTGCATTTGTTTCAAAGTACTGCTCTCGCTGAGGCGCCGGCCTCATTTTCGGGCCCCGCTCGTTCCGAATCGTGCTCCCGCTGCAGCGCTGGCCTCACTTCCGTGCTTCCGCTCGTTCCGAATCGTGCTCCCGCTGCAGCGCTGGCCTCATTTCCGCGCTTCCGCTCGTTCCGAATCGTGCTCCCGCTGCAGCGCTGGAGTCATTTCCCGTGCCATGCCACGGCATGCAATGCAATGCTAGGTTGCGTTCCGCTGCGCGATGCCATGCCTTCAGCTGAAGCTGTGATACGCAGTGCTTCAGTGCCACGTCGTGCTATGCCATGCTACGCTTTGATCTTCAACGCCATGCTATACAATGTTATGTTCGGGGCCGCTGTGCGATGCCATGCTTTGCGTTGCAAAGCTTTGTGATGCAATTCTTCACTACGCCACGCCACGCCATGCTGTGACATACTACGCTTTGCGGTGTTCTTCTACGCCATGCCATGCCGTGCTCTACAATGCATCGCGTACCCTTTCGGGAACACATCCGACTGTGCGAGTAGAGAGGGGATCTACGCCATGGTAAGGGATGGGAGGGAGGGGTAGGATGTCAGATATGACGCGAGCGCACCTAGCTTGTCTTTTCCCCTCTCCCCTTCCCCCCCCCTCCGCCTCGATTCCTCCCCATTATCATCTTTCGCTTCTGCTTAAGTGTCCTCTCCATATTCATCCTTTTCTGCTCCGTCGCCTTCTCCACCTACTTCTGCTCCGCCTCCTCATCTTCCTCCTCCACTTATGCCTCCTCCTCCTCCTCCGTCATTCCTTTTCCTCATAAGTAGCGCATCCCTGTCGCGTCCCGGGGCCGGTCAAACGGGCGGGCCGGGCGTTTCGCCTGAGACTTCCTCACCACGTCTGACCCTGAAATTTCAAGCATTGGCAACCGTCTCACAAATGGAGGGCGGGTGGTTTTCAAAATGTGGCTCTCGCCTGAACGCCGCGCGCATTCTTTGTTACAATGTGCAAGAGCTTAACGGATGGAGGGCGGGTGGTTGCCCGATGTGGCTCTCGCCTTAGCTCCGCTCACATTCGTTTTCAAAAGCTGCAAAAGTTTCACGCATGGAATGCAAGTGTCTTTCAAAATGTGGCTCTCGCTGTAGCGCCGCGCACATCCGTCCTAAAATGTTGAAGACTCTCACGGGTGCAGGGCAGGTAGTTTTCAAAATGTGGCTCTCGCCTTAGCACGCCGCGCACTTTCGCTTAAACGTGTAAGATCTTCACATATGGAGGGCTGGTGGTTTTCAAAATGACGCTATCGCCTTGGCGCCGCGTGCATTCGATTTAAACATTTGTAAGAGTTGCATTTGTTCCATTGGATTGGTCAGCGTACAAGAAGTGGTGTCCTGGAACGGTTCAGGGCTGTCAGGGCGCAACAATTACGTTGATTCGCGGTGTTGCAGTCCCAGGAACGGTGTTCTGGCACGATCCAGGATCGTCAAGACGCAACAATAACGTTGACTTGTGGCGTTGGAGTCCAGAGAATGGTGCTTTAGCGCATCAGGGTCTTCAAACGGTTGTCTCCCAACGGGGCACTTCCCTCAGTGGAAATGAATCCTTGTAGGGGCATATGAAGAGGGAGCTTGGAAGGAGGGTTTCTTCCGACATCGTTGATGAGCCTTGGGCTTACACTGGTCCTCCTCCTCATCCTCCTTCTCCTTTCTTCTTGTGGCCCAGTCGGCGCCCTCCTGGAAACTTCTTGGGGGCCTATCTGGGGCCTCTATTGAATCTCTTGGGGATGTTTGGGGCCCTCTTGGACTGTCTTGGCGCTCTCTTGGCCCATCTTGGGGCGCTCTTTGGCCGTCTTGGGCCCCTCTTGGCCATCTTCGGGGTCTCTTGGGGACCCTCTGGGGACCCTCTTAGGGCCCTCTTGGGGCACCCTTGTGGTGGCGTCCTGGGGGCATCTAAAGTCTTAGCCATTTGTGGGTCCTCTTGGGGTTCTCTGGAGTCGTCTTGGGGCCATCTTGGAAGCATCTTGGGCCGTCTTGGGTCCCCCGAAACATGGAAAGGCGAAAACACAGAAACCTGCCAACAATCCAAAAGGAAATCGACGACTTGGGCTTTTGAAACCCCCTTGGGGGGCCTCTTGGGACCCTTTCGTGGCGTCTTGGGGGCCTCTGTGCCTGTCTTGAGGCCATCTGTAAGGGACGACGACAGATGGGGACCAGTTCAGGGGGGGAAAAAAGGACTTCAAATGGGCGACACATCGCCAATCGATCTGGGATGGGCCCCCGATAGCACACCCGCAACTTCCTGGGCGGGAGGGGCTATCGGGCCCCTATTGGCGATCAGTGGGCGACGTCGGGTCGAGGCGTCCCCGCCTGAGAGCCCATCTCCCCCCGAAAAATGCCCTCGGATCCTGGTCTCTGGGCCGGCCCTCCTTGGCCGCCCTGGGCCCTCGAGGCTCTCTTGGGGAGCCTCCGGGTGCCACCTCCGCGGCCCTTTGGGCCCTCGCTGCCCCGCTGCAGCACCCCTCCGGGAGCCCCCTGGGGGACCTCCGGGCGGCCAGGGACCTGGAGCCGGAGCGTCGGCTCTGGCGCAGGAGGGGTCCGCGGGGAGAGGAGCAGCAGCACCTGCAAGTAGGTGGTGCCCGGACGGAGGGCTGCACCCTTCTCGCGCGCAAGACTTTTTTCGCCTGTGCGGTGGTTCGCGCACTATTGGCGTGCACGAGTGCACAAAATCGCGAACGACTGCACCTCTCCACGACGACCCGTCTGCGCCAGCTCAGACAATGTATTTTGAGCCCCCCTCGGGACGACTTTTGTGAGCGCCGCGGGCCCTTCAGTAGACAGAACAACATGGAGACATGACTGGGGAGACGAGAGACAATAAGCAAAAAACAACACGAAGAATTCAAGGCAGCAGTCCAGCAGGAAACTTCACACCCTTGGGCTCCTCCTCCTCATCGCTCTCCTCCTCCTTCTCCTCCTCTTACTCCTCCTCCTCGCCGTCTTCCTCCTCCCCCTCCTCCTCATCTTGATCATCCTCCTCCTTTTTGTTCTCGTCCTCGTTCTCTGTCTCCCCAGGGGGCCGGCGGAACTGTGCTTGGCGCCTCCGGCCTTCAATACAATCCCAGGCCGAACGTGCTGCAGACCACGCGAAGTCCCAGACCCTCCAGGTCGAGGGCTAGGTCGCCGCCTCAGACACCGATGACGACGACGCTGAGTCCTGCGGCCACGGGATGCTCAGCCTAGGCGTCCACCCTAGGCAGCCTAGGAGGGTTGAGCTGAGCCCTCCCCAGGCGATCCCGCCATGGCCGCTCGCGGCGCAGTGCGCTCTGGACCATAGCCATGGCGGGATTGCGGGGTTCTCTCCGGAACGCCATGGCAAGGATGGCTCCACCCCTCTCGGCGAATTGGATGACGCAGCGGACCGTTCTAACATCTGCGACGACGCTTGGCTTGGCACCGCCGGTGTTAGGCTGGCTGCACTGATGCATGACGGCACCGTCGCCCGCTGTGTCCATCCAGACCGACGTAGGCAACCCTTGGGCTGCCGACGTCCTTACTTTGAAGGTGCTCGCACCACCTCAAACCGACCTCCCTCTGAGCCGTGTTGCGTCCCAGGCGGCGCGACAACATTCTCGGCTTGCAGATGCTGCCCAATGGGACTGCTCTCCGCGCATAGGTGAACAGCCAGCTGCAGGGCATCATTGAAAATGCTACTCCTGACCTTCTGGCCCTGTGGATCTCGCATGAGCGGCCCCCGCTCTCCCTCCTGCCGTGCACGCCCCTACGCATGCACGCCGCTGATGTCCGTGCGTGGCTGTCTAGCCCCCACGCTTTGCAGCCCCACCGCGCGCAGTTTGCAGAAGCCTTCCTTTCAGCGCCGATACGACACTGGGGTTCGGTGTCGAATCTGCCATTGCCGATGCCGCAGTGTCTTGAAGCTCGCCGATGTTTGCGCATTCTAATGTCTGTCCTCGCTCGGCTCCGGCTCTGGTACAATCCTCTCTGAGAGCGGGGTCGGCCCTGATTCTGCCCCGTGCAAATTTTTCGAAGGAGTGCGTGTAGTCATTGAGACGCTCCACACTCCCCCGTACATAATCAAAACGGCTCGGGCCGGTCGCTAATCACGGACGTGCGCACTTCCACCATAACTGATTTAACGCCATGATCCCTAGGATTCAAAAGCCAACTTTCGTTTTGCTGCCAAGCTTGCGGGTCGCGAGCATTGCCACCTCGTGAACGCCATCGTCTGCTCGCTTGCGCGCCTCCCTGCATTTGTTGCGAAGCTTCGAGAAGCAAGGTGCATGCCGCGAAGACCCCTTCTCCCCTTCCCCCGCTTCTCCGCGATACGAGCGAGCCAGCACGTTTCAAAGGGAAAAGAGGAAGGCGCGACAGGACAACCGCTCCAAAGCTTCAAGGAACAATGTGCATGGTGCGAAGCACCAATGCAGCCTTGTATCTAGATGTATAGGTATAACGGGGGACCGGGTCCGGGGGCCCGGGGCCGGGACCTCGACCGCAAATGTGGGCTCCGGGGGGCCCGGAGGCTCGTCGGGGCTTGCCGGAGGCCTCCCCGGTCAGACAAGAGGGCCCCAGAAGCGCCCAAGACGGCCCAAGAAACTTCCAAGAGGCCTCCAAGAGGGCTCCGAGATGCTGAAGATGGCCTCCAGACGTCCAAGGACGCCCCCAAGAGGCCCCAAGAAGCCTCCAACATGCGTCCCAAGAGGGCCCCTAGACGCAAAAATTGGCCCATTCCCTTCGTAAAACGTACATTTTCAACAAAGTTGCCTTTTGGGCTTTCCGACGTTACAGGACGGCCCAAGAGGCGCCCAAGACCGCCCCAAGACGGCCCAAGAAGCTTCCAAGAGGGCCCCAGGACAGCCCAAGAGGGCCCCAAGACGGCCCAAGAGGCGCCCAAGATGGCCCAAGAGGGCCCCAAGACGGGCCCAAGAGGGGGCCCAGAGGGGGACCACGAACCGCAAGCTCGAGCCTTCCGCCCCAAGAGGCCGCCAGGAGGCCCCAGGAGGCCCCTCAAGAGGCCCCAGGAGACCCCCAAGAGGCCCAAAGGAGGCCCCGAGAAGCCCCAAATCGGCCCCCCAAATGCTTCGAACCTGCTTCCAGGAGGCCCCCGACAGGTTCAGAGGCTCCCAAGAAGCTACGTCAAACTCCCAGCGAGCGGCCGGACGAGGCCCCCAAAAAAATCCCAAGAGGGTTCCAGTATTTGTATCCTTCAGCGCTCTCTGGCCTTCTTTCCCCTGCCCCCTTCCCTGCGACTTTCGTTGACTCAAGCTCGCCTCCTCTCCATTTCCTCTCTCTGCCTCTCTATCTCTCTCTCTGTCTCTCTCTCTCTCTCTCTCTCTCTCCATCTCTCTTTATTTGTTTTTCTCTCTCTCTCTCTCCTTCGCTCTCTGTCTGTCTGTCTCTCTCTCTCTCTCTCTCCCTCTCTTTCTCTCTCTTTCTCTTTCTTCCTTTCATATTCCGTGTCCTTGCGACCTTCTGCAGTCCCCGACGTCGCCACGGCTGGATTCGCTCGAGCGTGTCTTGTGATGTGCGGCGGTGCGAAGCCCGTCCCACTGATCAAGGCACAGGTACGAAATGATGGGTCCATCATTTCTTGCCTTCCCATGTGCGTTTTCCCAATCGATTCCTGGGCCCGAGGTCGCAAGAATTACGACGTCGGAGGTCTGGGGAGGCGGGCAGCACGACCTGGACCTCCGACGCCTTGGAAAAATCACGACGGCGGTTTCGGTCAATTTTCGGCCTCCGGGGCCCCTCGCAGGGTCCCGGGACCGTCAGAAAACGACTCAGGATGAAAATTATCCCGGCAAAGCAACCTAACAGCGATGTGTAGAAGCATATCTGAAAGCATTCCCCTTAAGATTCAGATGAAAATCCAGTTGTCGAATTCTGCTGTTCTCGCAGTCGTAGTCGCATCCGCGATGACAGTCGCAGCGGCAACGGCAGTCGCAGTCACAGCCTCAGCATCAGCCTGCCTCCTCCTCCTCCTCCTCCTCCTCCTCTTTCTCATGCTCCTCCTCCTCCTCCTCCTCCTCCTCCTCCTCCTCCTCCTCTCTCCTCCTCTTCCTCGTCTGCTCGTCCTCGTTCTCGTCCTCCTCGTCTTGCTCGTCCTCCTCCTCCTGGTGCTCCTCCTCCTCCTCCTCCTCCTCCTCCTCCTCCTCCTCCTCCTCCTCCTCCTCCTCCTCCTCCTGGTGGTCCTCGTTCTCCTCCTCCTGGTGCTCTCCCCCCCCTCCTCCTCCTCGTCCTCCTCCTCCTCCTCCTCCTCGTCCTCCTCCTCCTCTCCTCCTCCTCCTCCTCCTCCTCCTCCTCCTCCTGGTAGTCCTCCCCCTCCCCTCCTCCTCTCCTCCTCCTCTTCCTGGTCGTCCTCGTTCTCGTCCTCCTCGTCTTGCTCGTCCTCCTCCTCCTGGTGTTCTCTCCTCCTCCTCCTCCTCCTCCTCCTCCTCCTCCTCCTGGTGGTCCTCGTTCTCCTCCTCCTGGTACTCTCCCCCCCCCTCCTCCTCCTCCTCCTCCTCCTCGTCCTCGCTCCTCCTCCTCCTCTTCCTCCTCCTCCTCCTCCTCCTCCTCCTCCTCCTGGTACTCCTCCCCCTCCCCTCCTCCTCCTCCTCCTCCTCCTCTTCCTGGTCGTCCTCCTCCTCCTCGTCCTCCTCCTCCTGCTCGTCCTCCTCCTCCTCCTGCTCGTCCTTCTTCTCCTGCTCCTCCTGCTCCTCGTCCTGCTCCTGCTCGTCCTCGTCCTCCTGGTCTTGCTCGTCCTCCTCCTCGTCGTGCTCTTGCCCCTGCTGAAAATGTGGCCCAGGAATGGGAGTTCTGGGAAGTCGAAGAGCACGAAGTTGCCTACAGTTGGCTACGGGCATTCAAAATGTGGCCCGGGAATGGAGTTCTGGGAACTCGAAGAGCACGAAGTGGCCTACAGTTGGCTCCGGGCATTCAAAATGTGGCCCGGGAATGGAGTTCTGGGAACTCGAAGAGCACGAAGTGGCCTACAGTTGGCTCCGGGCATTCAAAATGTGGCCCGGGAATGGAGTTCTGGGAAATAGAAGAGCACGAAGTGGCCTACAGTTGGCTCCGGGCATCCAAAATGTGGCCCGGGAATGGCGTTCTGGGATCTCGAAGAGCACGAAGTGTGTGACTGTTGCATCCGGGTATTGAGAATGTGGCCTGGGAATGGAGTTCTGGGAAGTCGAAGAGCACGAAGTGTGTGACTGTTGGTGAAAAACGAGCCCGGCACCTGCCGCCCGGCAACTCCCAACACCTGCCCGGACCCCCCTGTGGAGTGATCTGCTGCTCTCTTTTGATCCCACTAGAAACCTATCAGTCTTCGCTGTTAGGTAAAAATTATCCCGGCAAAGCAACCTAACAGCGATGTGTAGAAGCATATCTGAAAGCATTCCCCTTAAGATTCAGATGAAAATCCAGTTGTCGAATTCTGCTGTTCTCGCAGTCGTAGTCGCATTCGCGATGACAGTCGCAGTGGCAACGGCAGTCGCAGTCACAGCCTCAGCCTCAGCCTGCCTCCTCCTCCTCCTGCTCTTTCTCCTGCTCCTCCTCCTCCTCCTCCTCCTCCTCTTCCTCCTGCTCGTCCTCGTTCTCGTCCTCCTTGTCTTGCTCGTCCTCCTCCTCCTGGTGCTCTCTCCTCCTCCTCCTCCTCCTCCTCCTCCTCCTCCTCCTGGTGGTCCTCGTTCTCCTCCTCCTGGTGCTCTCCCCCCCCCTCCTCCTCCTCCTCCTCGTCCTCCTCCTCCTCTTCCTCCTCCTCCTCCTCCTCCTCCTCCTCCTCCTCCTCCTCCTCCTCCTCCTCCTGGTAGTCCTCCCCCTCCCCTCCTCCTCCTCCTCCTCCTCGTCCTGGTCGTCCTCGTTCTCGTCCTCCTCGTCTTGCTCGTCCTCCTCCTCCTGGTGTTCTCTCCTCCTCCTCCTCCTCCTCCTCCTCCTCCTCCTTCCTCCACCCTGGTGGTCCTCGTCTCTCCTCATCCTGGGTTACTCTTCCACCCCACTCCTCATTTCCTCCTCCTCGTCCTCGTCCTCGTCCTGCCTCCTCCATCCTCCTTCCTCCTCCTCCTTCCTCATCCTCCTCATTCCTCCTCTCTCCTCCCCTACCTGGGTACTCCTCCCCCTGCCCCTCCTCCTCCTCCTCCTCTTCCTGGTCGTCCTCCTCCTCCTGGTCGTCCTCCTCCTCCTGCTCGTCCTCCTCCTCCTCCTCCTGCTCGTCCTTCTTCTTCTGCTCCTCCTGCTCCTCGTCCTGCTTCTGCTCGTCCTCGTCCTCCTGGTCTTGCTCGTCCTCCTCCTCGTCGTGCTCTTGCCCCTGCTGAAAATGTGGCCCAGGAATGGGAGTTCTGGGAAGTCGAAGAGCACGAAGTTGCCTACAGTTGGCTACGGGCATTCAAAAATGTGGCCCGGGAATGGAGTTCTGGGAACTCGAAGAGCACGAAGTGGCCTACAGTTGGCTCCGGCATCAAAATGTGGCCCGGGAATGGAGTTCTGGGAAGTCGAAGAGCACGAAGTGTGTGACTGTTGCATCCGGCCCTCCAGAATGTGGCCCGGGAATGGAGTTCTGGGAACTCGAAGAGCACGAAGTGTGTGACTGTTGCATCCGGTTATTCCTAAATGTGGCCCGGGAATGGCGTTCTGGGATCTCGAAGAGCACGAAGTGTGTGACTGTTGCATCCGGGTATTCAGAATGAGCCTGGGAATGGAGTTCTGGGAAGTCGAAGAGCACGAAGTGTGTGACTGTTGGCGAAAAACGAGCCCGGCACCTGCCGCCCGGCAACTCCCAACACCTGCCCGGACCCCCCTGTGGAGTGATCTGCTGCTCTCTTTTGATCCCACTAGAAACCTATCAGTCTTCGCTGTTAGGTAACATCCCCAGGAAGTCGTCGAGAGGTCCAGGGGCCGCGCACAGAAAGCATCACGACATCGGACGTCCAGAGAGGAGGTAGGAACACGAGGAGGAGGGAGCCCAGACCTCCTGGCGACGCAACACCAAATACAACAAAAGCTTCCCCGCGACTTCCCCCAGAGACTCTAACTACAGAAACTCCTTTCGTATTCCGGCCAGAAGCATCCAGAAACGATGTACATTAGCCCTGGCGGGGGGAGTGATGGCGATGGTGATGTTCATGATGACGACGGTGACGATCCTAGCTAGAACCTAAGCGCGCGCGAAGCGCGCGCGTGGTTCTAGTATATATATATATATATACACATACTAGAACAATCGCGCGCGCTTTGCGCGCGCTCAGGTTCTAGCAGGCCCCAGGCCTTGACGAATTCACTGCTCCACTGATGTAGTGGACCACAGTACACGCATGCCACTCTGCATTCCGAAAGGCCTTCGAGGAAAATGGTTGTGTAGGGGGGCGGAGGCCGTATGAATCTGGTTTCCAGAAGGCCTTCTGGGAGCATGGGTTTGGGGGCGTCTTAGGGAGCCTCTTGTAATGTCGTCGTCGCCTATTGGGGCGCGCTGTCGTCGTCGTCGTCGTTTCGTCGTCGTCGTCGTCGTCGGTTCAAGAGGGCACTTGGGGCAACGTTTGCGAAACGATCTGCGGAGGGCCGCGAGAAGGCGATCAGTCATGCTCCCAATCAACTTTCCAGACAGCTCTCCTGTAGCATGATGGTACTTCGAAGCCTCCGGAGACTCGCGGGCCAATGATTAACCATGTCCCCGGAAGGCTTTCTGGGGACATGATTTGTTGGGGTGTGTTGGGGGGTCTCTTGGGCGTTCCCTGGGGGCCCCTTGGGGGCCTCCGGGAACTCTCGGGCCCATGATGAACCATGTCCCCGGAAGGTTTTCTGGGGACATGATTTCTTGGGGTGTGTTGGGGGCCTCTTGGGCTTTCCCTGGGGGCCCCTTGGGGGTCTCTTGGGCTTCCTGGGGGCCTCTTGGGCGCCTCACGGGGCTTCGTGGGAGCCTCTTGGTTGGTGGCCTCCGGGGGCCTACAGGCCGCCTCTAGGGCCAGAAACCTTGAAATATCGGTTGGCGGTCCTCCTCTGGGCCCTATCTTGGGGAGCTCTTGGGGCACAGTTGGGTTGTCTGGGGAGCATCCTGGGTCGTCTTGGGGCCTCTTCGTGGCCTCGTGGCCCGTCTTGGAGCGATCTGAAGGGCCTCCGAGCGAGGTCGTGAAGGAGCGCTGGGAAGCGGGGAAAGCGAGAACGCCTAAATCCTTCAAACACCATCGACAAATTAGTGAATATTGCCTCCCAGGGCCTTCTTGGGGAGCCTCTTGAGTCCGTCCTGAAGGCCCTCGTGGGGCCCTCTTCGGCCATCTTCAAGCCATCTCGGGCCCTCTTGGGCCTCGCTGAGGCTGTCTTGTGGGCCTCTTGGGCGTCCTGGGAACCCGGAAATCATGTTCCCCGAGAGGCTTCGGGGAACATGATTTCGAACGAGGTCCCCTTGGGCCCCCCTGATGCCGTCTTGGGGGCCTCCTGGGCTGGCTTCGGGGCCTCTTGGGCCGTCTCGGGGGGTTCAGTGAGCCCCACAGGCCGACCCTTTCGGGCCGTCTGGGGCCCTCTTGGGTCTCTCTTGGGCTGTGTTGGGGCTCCGCGGGGGCGTCTGGGACACTCTGAAGACGAAGCAAGCGAGTATGCTGAAAATGTGCGCTTTACGATGGGAATGGGCTGATTTCTGCCTCTTGAAGGCCCTCTTGGGGCCCTCTTCGGCCATCTTCAAGCTATCTCGGGCCCTCTTGGGCCTCGCTGAGGCTGTCTTGTGGGCCTCTTGGGCGTCCTGGGAGCCCGGAAGTCATGTTCCCTGAGAGGCTTCGGGGAACATGATTTCGAACGAGGCCCTCTTAGGCCTCCCTGAGGCCGTCTTGGGCCGTCTCGGGGGGTTCCGTGAGCCCCACAGGACGACCCTTTCGGGCCATCTTGGGCCCTCTTAGGTCTCTCTTGGGCTGTCTTGGGGCTCCTCGGGGGCGTCTCGGGCACCGCGAAGACGAAGCCAGCGAGTATGCTGAAAATGTACGCTTTACCAAGGGAACGGGCTGATGTTTGCCTCTTGAAGGCCCTCTTGGGGCCCTCTTCGGCCATCTTCAAGCCATCTCGGGCCCTCTTGGGCCTCGCTGAGGCTGTCTTGTGGGCCTCTTGAGAGTCCTCGGAACCCGGAAATCATGTTCCAGGAGAGGCTTCCGGGAACATGATGTCGAACGAGGCCCTCTTGGGCCTCCCTGAGGGCGTCTTGCGGGCCTCCTGGGCCGGCTTCGGGGCCACTTGGGCCGTCTCGGGGGGTTCCGTGAGCCCCACAGGCCGACCCTTTCGGGCCGTCTGGGGCCCTCTTGGGTTTCTCTTGGGCTGTGTTGGGGCTCCGCGGGGGCGTCTGGGGCACTGTGAAGACGAAGCCAACGAGTATGCTGAAAACGCACGTTTTACTAAGGTAACGGGCCAATTTTGGCCTCGGGCCCTCTTGGGGCGCTCTTGGGCGTCTTCGGAGCCTTTTGAGGCTTTCTTGACCATCTGTACGGCCCGCGTGGCCTGTCGTGGGCAATTTGGAAGCGACCCGGGGCAATCCCAGGGGGTCTGTAACCCCACAGAGGTTGCATGTTCGGCGGGGGGCCCAATGTTCTCGAGGAGTACTCTTCTGTCCCAGGTCAGACTGTAGTTCGATTCCATGCTGTTCGGCATGCTGGTAACGCCCCGTCTTGTGCCATATGCAGCAGGAGAGCATCGGTACGGGCCCTTTATTTCGCAGACCCTCCAGGGCCTCGACGTTACCTGTACGCATGTGCCTGCTGATAGAAGTACCACCACGCGGAGGAATCGCCTCCCCGTGGGGAAGCACCCCAAGAAGACCAGGACTTCGCCAAACAAACTTTGGGCGTGGTGCCCGCCAAAAGCAAAACACCTGGATTTCGCTGTGAGGTCGGCGGTGGAGCTCAGGAAGGACCTCCGCACATCCTCCTAGCTCATGGCAAAGGCCCGCGACTGGCCCTCCGGGAGAGGGGCCAACGCAGCTCCTGCCTTCCTTCCTTGGCCGCTTCGTCGGCCCACTGATCCCCCCAGGCCATCAGGCGCGCCTCCTCCTCCTCCTCCTCCTCCTCCTCCTCCTCCTCCTCCTCCTCCTCCTCCTCCTGAAGAGGAGCCCCATGCCGATGGCTTCTGCAGCCCCTGGGGACGGTCGTTGTGCAGGACGCATGGGGCGCAGGTAAGGGCGTGCGCAAGGCGCACGCCCGACGAGCACCTGCACAATGTCCCCTGGGGTTAGGAAGCCGGGGCGATACAGGCACAAGAGGTACCTTCCGTACTTCTATGACGACGTACTCCGGCGGCAAGGCTGGAGGTCCTGCGCACCTCGAGGTCTCTGCCTCAGTGGCTTCACTCCGGGTCACTACCTCGAGTGCTACACTTAGAGGTCGTTCACCTCGGGCTCGTCACCTCATTCCATTCCCGCCGAGGTCTTCACATCGAGGTCTTCACTTCGAGGTTTCCACCTCGGGATTTTCACCTACCTCGATGTGTTTTCCTTTCGGCAATTGTTTTTCAAGTGGGACAATATGGTGAAGCGCGGTCCCATTTCTCCCCTAGGCCATCTAAGGCCCTCCCCGCGTGCTTGGGCGACAGTGGCGTGGGACCTAATGGCCCTCTGCCTGCCGGCCAGGCGCGGCCCTCCCCAGGGGGGTTGTGTTACGACCGTTGGCCATTACCAGAGCGGTAATGCTCGGGCATGCAAGTGGCCACATCCAGCTAGGTCCAGCTGGCACCCCGCCTGTTTTTCTTTGGGGGGGGGGCGTTTCGACGGCCGCTTGACGGCCCTAGTGCCGTTGCGACCACGGCAGCCCTCCACATGGTCGGATTTCGCAATTTTGACAGGCTCGGCAGGGCCCTCCCGAGGGAGGACAACACCAGCTGACTGTCGGCGCCGCCAATCTGGTCCCCCACAAAATGTCGGAGGTTTTGACCTCCAGGACGCAGCCCGGCGGCAATGCCGGCGGTCCCACACACCTTCCTTATGAAGCACGCGCCTCCAGGACACGGCGCGGCGACAATGCCGGCGCTGTCTTTGTCAACCGACACGACGGTAGCTTTGCTCCCTCGGACACAGCCTGGCGGCAATGCCAGCGGTCCTGCGCATGTTCATGTGTTTGCGCGAGGCATGTGCCTCCAGGACATGGCCCTGTGATAATGTCGGCGGAGCTATCTTCATGTCGGAGATTCTGCCCTCCAGGACACAGCCCGGCGGCAATGCCGGCAGTCCTGCACTTACCCTTTCCGAGGCGCGTGCTCCCAGGTCACCAGCGATATTGTTGGCCATTGCTTCGAACCAGCACGTCGGAGTCTCTGACCTTCAGGACGCAGCCCGGCGGCAACGCGGGTAATCCGACAGACCTTCTTTGCGAGGCGCGCGTCTCCAGGACATAGCCCGGCGCTGCGCGTCTCGCAGGCTGCTGCGCGGCGCGCAGGCATGGCTGCATCAGACTCGCGCCACGGGCTGGAAGGGGGGTCCCCTAGTCGCCAAGTCGTTCTGGCGATGCCACCCTCTCGTGCTTCGCGGGTCTCACAGCCCGCGCCTGCACGCGCCGCGTCAGCCTTAACCTCCAAAGTTGTTTCTCTTTCCTCCTATCTCCCCTCGACCTCGGAGGATTCGGAAGATGCTCGCGCGTTTCGATCGCCCAGCGCGCTGGAACACGGAGAGAGCAGTGGAATGCTGGCGGGTTCACTGTGGCTGGCGGCTCTGTGGCGCATAACACCCTGCAGGCAAAGGCACCAGAGAGGTGCACAATGAAGATCACCGCGCCCAGGGGCGAGGAGGACGAGGATGAGCTCCCCAACCTCATCCCTACTCCTTCCCCTCCTCAGTGCCGCTATGTAGCTCAACGCTGATACTTAGGCCGGTGGTTCGTATTCTGGGCCACTTTTGGCATGGCGCGCTCGGGGGAGCCCTCGGTGAAGCTTTCATTCGGTCCGACGTTCCGGTGGATGCCCGGCCCCCGCCTGGGGGCTCTTGCGCACGCGTTCGACCGTTGAATGGTATCTCCTCTCGAGTCAACTACCTCGATGGGTACCCCGAGGTCGCGCATCGTGGAGCTCGCATTGGTGGTCGGAACATGGGCGCACCCACCTCGCGATCCCGCTTAGAAGGGCAGTTTCGAGTTCGAGGTGTCCGCCTCGAGGTCTTCATTCAAGGGTTCTCCCTCTAGGTGCTTCACTGCGAAGCCGCCAATTGCCGAGGACTGTGTTCCCGACAAAACCTTGCCGACAAAACCAGCGGCCCTGCACGCTACTGCTTTCCTGGGATGGTCGCGAGGCAGCTGCCTCAAGGACAGAGCTAGGCGGCAAAGCCAGCGGTCCTGCAATCGTTACCTTCTGGCATCAGGCTAGTGGGAATACTGGGATGCGTGCATCCACTGGTTGCCCATCGATGCCATCGTCGCGAGGCAGTTGCCTCAAGGGCATTGCTTGGCGGTAAAGCCAGCGGCCCTGCAAACTCTCATATTCTTGGGCTGTTCGCTACCTTGTGGCTGTAGGCTGGCGGGAAGATTGGGGCGCGTGCATCCGCGGGTTGCCCGTTCATGCCATCGTCGCGAGGCAGTTGCCTCAAGGGTAACGCTTGGCGGCAACGCCAGCGGTCCTGCAAGCTCTCACACTCTTGGACTAATCGTTATCTTCTGGCTGTAGCCTTGCGGGGAAATCGGGATGCGTGCACCCGCTGGTTGCCCATTCATGCCATCGTCGCGATGCAGTTGCCTCAAGGACAATGCTTGGCGGCAAAGCGAGCGGTCCTGCAAGATCTCGCTCTTTTGGGTTGATGGTTATTTTCTGGGTGTGGACTGGCGGGAAGACTGGCATGAATGCATCCACCCGTTGCCCATTCATACCATCGTCGCGAGGCAGTTGCCTCAAGAACAAAGCTAGGCGGCAAAGCCTGCCTTTCTGCAGGCTCTCATCTCCCCGTGCTGATCACTGCTCGTTGGCCGCGTCCGGGCGGAAAGGCCTGGGTGCAAGCAGCCGCAGGTGTTCAATGACGAGGTTTCGCGCATCCCCAGATCCTGCGCGATCGCCCTCGTCGCGAGGCAATTGCCTCAAGGACGCGCCCGGCGGCAAGGCCGGTAGTCCTGCACATTTTCGCGCGTCCCCTCAGTTAGTTCCCTCTTCCCCGCCCTCTTCGGCCGCTACCTGGCGGCAAAGTCGGCCGCGTGAATCTTTAGTCGGCACTTTGCCTCTGTCGCGAGGCAGCTGCCTCAAGGACGCACCCGGCGGCAGGGCCGGTAGTCCTGCGCGCCCACGCGCGCCCCCGTCATCCCCCATCCTCCCTCCATCTTCCGCCAACCCCTGGCGGCAAGACCGGGCTTCGTGCATCCTCAGTTCCAGCGCGCTGGCCCCTGTCGCGAGGCTGTTGCCTGAAGGACGAACCCGGCGGCAAGGCCAGCGGCAGGTAGTCCTGCGCGCTCCCGCGCGCCCCTCTCACCCCCCCCCAAATCTTGCCTCTTCCTTTTCCTCCTCCTCCCCCCTCCTCCCCTCCTCTTTCCGCCTCTCCCTGGCGGCGAGACCAGGATTCGTGAATCCCCATATGTTGTGCGATTGCCCCCGTCGCGAGGCCGTTGCTTCAAGGGCGCGCCTGGCGACAGCTGGTAGTCCTGCACACGCGCGCGCCTCGCCTCATACCCCTTCACCCCTCCATCTTCCGCCAGTAACATCTCTGTCTTCCTCGCGCCCCTAGGAATTCCAGTGGGCCCGATGCGGGGTGGCCTGAGCAGAGCGGCCAAATTTCGTGACATTTTCTATGCGTCCGCCACTGTTCAGGAGAACAGGTGTCCTCTAGGAGTTCCAGTGGCCCCGATGCGGGGTGGACCCCGAACTTTCTGAACGAGATCCGTTCGGGGTTGGTTGCGTTACGCCCGCCACTGCCTAGGAGAACAGGCGTCTCGGCGGACCCCGAACTTTGTTTCTCCTGATCTATTTTGAATTTTTTTAGAATAGGTCCAAGAGCGGATGGGCCGGCACGCCCTTCCAAGCCGACTGCGGCCTCCGGCACCATTTTGGCTCGAGCCACTGGTGCTGGATTTGCTCGGCCTTTTGCCCGTTCCCCCCCTGGCAGAATCAGGGGCGCTAGGGGGAGCGCCGAGGTGGCCACCTCGGCAAGGGCAGACGGTTGCCTGTAGGGGGGGCCCTGGCAGCGGCGGGAGGTCTGTAGCCACTGCGGGGCTCGTCGCATCCCCCAGGCCGATCCCCGACCTCAGCAGCTACGCTCCAGAAAAGGAGCAACAAGGTTATGCATTGGGTTTGTCCGGGGGTCAGAGAACGGGGTCGTCTGTAGGACTGGCCCCAGAATTGGCAGGACAAGCGATTAAAACGGAAATCCGGTTTCGTTTTGGTGTGAAGGTTTTTGGGGTCAATTTGTTGTTTTAAATTATGTTTGGGTTAAGCTGTGGCTCCAGATTCGTAGCAGTTGGTGTGCATTTGAAAGTGTCGTTTGTTTTTCGCTACTGCATATACGTCGGTCTTCGGGGTGGGTTGTCCGATGGTCCAGGCGCGGCTGCCGGCTTCGACCAGTGCCCCAGGGCGTCGGTGTTCGTCCTTGGTTTCGCAGCTGTGTCTTGCGATGCAAGTTGGTCTTCGGCCTCGGTATTAGTCTTCGGCCTCGGTCTTGCGATGCCGTCCGTCTGCGACCTCGGCCCACATGGTAGAACAACGAAGATCGACTTCAGATTTGCGACGGGGGGGCGGTCTTGATTTCCTGAGTTCTGCGTGCACCATCGCTCGCCGGCAGCGCTTCTCCCCTTGGGTCCCGTGACGCGTGGCTCGTTCTATGGCCCGCGTCGCCAACGGCCTCGTTGCCGCGGAGCACGCGAGCACGCACTCGTCTGCGCGAGTTTTGCGTCGCACCGCGCAGCGCGAAGCGCGCGAGCGCACGAGCGTGCATCTTTAGCAGCGAGGCTTCGATGTCGCGCGCTGTTTGCGCGGGGACTCGCGTTGCACAGCCGAAAGAAGTGGGCGAGTCTCCTGAAAAGGGCACCGCGTGCGCGTCGCCGGGTGCGTTTCGCATTGCGCCCAGCGGCCAGAAGCAAGTCCCTCCACCGCGCCAGTCCAGCACTTCGGGCGGCGACTGTTCGAGCGATGGAAACTACGATGGTGGCGACGAGGACGGCGACCATAATGCGAAGTCAGGCTGTCACACGTGCGCATTCCCAATGGATTTCTTGAAGTGCCCTCGTGGAGTTCAATTGGGCCGTATCAGGGCGGTCTTGGGTTCCTGTGGGGCCGTCTTGCAGGCCCCTTGCGGCTTTCCTGGGTTGCTCTGGGCTCCGCGTGAGCCGTCTTGGGTCTCTCTTGCGGCCTTCGTCGGGGCGTCGCGGGGGCGCCTGGGTCCGTCGGGGGTCGAGAGGCCCTCCCGGGCCGTCTTGGATCCCTTCGGCTGTCTTCGTAGGTTGTCTTGGTGCTCTCTTGGGGCCGTCCTGTGCCGCATCCTGGAGGTTTCTCGGCTCATTGTCGCGGCGTCTTGGGCCGTCTCAGGGCAGCGTGGGGGGCTTCGTTGGCCGTCTCGGGACGATTGAAGCCGGAAGCGATCATGTCCCCAAGCGCCGTATCAATATCAGCGAGTGTCGTACCTGGGGTCTTTCGGGTCCTTTTGGAGCCCTCCTGGGCCGTCCTGGGACGTATTTGGGGGCTTCTCTGAAGCATCTTGGTTCCGTGCTGGGCATCCGCGGTGCCGCGCTGATTCGTCTCGGAGCCATCTTTGCCCGTCCAAGAAAGAACCTGGGGCCATCTTGGCGGCCGATTGCCACCCGGGGCCGTTTTGGGAGACTTGGGGAGCCTCAGGGAGTCAACGCGGTCGCCCGGGAACCCTCGGGAGAAGGGGCGGCGCGCGGGAAAGCGCGCGGCGGGACGGGCGAGCCCCCTCCGGGAATGGAGAAACCCTACCAGACAGCACTTGGCATTCGCACGCCCCACTATCGCGGCGGCGCGGCGCCGCCTGGCGCGCGCGAGCGAGATTGAGGCGACCTCTGCGCCGCCGCGCGCGCGACGGCTAGAAGGGCTCTCGCGTTGGATTTCCCGCGCGCGCGACGGCCGGGCACCTCAGCGCGCGGAAAACGCAGCGCGAGCGGCCTTCCGTCGGACGCGCCTCCGAGGCCGCTAGTGTCTCCCAGAGCGTCGTGGCCGAGTCTCGCCCGCCTTTCGCCTTCGCGGCCCCGTGCGAGGGAGGCGGTTGCGCGGTCAACCTGGGGCGGTCAACTGGCTTATGGGCGGCCGATCCAGGTCGGTCCGCGCGCGGTTAGGCGGGCAACTCGGGCGGTCAATTCGGGAGTCCAACGCGCGGCCGGGCGGTCAACTCGCGGCCGGGCGGTCAACCTGGGCGGTCAATTCGGTCGGTTACGGCGCGGCGGGGCGGTCAACGCGCGGCTGGGCGGTCAACCCGGGCGGTCAACTCGGCTGGTCAACGCGCGGCGGGGCGGTCAACGCGCGGTTGGGCGGTCAATCTGGCCGATCAACTCATCAAAGCGCGCGTCGGCCGATCAACTTGGCCGACCAGCTGGGCCGATCAACTCGTCAACGCGCGCGCGCGGTCAACTCGGCCGATCAATTTGGCCGATCAGCTGGGCCGATCAATTCGGCCGATCAACTCGGCCCATCAACTCGGCCGATCAACTCGGCCGATCAACTCGGCCCATCAACTCGGCCGATCAATTTGGCCGATCAACTCGGCCGATCAACTTGGCCGTTCGACTCGGCCGATCACTTCGGCCGGTCAACTCGCCTGGCCCCTTGTTGGTCGGTACTTTCGGGCGGCCAACTCGGGGGGGTCAACTCGGGCCGTCAATTCGGGCGCGGGTGCCTGCGCGCGCCGCGGGTGCATGGGCGCCTCCGCCCACGCACGCCGCCAGCGCTTGGGTGCGCTCACCCGCGCTCGCGGTGGGTGCCCGAACGGTTTCATTCAGAGCTTCCCAAGCCAATGAGTTTCGCGTGGCCCGGATTTTTGGGGGCCCGATTGGTTTCGGGCGATCCAGTGTCGCCCAAGCTATCGAAGCCTCGGTCGACCCAGAGCCTCCCAGACCCTTGCGCTTCGGGCGATCCAGGGCCTACTAGACCCTTGCACTGGGACCCTCTGGTGGCTGGATTTCACGCAAATCGCTCGGTTGGCGCCGAAGCACAAGGCGCCCCTCGATAATCCTTCGCAAAAAACCGCTCGCGCACTGCGCGAGATACCCAGGGGTCCGTAGGATCAGCCTGGGCGATCCATGTCCCAGGGTCAGATCTTGTAGCTTGGATCAGAAATCAACGCCACAACTCATGTGGATCAGATTTTATGGCTTGGATCAACAAATATGGTGTGGATCTATTTTTTCTAGCTTGGATCAGATTTTAGGTGTTTGTTGTCATATGCATTCGTACACAAGAACGCACGTATACACATAATCACATACGCATACACAGATGTATATGATCATACCTATATATATATATGTGTACACATGTGCATATATACATATATATGTATATATAAATATGTCACGTATATGTGTATATGATTATGTGTATAATTATGCATAAGTTGTCTTTACGTATGCATGCACACGCATCTGTTGATATCACTATATCTACGCATGTACATGCGCGTGCGCATGCAGGCCCAATTCGGCACACCCTTCACGCGCTACGAGGCATCATTGGACACAACCCTACATCGCACATTTGTGTTCAGAGGAATCGGTCGCCCATGCAGGGGGGTGGAAGGGGGCGAAGCCCTGCCTTTCAAGCTGGCCCTTGCCAAGTCGGTTCTCGGAGTTGCCGCGGCGCGGTCGTCCTCGCGGGGGGCGGAGGGGGCGAAGCCCTACATTTCGAGTCCACGCGTCGGTCATCTACGCGGGAAGGCGGAGAGGGCGGAGCCTTACAGAGCGCTTTCCTCGGACAGGGCGCGGGGGCGGCCCCCCCGCGCAGGGGGGCAGAGGGGGCCAAGCCCTACTTTTCAAGCTGGCCCTATCGGCTCTCGGAGTTGTCGCGGCTCGGTCGCCCTCGCGGGGGGCGGGGGGGGGGCGGGGCCCTACATTTCGAGCCCGCGCGTCGGTCGTCTCCGCGGGTAGGCGGAGAGGGCGGGGCCTTACAGAGCGCCTGCCTCGGACAGGGCACGGAGGCGACCCCCCCGCGCTGGGGGGCGGGGGGGGCGAAGCCCTGCGTTTCAAGCTGGCCCTCTCGGAGTTGTCGCGGCTCGGTCGTCCTCGCGGAGGGCGGGGGGGGGGGGGGGGCGAAGCCCTGCATTTCGAGTCCATGCGTCGGTCGTCCACGCGGGGAAGCGGAGAGGGCGGAGCCTTACAGAGCGCTTTCTGCGGACAAGGCACGGGGGTGGCCCCCCCGCGCAGGGGGGCGGATGGGGGCGAAGCCCTGCGTTTCAAGCTGGCCCTATCAGTAGGAGGAGTCGGCTTGCGGGGGGGGTCGGGCGCGCGGGAGGCGGGCGGAGGCGTCGCCGGCGCCCCGCGCCCCCGGGGGGGTCCATGTTGGATTTCCCAGGCTGCGCCAAGTGCGCGCACGCGTTACTTGCCCGCGCGCTCACATTCGCGCAAGCGCATCCTAAGAAACTACGATTTGGATCGGAAGCGGGCGACAGCGGGCATGGGGCGCCTGTCAACGCTGCTTCTGGGAAGCGATTTCTGCTGGCTCGACGCGCGCGATATGCATGTAACGACTTTTGGAAGACGGGCGCTGCGCCGTCCAATCCAACGCGGCAATGGCGCGGCCCGGGGCGCGCGGCCGTCGCGGCGCACGGCGGTCGACGTGATCGCATGGGGCGCGCGATCGGCCGCGCGGTATTTGCGGGCCATTCGGCCGACGCTGCCAGGTCGCCCTCAAACAGCCCGCCAGGAATACGCAAATGCGCAATGCGCCAGCGCGCCGCCAGGATATCGCCCTGAAAAACAACCTGTTCACTCTGAACGCCGACTGCGCGCCTCGCTGAACCAGCAAAGTCGCGCGGAGCGCCCGCGTCGCGGACCCGCCGCAATGAACTCGCGGGAAAAAAGGCATCTCCCCATGGGTTCTGGCACCGATTCTGGCCTACTTCCCCGTTCTGGCCGATTCTGGTTCCATCGCCGATTCCTCCTTTGATTCCGTATTGATTCCGTACTGATTCTTTTGATTCCGCTAGAATCGAGGGTCGCAGTTGTGCCGATTCTGTTTTGATTCTGCACTGATTCCGTACTGATTCCTTTGATTCCCCTGTGCCCCGGGGACCATCAGGCCGCGGCCCGAGCCCCCGCCTCGGCGGCATGGTTTCCCCAGGAGCGCGGAAGAGTTTTGAGGGGGAGGGGCGCGGGGGGGGAGGCGGAGCGGTTTTTGGCGCGCATCGGGCGGCCGAGCCGCAGATTTCCGGGCCCCGTGCGCACGCCCAACATGGCAGGCGCGGGCGCGCGCGCGAGTTCTCGACCGTCGGCGCATGTGCAAGTTCATGCCCCGCCCCGCGCGCGGGAATGGAAACTTGCGCTGCGGTTTCCCATTGAACGCGCGGCCGTCGCCCCCCGTGCTGCCCAGCGCGACAGGCGCGCGAGCAGCATGGGGGGCTTTGCGTTCGCGCATGAGAAGTGCGCGGAACCGAACCGAACGGTCGGCGGCGCCCGCTCCTGCGCCGCGCGCGAGGCCATCGCGTCAGCGCGGGAGGCTACAAGGGCCTGGGCCGTCGCCCTGGGGCGCGGGCACAGCGCGAGGCCCGAGCGGGTCTCTCGCGCCAAACATGCGCAACAAGGTCGGCCCGCCCGCCGGCTGGCGCTCGCGGGCGGCGCGACGCCGGCGCCGACTGCGAGGCCGACTGGGCCCGGAGGATTCCTGAGAGTCCCGGGAAGGGGCAGCGGGCCGCGATGGAATCGGCGCGGTCGTTGGCGCCCCCCCCGCGCCCGCCCCCCCCTGCAAGCCGACTCCTCCTACCTATCAGCTCTCGGGGCCGTCGTGGCTCGGCCGCCCTCGTGGGGGGCGGGAGGGGCGAAGCCCTGCATTTCGAATCCACGCGTCGGTCGTCTATGCGGGGAGGCGGAGAAGGCGGAGCCTTACAGGGCGCTTTCCTCGGACAGGGCACTGGGGCGATCCCCCCGCGCAGGGAGGCGGAGGGGGCGAAGCCCTACTTTTCAAGCTGGCCCTATCGGCTCTCGGAGTCGTCGCGGCTCGGTCGTCCTCGCGGGGGGCGGAGGGGGCGAAGCCCTACATTTCGAGTCCGCGTGTCGGTCGTCTACGCTGGTAGGCGGAGAGGGCGGAGCCCTACATATCGATATGGATGTTTTTTTTTTCAGGATTGCCGTCCTACCCCGCTGAACGCCCCCGACCTGGCCAGGTCGATTTCCTGGGGCAGGGCAGGGGGCGACCCCTTGGAGGTTCAAGTAGAAGAAGGAGGGGGGGGGGGAGGGGGAGGAGGACGAGCGGCGCAACGATCCCTCGGCAGTCGCTCGAGACATCACGCGCGTGCGTAGCATGCCCGATCATAGCTGAACGAGCGAGCAGCGGGCTGAGAACAGTGAAACGCGCGAGCACCAAGCGCATCGCCATCAGAGCCGGGATAGAAACGCATGGGCGCACTCGAATCCACCAGTGCTTTGGATCCTGCATGGTGTCATCGGGCGCTGGCTAGCACGTCCGACTGAAACACGCCAAGCTGCAACAAATCTGCGGGGCAGGCGCACGGCAGCTAGGCAAGCGCGGTCTAGGCGGGTGAGGGGTGGTGGTGGTGATGAAGGTCAAGCAAGAACTTCCTCGTAGATCTATGCTCGCACTCTACCCCCATCGCCCCTCCTCACACATGCGCATCGCATTGGCTTAACCAGGCCACTTTGAACGCATGGTTGCTGCACCGCTCCTTGCGCAGACGGTCCTAGCTCACTTTTCAGACGGTCAATGGCTGCGTTTGCTATCGTTGCGAGAAGGTTGGCTTTCCCGAGTCGGTCATTGGCACGTAGCTCATCGGTCGTTGGCTTACTCTCGTTATCGGGCCCGTCAGCGCTGGTGATCGAAACCAATTTTTCTATGTATTCGACGGGTACGTATTAAGGCCCAGGCCCATGTCGTCGCCGTTCATTGCTCGGCTGCGTTTCGTGCGTTCGGGGGCCGTCAAGGATTTTCAGATTTTCTCGAGTCTGACGGCGATGCCAAACTTGACGGTGATGATTACGATGACGATATTAATGATGGTGACGATGGCACGATTACCATTGGGATAATGACGATGGCGATGACGATGGTGATGATGATGACGATGGTGGCGATAATGACGATGACGTGAACGACGAGAAGCCTGAGCGCAGATCGGTCTCGCTTCGAAGCACACTCATCGGGTGAATCGCAGGTCCTGAGCTGCACCGCAATACCGAGCAATGCCGATCAACGCCGATCAACGCCACGGCGTTGATCGGCGATGATCCGCGTTGACCGGAGACATTGCATCAACGCGAGTCGAGCCCAAACTTGCAGAGCGAGATCTGGGAGTCAACTGATGCAGAGAAATTGCAGTGGCCGACCAGCCATTGCATCAGCACCTGCCTTTAAAAGAATGCACGTCGCTGTGTATCTCACCTCCCCACCCGAAAGATAAGCTAACTGCCATATTCGTCTCGAATACCAGATCCCCCCTATGTAGTCGACGCGTGCTCGTGCAATCTAGAGCAACTGCGCACAAAAACAGCCCCCGTCAACCTCAAGATAGCGACAGCCTGGCCACTGTTGCAATCGCTTTCGCGAATTCCTCGGGGTACGCCTGAGACCTCGCGAGGTTTTCACGGACTCCAGTGGTCCAAGTCTTACCCTGAGCACTGCAAGGGGTCTCCCTTGTCAGCTGGTCAACATCTTGAGCCTCGCGCCTGCGCGTGCCCCGTCTAGCCAAATGCTCGGCCGCGAGGTCACGTGGCAAAGACGTGCATATCTCTAACATCTTGCACGCGCTTGAGGCCCCAAACGACGCTAGCGAAGTGGTGAAACGATACCCTCCCCCCATGATGATGGCATGGCGCACCCACGGCGCCTGGCACATGAAGGGGCACACTGGTTGCTCGACGGCAAAATAAACGTCGCGATATATACATAACGTCACAAGCCACACAACGATCACAGACGTGAAATTGGCATCTACTGATTGGGCGTTGGCGCAGTTGCCCAGGGTCCCCCAGCCACCCAACATGCGCTGAAACGTGTGCCTACTCAAATACGAGAGCCAAGTTTTGCACTCAGGAAATGCCCACATCGCCCCCTTAGGCGACAGATTCCACACAAAGTAAGTAGCATAAATACATCCGAGCACCGTGGTAATGTCCTCACTGGGGTCGTCTGTTTTCTCAAACGTTGCAGTATTGTGCCCGCCGTCGCCGATCGGGTCGGCTGCCCTCCCCTCGCCGGCGAACAACAGGAGCAAAGAACACTGCCTGGGAACCGCGTCGCTCGGCCAGAGCACGATAACCTCCGCGAGCGAGTGGGCGGGGGGCGGGCGAGAGTGGCCCGAGAGGGAGAGAGAGAGAGAGAGAGAGAGAGAGAGAGAGAGAGAGAGAGAGACAGAGACAGAGACAGAGAGACAGAGACAGAGAGAGAGAGAGAGAGAGAGAGAGAGAGAGAGAGAGAGAAAGGGATGGGGGAGCGAGAGGGGCGGCAGGGTGAGAGGGGTGGGAGAGGGAGAGAACGAGGGAGAGGGGGAGAGACAGCGAGAGATAGAGGGTGGGAGGGAGCCTGTGTCGCTATCAACTCAACCAGCTTGTGCGCCTCGACCGCGTGGGGCTTCGTGGAAGCCCCGCGGCCCAGCCCGATCCCCTCGCACAGGTCACCGGCCGCTCTTGGCACCCATGAAGACAGCATCAGTTCGAGCGGCATGTAGAGTAGGTGGGTCAATTGTATATCGGGGCATAGATGCGCTCGTCTATGCCAAGATGTGCTATGATCCTGAACATTTTGTAATTTCGGGTCTCGAACTTGAGTGGGTGAGCTCGCTCGGCGCATGATCGAAACTGTAAAGTGAGCGCCTCGTCTACCCACGCGGCATATTTGGTGGGATTGCCGTGCCATTGGGTCCTGGAGCGACCAACACTTGGAGGGGGGGCGTGGGAATGGGGGATGAGGGTGGGCAAACCCCCAGTGGTGGGGAGGGCGGGGGACTGTATGTCGAGCAATGCCGATCACCGACCGTCAACGCCACAGCGCTGAACGGCGATGATCTGCATTAACAGCGGGCGGGGGGCTCGGGGTGCGGCTGGATAGGGGAAGTGGGCGTGAGACTCGACGACGACGACGGCGACGACGACGGCGATGGCGACGACGACCACGACCACGACCACGACAACGACCACGACGACGATAACGGCTACGACAACGACGAATTCATTCCCCTCGACGCCACCAGACTCCTCTGAACTAAATGGCCAGCGAAATTGAACTTCGGAACGTGATGCAGGCGCGCCTCATCCACTAAGGTTAGCGCCTCGTACATCAGTGTGTGTAGCTTGGGCAAGTGAACACCTGGAACGTTGAGAGGTAATTGTTTCAACGAACCGTACCACTCCAAGAGACGATACCCACGCCCCTTCAACTTTGCCCAATCTGGAATGTCATGGTATTGGTCGATTATGAAAACTGCAAACCAGCACATCACAAGCGTTCCGTATGCTTTAAATTTCATCGCCCCCCCAGCGTGCACGCCATCGTCAAAGTCGCCGTCGTCTGGCTCGCCCCCCAAAACAGATATAGTCAGATCGCCGATCCGCTCGTCTGGCTTCGCGCCTTCATCTACCTGCCACCGAAACATCTGCATGCGCAGTCGTTTCACTGCGCCTTCCATGCGCGCGAGCTTGCTCCCAGTGACCCCCCGCGAACTTTGGAACACGATGCGCCGTGCGATTGCAGAACATATGCGCATGATAATACCATAGCACAGCGTGTGCATGATGTCGACTGCAATTGTCTTAGAGGGGGATGTGCCGAGCTCTTTACAAAACATCAGGTTCGGGTGGGCTGCGGGGCCCGTCCGAGTTCCATCCTCATCTTCTGTCACTCACCAAAATATCATCTTCACGGGGGGCCGCGCCGCGTGCAAGTCCTGCGGGTTCCTTATGTCGTCGGAGCATTCGAACACATCCCCTTTTAAAAGGTTGACGCGGCCCCCATCCAACGAAACGTTGTTTGCCAGTGTTGGCCCATATTGCCCAGATGCTTTCGAATATTTTATTGATCTGATGGTAGCAAGCTTGGCTTGTTGGTCTGGAACGTCCACCTCATGCGAAGAACTGGCGCGGAACTCGTCGCACGAGTCCTCGGCAACGAGATCCCACGGCCAATGGCCGCAAGTCGCATCACCATAATGAGAATGCAAGTCTACGCCGCTGGCATCGCAAAACGGACAGTTTTTTTTTTTTTCGGCCACACAGCTGGCAACCCATGTGTTTTATTCATATCGCTGAGGTCCCCGTTTCGCCAAACTCGAGCAGCCCTGAAACCCAGATTATCCCCGTATGTGGTGTGCATTCGTGACATGATGTGATCGCCGTCCCATTTACGCCCCCGCGCATCTGTCGACGGCCGACGCCCTTCCGCCATGACCTCCAGGCACCACCGTAGATAACGTAATAGTACCCATGTCGAGTGCCACCCCCTACATCCACATCGACAGCTTAGACCATGTCTCCACGTTGCAATCAGATGTCTTTTTATTTGTCACCATATTAGTCAACCATGCACCCAACATCGAGTCTGTAGTACTAGACGTAGGACTTTGATACCTCACCCCGTCCGTGTAAATCGCGATGGGCAGCGGCGGTGGCACGCCAGCGTCAGCACATTGCCGCGCGACGGCGTGCTCGGCAAAAGCTGTGGGCCACCCTGAAGGAACTACACGTTCCAGCGTGCCGGGCGAGAGGCGGATCTCGTCCGCCAAGCTTTCAAACGCGAGAAATACTTTCAGCGCAAGCGTCGTCTCCACAGATTTTCGGGGGTGGGCCCTGGGGACGTTGACGAGTGCGTACATATTGCTGTCTGGAAACGATCGATATAACTTCTGTTGGTGCTTGCTAGACCGATGCCCTGGCTCTAATGCAAACGCAGAGAAGTCAGCGCCCAAACGCCCAGCACACTCGGCCCAGTGGCAGGCCAGTGCAAAATCTTGAGCACTCAGCTTCCCGCGCGCATACACGCATTGTAGGTGTTCCAAAAGTCTTGCGCCCGCGACCCGCATTTCGGTCGCCTGACTATTAAAATCCCCCCGTTCGTACGATGGGACAAATGATTCAACATCCGCGTATGACCATCGTTTTCTCTGATATTTGCGCGATTGCGTGGCGGGCTGCATCGCGGCCAGACCAGCGGCGAACGGAAGGCGGGCTGCGCGAGCCACGCACGCTCGAGCCCTAGCACCAGCGATGAAAATACATGCGGAGAGCGACGTGCAATGAGAGGGACCGATGAACCGATCGACCATATGTCACACCGACGACGGCGCGATCGATCATCACGTAAGCGTCGCACCACTCTCTCGTCACCGCACCAGCTTGTCAACGCACGAACGTAGAGGTTGGGGAGAGGTCACATCCTCAGCGTTGCTGGTCTGGCCGCGAGCCACGAGCTTGCAAGGATTGAAAACGCGGCTAGCACAAAAGCAGCTAGGGGAAAAAACGATGGCAGAGCAGGCAACCGTTCTTCTCTGTCTCCTCCTCCTCCTCCTTCTCCTCCTCATCCTCCTCCTATTCCTCCTCCTCTTCCTCCTCCACCTCTCCCTGCATCCTCCTCCTCCTCCCCGTGCCCTCAACGCCTCCCTCCGCGTCTCCTTCGTCATCCTCCCCCCCCAATCAACCCCTCGGCCACGACCCGTGGCGGTCGCCTGCCAATCTTCAAATGCGTCTTCACGCAGCTGCCAACTGCTACGAGCTCCTGGCGCGACGCGCCAGAACAGATCTGCCATCAGTGTCAGGGCCAGCGCGCACCCCTGCTCAGGCCTCCGGAGCCAGCCGCGAGATGGCGATCTCCACGACCTGGGCTCCACATCAGGGGCACTGACGTTGACCCCCACAAAATGCGCCCAACGCGGGCTGCGAACGTGCCGAAACTGCATTTCATGGGCGGCCCCAGGGAAGACACCAGAAAACAACTCACGGACCCCCAACTTTCCAGAACCCCCTGGTGCCCACCGACGCCTGGAAGGATTATCGCTGATCAACGCTCAACGCGGATCAACGCTGATCCCTGGCACCTCGTGTTTTTGTGTGTATATATATATATATATATATATATATGGTTTCGCCTCGGTCAACGTTTCCCGATCATCGCTGAACAACGCTGGGCGTTGATCCGAGTGGGGCCCCAGATTTTCGGAAATTTGCAGACGGGGCCGGAGAATATCCCGATCTGCCGCTTCGAACCGTCAAACCTTGGCGCCCACCCCGATTCTACCCAAAATGTGGGGTGCCACCTTTCCGAAGTCTCAAAACTTGGGGTGCCACCTGTTCGAAGCCTCCACACTTGGGGTGCCAGCCGCAATTTCGGGCGCCAACACACCTACACTGTTAGTCTCTCCTCGCGCCAATGAATGCCCCTTCCCGCGGGGAATGTGGACCATCGTTTTTTGGACAGAACGTGGAGGGGGAGGAGGATGGCGAGGGGGAGAAGGAGGAAGAGGAGGAGGAGGAGGAGGAGGACGAGGAGGTCAGGGGCTCTCGAGGACGAGGTGGAGGAGGAGGAGGAGGCGAGGAGAAGGAGCGCGCGGTTTCGGACCCCCCCATGCACTTGGCACTGCGGGCTCGCCCCCGCCATGCACAGCCGCCGCGATGATGTCGCACCTGGGCTAACGGATGCAACGGTGGTGGAGGGCAGGTGCTAGGGAGAGGATGGCGAGGAAGAGGACGAGAAGCAAGAGGAGGATGAGGAGAAGGAGCGGAGGAGGATAATTGGAGGATTGTTTGAGCTAAGCGAGGTGCGATGGTGCATTTACGCGTCCCGTGCACCTGCCCATTGCGACCCAAGTCGTAGCGGCACCCATCTGCATGGCTGTTCGGAGGATCCGCAGCGCCAGCTGGTCGTTCGCGAAGCCCCAGTGCGGCTCTTCTTCGATGACGATGCTGCTGCTGCCGATGCCTTCCGCTGCTGCTCCAGACGCGTGGCCTTCTGGGCGTTCAGCATCCTGGTCTCGTTCTGGACATTCTGGATGAGAGGGGTCACCGCCTGCACGAACTTGTTGAGGTCGTCGTCGAAGAGCTTGACTGCGTTCGCCGACGCAGTATCCTTCATGGCATTGATCTCATCCTTGATCTTCTTGACGTCCTGGCTCTCCTCAACCACTTGGGCCATGGCATCCTTGGGTGCCGTCTGGCGGAGCACCGCCAGGTCGCCGCTGATGTATGTCTCGTAGGTGCCATTGTTGCGCAGGCAGATCTCCAAGTCGTCGGCCGACGTCTGCAGCGGGGCCAGGAAGTGCGGGTTGTTGAAGTAGTTCCAAATCGAGCCTGATTCTGAGTTCTCAACCTGGTGCTTCAGCGTCTTCGCCGCCGCCGTCGCCAAACCGTAGTCCCTCTTGATCGCCTTGGCCTTGTTCATCGTGAGCGCCTCTGGCGAGGCCCTGGCCGCTGGGCGCTTCTTGACGAGTGGTTGCTCATCCGCCCCCTCGCCATCCTCGTCCTCGGGCGTCTGGTCACAGTCGCCCTCCTCCTCGTCCTTGTCATCCTCGCCCTCGGCGTCCCCCTCAGCTGCATCCTCACCTGTCGCCATCTCCTCTGCCTTGCGCTTGGGCGCTGCCGTCGCCTTGCCCTTCGCCTTGGGCCTGGCGACCACCTGTGCCTCCATCTGCTCTGCCTTGCGCGTGGGGGCACCCTTGGCGGCCGCCTTCTCGATCGTCGCGGCGACCCCCGTGGCGGCGGCCTTCTCGATCGTCGCGGCGACAGCCGTGCCCTGCACCGCGGCGGGCGCGCTCTGGTCCTGCGGGCGCCGTGCTTCAAAATCACCCCCCTCCCCCCCTTGCTGTTTGCCGGACGACGACGACGACGACGACGACGACGTATGGCGTTCTGATTCTAAGGGGCCCCTGCACTTGCGCCCAGCCCTGGCCGCGCGACCCACGCGCCGCGAGGTCCAAGCCGCGTCGGCAAAGTTGCCGCGGCTCCTCCACGCGGAGGGGGACCCCGCAATGACCCCGAGACCACGAGTGGAAGAAGCACCAAAGACGCCCCGCGAGCCTCAGGGCCCCCACTCGTCATCGTGTTTCGTAGTCGTAGCGTTGCTCTGCCGCGGTCCTTAAGCTTCGTCGCCCGGGACTTGACCGCGAGGGTCCACGCCTCCATCTGCTCCTCCTGGATGCCCTCCGTCTTGCACAGGAAGAGCAGCGCCTTCCGCAAGGCGCAGTGCTTCACCCACGGGGGCCCCATGGCCAAGCAGCGCAGGCAATAGTTCGCCGTCGTCGTCGAGTTCTTGTCCTCCTCGGCGCACCTCTCGGCGGCATTGTGCCGAGCGTCGCTGTGCTCCCTCTTGGACTGCCGCCTGGTGTGCACCTTCTCCTTCATGTTGTTCTCGCACTGCTCTTTGCACCACTTCCTGCGATAATCAGCTTGCAAAGTCGAGCTTCCCCTCGAGCTTGGCGCGCTCGTCTTTCTTCGCAGGGTTCGCCGCCAAGTACCTCTGCCACCGGCAGCCCTGTGGATTGCCGCTTGACCCGCGAGTCGGGACGGCGAAGTTGTTGTCCCTGCAGTGCTTGTAGTACATGCCGTCGTTCGTCACGCCCTCATCGATGTCGAAGTCATCTTCGAGCTCCGATGCACCATCACCGACTGCTGTGCCCGGAGTGCGTGGGTTGTGCATCCACGTCTTCTCGTTCTTGAACATCTCGAGGAACTGTGTGCCGAGCCCGAGGGGCGCGTTCTGGCTCTGCTCCTTCTGGACCATTAAGGCCACCTTTGCAAGGCGCGCCATCGCTTACCGCCGCGAACTCGCGAAGCATCGCGCGTCAACGCCAATCAACGCCGCGGCGTTGATCGGCGTTGACTCGCGATGCTGCGCGGTTGTCCGTCAGCAGTTCAGCTGGTGACATGCCCTGCCACCTTCTTCTCCAGGCGCCGCTCCAGGTCCGTCTCCGAGTCGATCAAGCTCTCCATTTCGTCTGCCCACTGCGAGGGGCTGCCGATGCCGACCTTGGCGGGCGGCGTGAACGGGGCCATGTACTGCAGCGTTGAAGCGTTCGGGTCGTCGGCCTGCGTCAGCACACGGGCGAGCGCCTCCGCCTCGTTGGTCTCCGCTGGCACCGTGGGGGTGTCAACATAGCTCGCAATCGTCTCGGCCGCGGCGGCGCCACTGACGGCCGCGGGCGCCTCGGCCGCGGGCGCCTCGGCCGCGGGCGCCTCGGCGGCGCCGCCGCCGCTCTCGGCCGCGGCCGCGGCGCGCTCGGCCGCCGGCGCCTCGGCCGCTGGCGCCTCGGCCGCGCCGCCGCCGCCGCCCCCCTGCAGGCCTGCTGGGTCGACCAGTGGTCGGTCGAAACCCGCGCTTGCCACTGTCAATCGCATGCGCCCGCGGCTGCTCGGCCGCGTCCGAGTGGGCGGCGTCCGCGAGCGTGGCAGCCGCCTAGGGATCAACAAGGGGATGAGCAGGACGAGGAGGAGGAGGATGAGGAGGAGGAGGGCGAGGAGGAGACTGAGGGGGAGGAGGAGGAGGAGGAGGAGGGGGAAGAGGAGGAGGAGTAGGAGCAGGATGTGGCATACGCCTGGGAGCCCTGTGCTCCAGCGCCCTTCATGGCCGACGCGCGCAAGAACCCCCTCCCTAGAGGGGTCGACCAACAAATTCTTGCGAATCGGAGAGTTGTACTCGATTCTCATTAGCACCTCAGCCTCGAGTGCTACGGAGTTCAGTCGTGACTGTCGGGGTGCGTCGGGGAAACGCATGGACTTATGAGGGGGCGCGGAACGGAATAATATATATATATATATATATCTCAGCATCGCTGATACATCTTGGGTTATTCCTGCCCCTCCTCCTCCTCCTCCTCCTCGTCATCATCATCATCATCGTCGGCGTCATCGTCCTCGTCCTCGTCCTCATCCTCATCCCCATCTTCCTTCCTCCTCCTCCTAGCCCCTAGCTCTGCCCTCCGCGTTCCTCGCCGAGGCTTCCTTGGGGCCCGACGGTTTACCCGACCCCCTAGGTCAGCAATCTTCGCGCCCTCGCGAGCCCCCCCTGGAGAAGGGCTGATTCTTTTGAGAAAGCCAGGCCGCGATTATCTTCGCGCCCCTTCGGCCCCGCCCTCGACGCGTCATTTTTTTTTCACGCCGCCCCCAGTTAGAGCTGCCACCTGCCGCCCGCGCAGCGGCGGGCGATCGCAGGGCGAGGCCCCCCCTGACGTGCAGCGCCCTCGCCTGCTAAAGCAAGCTCTCTGGCGGCGGCATGCTCAGGGGGTCGTCGCCCTCGCTGTTGCTATGGCCCTTGCTGCTGGGGCTGATCCTCCTCAGCCCCCCCCCCCCCATCCTCCCCATCCGCCTCTTCCTCTTCGTCCTCCTCCTCTTCCTCCTCCTCACCCTCCTCCTCCTCCTCCTCCTCCTCCTCCTCCCCCTCCTCTTCCTCCTCCTTTTCCCCCTCCTCCTCCTCCTCCCGCTCCTCCTCCCCTTCATCCTCATCATCCTCATCCCTCTGATCCTCCCTCATCGCCTCGTCTCCCTCTCCATTCCGCTTTTCCCGCCCGCCGTCCTTCGGCACTCCAGCTGCATCTGGCCCAGCTGCTACATCTGGCTGAGATGCTGCATCTGGATCAGCTGCTGCGCCTGGCTCAGCTGCTGAAGGTCGTCGCTTGGCTGGTCCACCTGCACGTGGCTGATCTCCTGCAGGTCGCTTAAGTGGTACAGCTGGATCTGGCTCTGCTTCTTCAGGTGGTGCCGCCTCATCTGGCTCCGGCTCTGCTTCTTCAGGTGCATTCGTCTCTGGCTCTGTCGCACGTGGCTGCTGCTTGGCTGGCCTCTTCTTGGCGGCTGCAACTTGGGCATCATCGGGGTCGCCGTCATCTGCTGTCGCTGCTGCTGGTAGTTTCTGTAGAGGCTTCGTGGGTTTGTCGTCCATGTCCAACAACTCCTTCCTAAACTCTGCTTTCTCGGTCTCCGCGTCCTTTTTCACGAGGCCACCACTGGCCATCCGTGTGCATATATCCTTCAACTTCTCTGCTGCTGCGCTGATTTGGGATTCACTGAACGTAGTAACCACCATCTGCAATATCCACGCCGTCTTGCCGCCCACGCATTCCTGTATCCTCAACATCTCCACGTCTGGCACCTTACCTCTCGTGCTGTCGCCCCTGCGCCTCTCCGCTTGGCGCAAGAGGCGCCACGTGTTGCCGTTGGCTCCCGTCAGCTCGAGCAAGTATGGCCGTGCACTGCCGCCTGTGGTGCCGCTGCTCAGCTCCTTGGCCACTGCCCATGTAGTTTCGCCCGTCATCTCCCACTCGTAGCCGTCGTGCCACTTGGCGGTGGCCCAGTCCTCGGGGTTGTACGTCTCGGGCAGCTCCACGTGCAAGCTCGGCTCGACAATGGGGCGCACGTCGGTGCCCTGCATCTCTCTGTATGCCACCATCTCATCAGCTTTGAGGCGATGGTTGTAGATCAGGTCGGTCTGAGCGGTGTCCGTGCTCTGCTCCTGTGCCGCTCGCCAAAACGGCGCGAGCCAGTCCTGCGGTTCCTTGGGCTCGTCTTTCTTGCGGGCCTCGCTGTACTTCAACAGGGCCTGGTCTACGTCACGTCGTGCTGCTCTCGCTCGTTTGGCTTGTTTCTCCGCCCACCCCTGCAATTCACGTCCTAACATCCACTTGGCGTCGTTGTGCAAGCCCGCCCGCTTGAACGCGGCTATGGCGGTGGGCGAGTTGATCCCGCCCATGAGTAGCAGCACTGACTTGTATTGCTGGATGACATCTGTGTCGCGAGAGCCGCACATCTCCTCACGGTACGGAGTGAGGGCGGACGTGGGCAGAGCGTCCACGATGGCCTGCTCGAGCGCAGTGAGCTGCCCATTTCCGCTCGCGTCTGGATGCCTCTTTTTTGGGGGGGTCATCTCTGCATCCTGAAACCGTTCGAGCCGAACCGCCGATAGAGGAGGGACGGGCTGGGGTCTGGAACGCGCATCTTCCAGCGTGTACCCCAAACCGTGTGTTTCTAGCACTTGGGTGATACACCCTGGTGTAATGTATGTGGTGTCATCTACGTGGTGTAAGCTACATGGTGCGATCTAGGTGGTGCAACTTCTGTGGTATATGGGCCCAAAAAGTGCCGATGACCCCAAGAGAACAAACTCGCTTGTCCACTAGCAAACGTGGGCCACGAAGGCGTACTACACGGGCCGCCGGACGAACGGCTGCCCACAGGCGTGTTAATAGATGTTGGTATACATGCAAACATATATGTGCCTATGTGGTGCAATCTCTGTGGTACATGGCCCCAAACAAAGCCGATGACCCCAAGAGAACAAAACCGCCTGCCCACTAGCAAGCGTGGGCCACGAAAGCGTAATCCACGGGCCGCCTGACGAACGGCGGCCCACAAGCGTGTTAGTATATGTAGATATACATGCAAACATGTGTGTCTGTGTGGTGCAATCTCTGTGGTGTATGGCCCCACAAAGTGCCGATGACCACACGAGAGCAAAACCGCCTGCCCACTAGCAAGCGTGGGTCGCGAATGCGTAATCCACGGGCCGCCTGGCGAACTTCGGCCCACAGGCGTATTACTATATGTCGATATACATACACACATATATGTGTCTATGTGGTGCAATCTCTGTGGTATATGGCCCCAAGAATTGCCGATGACCTCAAGAGAACAAAACCGCCTGCCCACTAGCAAGCGTGGGCCACGAAGGCGTAATCCACGGGCCGCCTGACGAACGGCGGCCCACAGGCAACCATATATGTGTCTAGGTGGTGCAATCTCCATGGTATAGGGCCCCAAAAAGTGCCGATGACCACAAGAAAACAAAACCGCCTGCCCACTAGCAAGCGTGGGCCACGAAGGCGTAATCCACGGGCCGCCTGACGAACGGCGGCCCACAGGCGTGTATACATACAACCATATATGTGTCTAGGTGGTGCAATCTCTGCGGTATATGGCCCCAAACAGGGCCGATGACCGCACGAGAGCAAAACCGCCTGCCCACTAGCAAGCGTGGGCCACGAAGGCGTAATCCGACGGGCCGCCCGGCGAACGGCGGCCCACAGGCGTGTTAGTACATGTAGATGTACATACAGACACATATGTTTATATATGTACATATAGTTACATAATTATGTTTATGTATATGTATACGTTTATGCATATGCATATGTGTATGTATATACATATATGTGTGTGTAGGTATACGTGTGCATATGTGTATATATATATATATGTATACGATCATGTATGTGTATATGTGGATGTATATGTGCATGTACATGCAATATATGCATATACACATAACTATGTGTATGTGCATGCATACATGCGCACAGAGGCTCGGATCAAACTTTATGGTTCGGATCAGATTTGATGGCTTGGGTCAGATCTTATGGCTTGGATCAGATGTGTGTGTGTTTTTTTGGGGTCGGATCAGATTTGTATGTTTGGATCAGATTTTGTACTTCACAAGATCTTGGATCAGCCCAGCTGATCCTGCGGACCCCAGGGTAGGAGTGCAGCGCAGCGCACGTCGCCCAAATCGCATGGCTGACGCCAACACAGGGGGAGCCCTGGCAATCGAAGTTCGCAACAATCGTTCGGCTGACGCCGAAGCAACCGCTCGGCCAACGCTTCCACGCCGCCGCGCGCGCGGCAGCGCTGAGTCGACGTGCGTGGAGGCATGCAACGGGAGCGGCCTCTGCGCCGGCGGTTTCTGCGACGCCGCGCGGTGTCTGCGACGCCGCGCGAGGGGGCGCCGTGCCGTCGTGCGCAGAGGAACGCAATGGAGCCGGCCCTTGCGCCGCCGCGCGCGCGGCGGCGCTGGGCCGTCGCGCGTGGACAAATTGTGGCGAGGCCAGCTTCTGCGCCGTCGCTCGCGCGGCGTCGCTGGGCCGTCGAGCGTTGTGACATGCAGCAAGGGGAGGGGGTCTCTGCGCCGCCGCGCGCGCGCGGCGGCGCTGGGCCGTCGCGCGCGGAAGACGCGCCGCCGGCGGCCCCTGCGCCGCCGCGCGCGCGGCGACGCTGGGCCATCGTGCGCGGAGAAGCGCATCGCGAGCGGCCATTGCGCCGCCGCGCGCGCGGCGGCCGCCTGCGTGCGCGAGGAAACGCAATGGAGGCGGCCCCTGCTCCGCCGCGCGCGCGGCGGCGCTGGGCCGCCGCGCTCAGAAAACATGCGACGAGACCAGTTTCGGCGCTTCCGTGCGCGCGGCGGCGCTGGGCCGTCGTGCATGGAGGGGCGAAATGGAGGCGGCCTCTGCGCCGCCGAGAGCGCGGCGGGCTGGGGCCATCGCGAGCAGAAGACGCAACGCGAGCCGTTCCCGCGCCGCCGTGCGCGCGGCGGCGCTTGGCCGTCGTGCGCAGAGAATTTTGATGGTGGCGACCTTTGCGCCGCCGCGCACGCGGCGGCGCTGAGCTGCTTGCGTAAGAATGCGATGGGGGCGGCCCCTGCGCCGCCGCGCGCGCGGAGGCG
>CAUYUJ010019392.1:2703736-2721236 GCA_963575745.1 Prorocentrum cordatum | reverse complement strand
TTGCTACGAGGCAGCCGGGGCTGTCCGAGCGTTCCCTCCCCCCTACCTCGGGACCGCCCCGTGCAGAGGGGGTCGAGCTCTCGACAGTCCACTCCCTGGCAGGCGCGGCCTGCTCGGGCCCCCGCACTGATCCTGACACAACGACCGCTCACAGCCAGGATCGCCGGCGCCATTACCCTTGCCAGCGCAGCGGAAAGCTTCGATGACGGCGTCCTCGTCAACCCAGCCTGGATCTCTGGCGCCCGCATCCTGGCCAGCACAGCCGAGAGCTTCGATGACGGCTTCCTCGCCAGCACAGCCTGGATCACCGTCGCCATCATCCTCGCCACTCTCGTCGCTGCAGCCTGCTCCAGGCGACCAACCTGACGGCCCCCTTGACGATCACCCTGATGACTGATGACCTTCCTGCATCCTCGTCTTTGGACGCCCGAGATGGGTACGGAAAAAATGGGTACAATACCCAACAACAAATGTTGTCCCAAACCAACAGCGGCCGCTGTTGGGCAGGCTGCCTTCTGTCTCAGATGGACACAGGCCGCGGCGGCGCGGACAGCGAGTCCTGTTCAAAATGATCAGGAACTGCTGTTGGGCATCGTACCCATTCTTTCCGTGCCCATCTCGTTCGTGCAGATCGTCTGCACAACCTGGGCCGTCGTTGTCAACATCCGTGCTTCGACGGCTGCTCCCTCGTCACGCCGGCGCCGACTCCGACGCCGACTCCGACGTCCTGTCCCCCTTGCCATGCCCAGCACTCCACCCGACGACGCCCACCTTGGCACCCTCCCCGACGGCCACCCCGCTGCTCCCCCTGGCTGTCCTCCTGCTGGTCCTCACTTCGCCCCACCCCACTTCCCTCCGGACAGCCCGCCTCGCCCGCGGTGATACGACCCCTGCCCCCTCGCGCTGAGCGGTGACGCCGCCGCGCCCGACTCCCCCGCTGAGCACGCAGGACTCTCTCCGCGCCTGGTGGCGGGCGGACTCGCTCCCGCGCTGGGGACGCTTTCGGAGCTGCCAACGGATGCTCGGCGCTGGTGCGGTGGCGAGGACAGGCCCGCGACGCCGCCCGCGGCTCCCTGTCCTCCCCGCGCGCGCGGAACGCTGCCCGGAACGCTCGCGCTGGGGGCGGTCACAGGGACTGGCACGTGCTGGCGGAGATGGTCTCCTCTTGGCTCGCAGGCGAATCCGATGAAGCTCTGAGCGTCAGATGGCCATGGAAGATCTGGATCGCCGAACATTGGTGCCGGGCCGCGCCCCTTGCCGCTCCTAGCGGCCCCCATGCCCCCATTAACTTCCCCGCCCACCTCCTCGGCCAGTTCGCCGATTCGATCAGCGAACTGGCCGGCTCCTCTTCCTCTCGTCCGCCGCCATCTCCACATCCGCCACTCTCGCCCTGGGAGCGGCGACGCCGTCGCTGGCCCGCCCGTGGTTCACCGTGCGCACCGTGCTGTGGCTGGGACGGCCCTGCCGCACCTCAACGGCGATGCCAGCATCTTCCGCCTCGTCAGCGTGCAGTGGTGGTTCCGGGCTTTTGCGCAAGCCCGTGAGGCGCCCTCCTGTGGCGCCAGCGAACTCCCGCCACCCATCCACTCTTCCGCCCCCCAGCTTCGGCAGCTTCTCAACACTATCAACTTCAGCCACCTGCATGCCGATTCCCCTCCCACGCCCCCCTGAGGGGCTACTCCCTGGTCCTCCCTGGCCCCCGCCACCCCGCCTCCGCCGTTTCCTTTCCTCGTTGCCCCCCTTCATTGCCTGTGGTGGTTCCCGCGGGCCGTCACTGGAGGCCTCCTGCGGCACCCTGGTTGCGCCGCTCTGCACGTGCAAAGACGATGACCCGTGGCGGCCACAACACTTGAACCGCATGTGCGCTTTGCATCCGCAAAACCAAGCGTGGGGGCCAGTCGTCACGGTGAACCGGGCTGCATTTTTCGCCCAGACTCGATATCTCGATATCTCGATACCAGGGTTCGCGGCTGGGCGTGGACTCGATATCTCGGTATCTCGATATCGGGGGAGGTGTCGGGCGGGGACTCGATACCTCGATATCTCGATGTCGGGGGCGAGGCCGGGCGGGGACTCGATACCTCGATATCTCGATATCGGTGGGGCGGCGGCGGGGTCGGACACGATATCTATTTCGATATCAGGGGCGGGCTCTGGACACCTCGGTATCGCAGCCTGTTGACATCCACAAGGCTGCAGCCGAAGAGCCCGACGGGGCCGACGGCTCTCAACGGCCTGGACTGAGGAGGAGCTCCCGAGAGACCGTGAATGAGCCAAGACGGCCCGAAGCCCTCTCGAGGACGGTCCAGGACCCCACAGCTTGCCCCAGAACCCAATGTGCGCCAATATTTTCGTTGGCGCAAATGCGCAGGCTCGACGGCGCTCGGCAGCTTGGCATTATGATCAGGGGGACGTAAGACCTGGGCACAGGGGACTCGGAAATCCCCGACGAGGTCGTCAAAAAAACGACGAGGCCGAGCCTGCATTTTGACGAGGCCTCCCGCTGCAAACATCCCACGAAACTCCTCCTCGTCAAAATCCGAGGCGCGGTCGTCAAAAAACGATGGCGAACCCAAGTCCTGGCAAACCCGGGTCTTACGCTCCCCCGATATGAGGAGCAGCTCTGGAGAGACCGTGGCGGCCCTCGACCGTGTGCGCGCCGAGACGCTCCAACACGGCCCACGACCGTGTGCGCGCTGAGAGGGGAATGCTGATTGTGCTGCTGCTGCTGCTGATGCTGCTGCTCCGTGCTGGCCGTGCTGCCCTAAAGCGCCCCCCAGTATCGAGATATCGAGATACCGAGGTATCGAGTCCCCGCCCAGCGCCGCCCCCCGATATCGAGATATCGAGAAATCGAAATATCGAGTCCCCGCCGACCCCCCCCACCCCCTCCGATATCAAGATACCGAGAGATCGAAGAGCGCGTTCTGTGGTCGCTCGCTCGGAGGGGGGAGAGGGGGTTGGAACTGGACCCCCCCCCGCCTCACGTGACGGAAGGGGCGGGGAGGGGTTCGAACCCCCCCCCTCCCCCCTCACCATGCTTCCCCTCTCCTCGGGCCGGCGCTTGCGTCGGCGGCGACTGGCGGCGGCGGCAGGGACGACGATTTCCGTTTCTGGGCCGGCGCCGGCGCCGGCGCCTGCGGCGGCGGGCGGCGGCGGCGGGGAGCATCGACGAGGACGGTGGTGGTTGTGGTGATGGGTTGTGGTGGTGGTGGTGGCGGTGGTCGTTGTGGTGGTGGGGGAGTAGTGGTCTGTTGTGGTGGTGGTGGTGGTGGCTTGTGGTGGTTGGTAGTGGTGGTGGTGGTGGTGGCGGTTTGGTTGTAGTGTAGTGGTGGTTTGTGGTGGTTGTGGTGGTGGGTTGTGGTGGTGGTGGTGGTTTGTGGTGGTGTGGTGGTGGTTTGTGGTGGTGGTGGTGGTGGGCTGTGGTGGTGGCGCTGGTTTGTGGAAGTGCTGCTGGTGGTGGTGGTGGCGGTGGTGGTGGTGGTGCGGTGGTTTGTGGTGGTGGTGGTGGGTTGTGGTGGTGGTAGTGGTGGTGGTTGTGGCGGTGGTGGTGGTGTGGCACATTGTGGTGGTGGTGGTGGTGGTGTGTTTTTGTGGTGGTGGTGGCGGTGGTGATGGTGACTTGTGGTGGTGTGTTTGTGGTGGTGTGGTGGTGGTGTGGTGGTGGTGGTGGTGTTGGTGGTGGTGGTGGGTTGTGGTGGTGGCGGTGGTTTGTGCAGGTGGTGATGGTGGTGGTAGTGGCGGTGGTGGTGGTGGTGGTGTGGTGGTTTGTGGTGGTGGGTGGCGGTGGGTTGTGCTGGCGCACGGGGGGGTGGGTTCAACAACCCCCCCCTCCTCCCTTGGGCTGCCTCTGGTCGTCGTCGTTGCGTCCCCGCCGTCGGCGCTGCTGGCCGCCGCCAGCGCCGGCGCCGGCGCCAGGGGGGCGGTTCAAACCCCCCCTCCTCCCATGGGCTGCCTCTGGTCATCGTCGCTGCGTCCCCGCCGTCGGCGCTGCTCCCATGGGCTGCCTCTGGTCATCGTCGCTGCGTCCCCGCCGTCGGCGCTGCTGGCCGCCGCGAGCGCCGGCGCCGGCGCCGGGGGGGGGGGGGGGGCGGGGTATCACCCCCCCCCTCTGGCGCTACGGGGGATGGGGGGGGGGTTCAACCCCCACCCCCCCTTTGGGAGGGGAGGGGATGGGGGTGTTTCGGGACGGGGAGGGGGTTGGGGGGGAGGGGAGTCCCCCTGGTTCTGATCGACGGCGCCGAGTGCTGGAGTGGGGGGGCCCACCCCCCGGTTCGAAACGCGCCGCCAAATGTTCCCAAGGCAAGCGCGGCCGTGAAACGCGTTCTCTCCGAGATATCGATGTATCGAGTCCCCGCCCAGCACCGCCTTCGATATCGCGATATCGAGAAACGGAAAGATATCGAGTCCCCGCCCGGCTCCGCCCCCGACATCGAGTTATCGAGTCCTCTCGACCCACACCAGGACGCCTTGCGACCACAATGGCAGAACCTTGCTGCACTTTGGTGGGCGCTGAGTTCAGCAGGTTCCGTCGTTCGCTATTTTCTGGAGGTCTCTTAATTTTCAACCACGTAACTCACAAAGATCAGCCCTTGTGCCTGGCACTCCGGCTGTTCGCAGCCCCCACCTGTCCTCTCGGGCAGCCCCCCCCGCAGGAAGTGCGACAAGCGATCGGCCTCGCGGCCCAGTGGCATTTCCAAGGAGCTCCTGCGCGCCTCCATTGTCACATTCCTTCTGCCAACGCCTCGTCCACTCCTAAGTGCCCACCCCCATCCCTGCACTTGGCCAAGAGCCCTCGACATACCCCAGATATTGCATGAGCGCCTGCGCGGGCCGCTTCACCGAAGCACGCCAGCCATTGCACTGTGCGTCTGCTCTGATCAGCCTGCGCGTCTGCACTCCTGCGCATGGTTCGCATTTTCCTTCCTGTCGCTTGCCCTCCTTGTCCTTTGCGCGCTCGCTCCTCCACGGGGCCCTGGGAGAGACCGTCCCCGCGGGCCCTCGGGCCGGCCGCACCTCCCCTTTTGGGCTGGCTCACGGCTGACCTTCTGGCGCCAACAACGGGCTTGTCGGCGCTGCTACCTCCTTGGGGCAGCCTTTGCGGTGCACACGCCGCCACAACTGGCCTTCGGCCTCCTTGTACCTTGTCCTGCCCTTATGCCACTCGCATGGCAATGGAATCACTGTAGTTTCCACTGCGCCCCCCTTAGCCCTCTAGGCATGTCGTTTCCATGACGATCGTCTATCTGCCTAGTACCTCGTCTGGCCCGCCTGTCATCCATGCCCGGATGACTTATGGCTGGCCTATGGCTGGCCGAGGCGCTGCTCGCTCTGGCGGCTAGAGGGCTCCGCCTTTAGACGCTTGTGCGCCCTCTTCTCTGACCTTTCGACGCCCTGTCGCTGCGCGCGGGGCCGTGACGCCAAAAAGTGTCAGTATGTGTGTATGTGTGTGTGTGTGTGTCTGTGTGTGTCTTTGTCTGTGTCTGTGTCTGTGTCTGTGTCTGTGTCTGTGTCTGTGTGTGTGTCTGTGTGTCTCTGCCCCGGTTTCTGCGACGCCGGCCGCGCGCGTTGCTAGTTCGCTTGGCTGCACTTTCGCCGCCCCGTCGCTGCGCGGGAGGCCGCGCCGCCTAAAAGCGTTTGCGTGCGTGTGTCTAGCGGACAGCCTGCAAGCAAACTACAGTCAGAGAGGCGCGCCCCGCGGGTGGGGTGCACACCTCGCAGAACCATGCCGATCAGTCGGCCTGTGTGTGTCCGAAGAGGTAATCGACTACATCATCGATTTGAGCCAGACTTGTTATTTCGCCCAATCCAACACAACACATGTAGAATGTTCCATCGATCTACGGAGCACTCGACGCATTTCTGGTTGATTCGACGAGAAACAATCCAGGATAACTCAATTCTGTAATCGACCCCCTACTCGATGTGTGCGTGCCTGTGGCAGGGGTCAAACACCCTACCAATCTGCGTCGCAGGTCCGCTGGGTTGGCCACACCACCAACCTGCATAGCAGCATTTTTAACTTTCACGACGTTTGTACGTTGCGCTGTCTACAATGCTCGGTCGCAATCGTAAAAAAAACTGAATAAACATAAAATTTTGGCGCTCCGCGCGGATTTCCTGGATCTGCGCTGACCCCCCTCCCTGGCGCGCGGAGCGCGCCAGGGTCGGCGCCGGAAGCGCCGCCGGGGGGCCCCAGCGCGCATCCAAGAAATCCGCGAGGAGCGCCTAAAGTTTCTTTACGTTTATGCCGTTCCTTCCTCTTTGTTCTTCTTCTTCTTCGAAATCGGCACTTCCATCTGCTGTTCGTGCCCGAGGGCCCTTTACGCCGCTGACTTTGACTTGCGTGGCTGGCCGTGCCCGGCAGCGCCGCGGCGCCAGTGGCGCGCCAAGTGTGGCAACGCTGGGCGCGAGGCCCTGCGCCGGGTGGCCGCGCGCAGCCGGAGGGCTGCGGTGCCTTCCACCGCGAGAGGAGCGGCGTCACAGTCGCGAGTCGAGTACAGCCCCTGCTCAGAGCTCAGAGGGGCCTTAGGCTGAGGATACGCACTTAACTCCAAGCGTTCTCTTAGACGGTAAAGTCCAGGTCCAGTCCAGATATAGGGACATCCTACGAAGAGAAGAAGCTCCAAGAAACGCCCAGGGTCCAGTCTAGATTCTTCATTTCCCAGAGCGAAATCAAAAGTCAACGAAAGTTGATGCTTTCTTTGTTTCTTCTTTTTGGTGGACCAGAGGGGGTCTCGGGAGGCTTCGGGGTCCAGGGGCCACGCGCCCATGATGACCGCGATGACCGCGGAACCACCTCCCCAGTGGCGCAGCGGCCAATGCCAAAGGCCAGCGCTCGGGAGCACACTCGGCCACCTGGCGACCGCACGCCAGGTTGGAGCAGGATCGCGGGCTCGAAGTGCTGGGCATGTGTTTCCGCAGCACGCAGGCGGAAGGCAGAATGCATACGAAGGAAAGGCATCGCATAGATCAGCAGCAAGGAGGTGTTGGTCAGGTCCCATTCTATGAAACAGGAGGTGGGAGGATAGCCAGGGCAATCCCTCAGGAGGCCTCGGGGTCCATATGCCCATCCATCTGGAGAAGAGTTGACGAATAGGGACACATCTGCCGTAATGCTTCATATTGCCAAGGTCTTGTGAGGAAGAGAAACAGCCCATGAGACAGCCCCGAGAGGTCGCGTGGAAGCCGGACGAGGTGCAAACCGACCGCGCGAGAATGCGAACGACAGCAAGCGGGATATAGATGCTGATTTTCCTCACGATCGGGCGGAGCTTTCGAACCACCACCGAAACATGAGACAACGGAGCCCCAGGAATCCAAGCCAATATTCGGCGGTACAACGCTTCAATGGGAGGAGTCGACGGACTGTAACACAGAGCAAGCTTAGACATGTATGGTTTCTGAACATCAGGCTTCTCAAGCTCAATGTCGAAGTTCTGGGCATGTACCTAGTCCTGAAATTCGTAGAGCATCGAAACGAAAGACTGAAGCACTCGACCAGCAACACGACAGGCAGGACACCAGTCGTAATCTTCAAACATTCGAACATATTGGCCTCGAAGTCGGCCGAGCTCGTGACGCCTGGCTGACAACCTGCACTAAAATCGAAGCTTTTCTCAAGGGTTTTGATGGGTGTACGGCAGGTTCTTGTCGTGTCGACTTCGGCGTTGGTACCTGACACCGCGGGGATCGTTCTAAATTGAACGATCGGCCGTTTTCTCGGGTCGGGCAAAAGGGGGGGATAGCAAAGGGGGGGGTTGAGAATCAGCTCCCGTAGCTGATTTTCCCGGCGCCTCCCGGCGCCAGGAGGCGGCCATGTATCGAGGAATGGGCCCCTCGGTAAAGCCGAAACCAGCTGCATGCAGCAAATTTCGTAACCCCCCCTTTCCCAATCCCCCCCTTTCGCCCGGCCCGATTTTCGAAACGCCAGATCGTTCAACACCGCCCGATTCTTGGTCGCCGGCGGCGCTCAACGCTGAACGCTGACGGCGGGGCCGCCGTCGGTCGACACGACGCGAACCTACCGTATGTACGGGACGCGTCCACACGAGCTGCACCCAGCCTAGTGGGCGAACGGCCGAGGGAAGGCCAGCGGCGAAACTTTCGCCGCTGGCCCCTTTCGCCGCGAAAGGGGGAAATACCCCCTTTCGCGGCGAAAGGGGCCAGCGGCGGGGTATTTCCCCCTTTCGCCGCGAAAGGGGGAAATACCCCGCCCGGCTAACCTGTCGGTAGTACTGCGACCAGTGGCGGCCCCTTTGCTGCGAGATTGGCCCCCAGAGTGGCCCGAGCCAAAACGGCAACGGAGGCGGGGGGGGGGGGGGAGGCGGAGGGGGGCGTTAGGCGGTGTGTGTGTGTGTGTGTGTGTGTCTGCGTGTCTGGAATTGAAGCGAGAAAGCCCCGCCTTAGTACTCGCTGTTGTACTGTCACTCGGCCGCTGAAGGGATGAGGAGGGGGACGAGAACAGGCAAGGAGGACAAACGGCAGGAGGGAGGAAGGGCGAAAAGGAGTGGTGAGTAGGGGGAGGGGGGAGGATGGCGGGGTAAGGGTGGGCTGTGGGGGAGGCAGGGGAGGAGGGGGGGAGGCAAGCTAGGTGCGCCCGCGTCATATCTGACGTCCTACCCCTCCCTCCCATCCCTTACCATGGCGCTGATTTTCTCTATCCGCGGACGCGTGTCGTGGCGGACTTGTGGCTCCGCGCGCGCGTGCGTAGTGGGTGGTGGTGCGCGTGCGTGCGTGCGGGCGTGCGTGCGTGTGTGTTGTGGTGGTGGTGGTGGTGGTGGTGGTGGTGGTGGTGGTGGTGGTGGTGATGGTGGTGGTGGTGGTGGTGGTGGTGGTGCTGGTGGTGGTTGTGGTGGTGGTGGTGGTGGTGGTGCGGCGCGGTGGTGGCGGGCGGATGGGCGCGCGAGAAAGAGGCCCGCGCTGGGGCGAGAACGCCATCCTGAACGACGGAGGCCAAACACCGGTCCGAAAATGAGGCCCAGGCTGCAGCGGGAGCACGATTCGGAACGATTCGGAAGCAGAGATGAGGCCGGCGCCTCAGCGAGAGCAGCATTTTGAAAAAAACACAAGCGAAAACCCGTTTCCTGGGAATCCTGTGTGTAAAAAAACAATGCGCGGGGGGGTGTCGGATATCTTCGGGACGCCATCAGGGGAAGTGGGAGAGTATTTTCATATTGCGTAATTGTGAAGGGGCGGGATGTGGGGAAAAGAAGGGAGGGGATGGTGGGTGAGTGATGGGCGCGGGGATGTGAGGGGGAGGAAACGGGGAAGTGATGTGTACACGGGCAGAGGACGGGGTGGGGCGGGGTGCGAGAGGGCAGAGGTGCAGTCAAAGCCTTGCAACGCTGGGCCTTCAACAGGGAACGAAGCCCCACACTTCTTGGCCCCAGTTGCGCCCAGACGCAGAAGGAGCGCGCGGGAGGAAGAATCGAGGAGGGGACCCGAGGTACCGCGAGCCCGTTCCGAAACCAAAGTGGTCCTTGTTCCAGGGATCTGTTTGTGTGGGCACGGGGAGGGCAAGCCAGACGCTTTTCTTCATCGCCCCGCAGCCCTCGAGGCAACGAGTTTCTGTTCGCGATCTGGCGCTCCTTGGACAAACGGAGCAGTGCCTGGCGTCCGCTGTGTGGGCAAGTCGGGTGTCCGCTGCCAGAGGGGGGGCAGCACGCGGGGGGGGGAGAGAACACCTGCGCCGCTCCTGCACCTGTTGAGCCCGCAACAGCAGTCTGAAGGGCCACTCTCTTGCAATCCTCGACCCCCCTACGTGTACTGCCTCCCCGCTGGCTGCCGTCAGCCAGACCCACGGGACGCTTCTGCGCGTGCCGGCACGCGCCGGCGGCGTGCATGGAGCTGGTCTGACGCACGGCTGGGCGTCGTCCGAGTTCGGAGCCCGACACCCCCTCCGTGGAGCGGAGCACACCGTGGAGGAGGGTTCCCGAAAGCAGCCCCTCCCCCCCACGGCGAGGGTGCCAGGCGAGCCTCGTGAAACAAAGGGGGGGGGAGAGGAGGTGCGAGTGGGAGCAAGAAGGCGGGGGCCAGCTCAGGGGGAGCAGCATCTATCTGGAATGGGCGAGGTACGTCGCCGGCAGGCCGATAGCGAGAGACCTCACGTTCCTGGGCATGGCGGGCCCTCAGGCCGCTATCGGCGATGAGATGGGCGATGGGGGGGCGAAGCCTTCCCCCCCCTGAGCCGATACCCCGGTAACGTTGCCTATTGAAGAGGTGTGGAGTGCCCATGGAAGGGGCCCGGCGGTCCCCGACGCCCTCCGCTGACCGCAGGAGGGGCTGGGCGCTCGATCCTCAGAACTCAGTCTGGGAGCCTCAAGAAGGATGATGATGCTGCTGCTGCTGATGATGATGACAATGATGACAACGATGATGATGATGATGATGCTGATGCTGATGCTGATGGTTCTCTTGTGGCGATAACTCTCGTTATCAGAAAGTACGGCTGACTGGCATGGCACCGAGCTGCAACAGACTGGAGCGTGCGTGCGTCTGCGAACTCCCCGCTCAGCCGACCCAGCTACGGACAAACGCGATGATGTCCCTCCTGGGAGATGCCAATGAGCAGAGGGTCAACCATGAAAAACTCCACGGCATCATACGTGCTCTCGCAACTCCATAAGCCATCACGTCCGTAAGCGCCTCATCCCCCGCTGGAATGCCCACGGAAGTGCCGCCAGAAGAAGGCTTGCCCCCGTCGGCGTTGGTGAACTCCAGACTTCGGGTGGTGCTGAGGCTAAGGCGGCCGTAGCTCCCATCGTCCCCATTGAACCTATGGCTAGATTGCCCACGGCTTCACTCGCCAAGTACTTCAGGTAGCTGTAGGTCATGACATCCCGTGGTACGAGCTGGTAACCGACAACGACTCCGCAAATGAGGGTGAGGATAGCGAGGAACAAGAACACGGAAGTAGGTAAAATGACCACGCCCTGAGAAGTTTGTTCTTCTTTTTTATGAGGTGCAACCGTTCGGACAGAGACCTCTGGGCAAGGGTCAGCAACCATGGAACCAACGTCAGAATCACTGTCGGTAGCTTCGCGGTGAACTTCGATATCTCCTCAGCCCATCTTCAGCACCAACTGGAACAGAAGGCGTGCCCGTTCTTCTTCTGCTCTCGGTACCTTGGTCGTGGGGCCACCCATGCGCTTGATGCCCTCGTCCAGGCGCTGCACGACGGCCCTCTGCGACCACTTGCCCCCGATCTCGTTGATAAGCTCCTCGAGCGTGCCCTCGGTGAGCTTCACCTTGTGGTCCAGCTCCACGCAGATGAGGTGGCGCTGGAGCGGGGCGAGCACCTCGGGAGCGGTGCCCACGGGGGGGGGGGCGGCGCCCGCGGGGGCGGCCCCCGAGCTCCCACTGGTAGGCGCCGTCTGCGGAGGCGGCGGCGGGAACTCCACCGCGAGCGCCGCGTTCGTGACAGCACTCGCCATGGCCGCCTGCAGGCCTGGTGCCAGAGCCTCCGCCAGGATGCGCCCCTGCCTCGCGAACTCCTCGTCCCTCTTCTCGGCCCCCTTTGTCCTCGCGCACTCGCGGTGCGACGGGTCCTTCTTCCACATGATGCGCCCCGCTACCTTCAGCTGCTTGTCCGAGTCGTAAGATCACGAAGATGTAGTAGACGAAGACCTCGGTCTCTTCTTGTCCTTCTTGCTCTTCTTGCTCTTGCGACGGCTCCGATTGCGTCCGCCATCTCTTGAGTCTTCGTGTTGATCGCGTTTGACCAAAGGCCGCCGATACCGACCTCCTCCAGGTTCGTTCCGTTGATCGTAGCCCTGGCCACGGCCACCGCCTCCTTTGCTGCCGCCTCCCATCGCCCCAAGGGAGGGCAGGAACAGCTTGCCCCGCGAGCGCAGTGCCCGCCTTACGAGCCGCACGGCTGGGGACGGAGGCAAAGAATGAGATAATGCACGCGCAACCTCGAAGGGATAAGACAACTTGATAAGCTCGACAAACAACTCCATGTCAAACATACAGGGCCCCCTTCGGCAACTCAAGAGTCACCCCCCTCGCGATATTGCCCGGGAAGACCCCCCGAAGACGTGTAAAAAGGTACGGGTAGATGGTCCAGGTAGGGCAAGAACGCCGATGAATGAGATGGTGACGAGCCTGCCAACCATTGCCGATTAAGATTTGTTAGCGTCCACTGAATGCACTGGTGGCCCAGGTGGATCTCAAGGTCGAGCCAGGTCACACTTCTGGAGCTGGCGCTGCATACGAAAACGATGCTGATCGGCCCCCTGAAAGTCGCTCGCAGACAACGAACCATGCACGTCGGACACAAACGATGCGAGAATGACAAGATATCATCCACATACCTTACCCACGCAAAAACAGATAGAACATCTGTTCAGGAAATATCCATCCCTTGGAATCGAGTTTGTGGGGGTCTTCCAGAACGCTTGCCTCTTCATCGCCCAACTGAACTGCTACAGCTGCTGAACTCATAACTCCTCCTATACCTAAACCCAGCATCTCGACAACGACCTCCCCCACGCATGCTACACTTATCATTGTTGACGCTTTCTGGGCGTAGCCAAGCTGAGATAAGGACAGGACCCACCAGGCGCGATTCCACCGGGAGGGACCGATGCGGGCGGCGCATTTGCGCCCCCGCTGCACCATCACGGAATCAGCTTTCCACCGTTCTTGAAATCTCCTGGCTGTTCTCCCCCGCGCACTCATGACCGACTCACCCTTGCATGCCTCGAAAGCCTGATCTACGTCTACGGCTGCGCACGATAGGCTATCCAACTTGGCCCCGCAGCGCTCGCAAGGCCACCCGCAGCTCCCCTCGTCAGTGATGGCACGTTCGGGGGGAGTGAGGTGGCTCAGGGTCTCCCTCAGCGCGGGGGCGACGTCGCCCATGCTGAAGACTTCTCTGGAGCAGCCCGCGCCAGCCACGACCGCGCGCGCGACCCGCCCCGTGGCCCTCCAGCCCTTCGCGAACGGGGTGCCCGCCATGTCCACGACGCGTCGGACGCAGGAGTGGCCCGCCTTGGCGCAGACGTGGCCACCCCCTGGGCGCCAGCACTTGCTCTTGACAAAGGCGAAGACCTGAGGGATGCGGGAGGCCACTTGCCGAACTCGCCGTCGGAGAAAATCTGGAAGACCAAGGATGGCGCGTGCCTCAGCCCATACGAGACACGCGGATGGGCACATCTCTGGTCGGAAGCGCCAGGCCTCCGTGTCCTTGGCCATGCCGAGCAGGAGGTGCGAGGCGTACTCTTCGGTCTTGGTGCTCCACGCTCGGGTGTGGAGTCGATCATCATGTAGGAAAGTGGTTGACGAACTCAATGATATAGCCATGCGTGTTTCTTCCTTGAGCCAAGCCTTGGGTGCTTCAGGACAGACTTGGCGGGAGACCAGGTTATCTGACGCTGCGCGACATCGTCGTTGAACTCTGGGATGAAGACGCTGTTGCGAACACCAATGATGCATAGCTTTCAGGGCTGTTCTCTTGATCCGTCGTGCTGCCGGCCACCGCTTTAGCCTCCACGGAGCATCATAAGCCACAAAAGAGGGAAGTTGGGCCCATCGTCCAAGATCTGAAACGCCCGAATCGGATACCCAAGTTTTCGATACATCTCGAAGAACTCGTTTTCCATTCAAGCGCTGAACCCATGTCTGGTCCTTTTTTTTTTAGCATATCTTAATGTGTTTCTGGAGCCACGATCTCGCTGGTGCCACTCGCATTTCCTGTAAGGATGACCATGCAAGCTTCTTGACCACATTCTTATGCTTTCGCAGAAAAATTGGTAATAAGACTGGGCGCACTTGTAAAGGTGGGAGCCGTAGTCGCCGAAGATGCCATTCAAGATTGCGTCGAGCTGCAAGTTGACGGCCCATACCCTTCACGTATTTGGTCAGAGAGCCCCCAGCACGATATAGAACAGAGGCGGCTTGAGCACGATCCCATTCTGGTGGAAATTCAGATCGTGGTTTGGCCGAGGCGAAGAATGCCAGGAACAGATTTGTCCACTGCGGCTGCAAAATTGATAGTGGACCATGCTCACCTGACGTAAGTAGAATGTGTAGCTGTACTCGTTGATACAGGGTCCTCCACGGACCCCAACTATCAGAAATGCAATGCGCCTACTCCTCATGCTTGAGCTTCTTGTTAAAGGCATTCTGCACTGGGTGCGCAAGCCAGGCCGATGAAACCAACGCTGTAACACGAAACTGCTTGTGGGGTCGCCGTCGTCGGACTGGTGGTTTGAGGCGTAGAGGATCTGCTTGTTGTGTCATGGCCCGCAGCTGCGCCACATCCAGACCGTTGCACGGCGGGTCTAGCATACCAATGAGGCTGGACTCCATGGCCAGGGCGCGCACCTCGGACTCGAAGTGGTACACCGGTAGGTAGGCCACCGAGCCCAACGACCCCCGCAGCAAGCGATACCGTGCAATCTTTCCATCTCGTGTGGCTGGTAGGCGGAGTGCCCGTAGATGCTCCATCGCGCGGGCCGCGACGCCCGAGGGGATCCCAGAGCGGCGTCGGCCGTTGCACTTGCCAATATAGAAACCAGAGTGCGCAAACAGGACGTAGATGTAGGTGACACTCTTGGGCTCCAGGATGTCCGCGTGGACCTGCTTGATGTAATCAATACCCTTCTGCTGAACCGCTGCCTGCACTAACGGTGGTAGTGCATGCCAAACCCGTCGAGCCCAAGACACCGGTCGGCTCCGTACCTGAGCTTTGTGAAGACACGCCATCACGAGAGCTGACCAAGCCATTGCCAAGTTCTCCCCCAGGCCCGTAGTATTACGGCCTGCTACCTGCTGGGGGCCCGCGATCTGGTCAGCCAGCTCCGCGACGGCAAGCGACAAATATTGGATATCGTTTTGCTGCAATCGGCCAATTGCCCACTCAGATACCTCGGCTCCAGCTCCACGCCCAGGGTGAAGAAGAGCCGCATGAATTTGTTCGACTTGTTCTTGAGGCCACCGGCCATGGTGGGAGGGACGCGGCCAAGGTAGCCTGACAAGCATATGTGGGTCAACTCCGCCACTGAAGATATGGATTGAGCCCTGCACGACCGTGAAACTGTGTTCGGCCACGTGCAGGAAGAAGATGATTCTCTTGTGGCGATAACTCTCGTTATCAGAAAGTACGGCTGACTGGCATGGCACCGAGCTGCAACAGACTGGAGCGTGCGTGCGTCTGCGAACTCCCCGCTCAGCCGACCCAGCTACGGACAAACGCGATGATGATGATGATGATGATGATGATGATGATGATGATGATGATGATGATGATGATGATGATGATAATGATGATGATGATGAGGAGGAGGAGGAGGAGGAGGAAAAAAAGGAACAGCAGCAGGAGAAGGGATCGAGGGAGGAGCACGAGGGAGGAGGGAGGATCGGGGACCCCACTTGAAGGGGCCTTTGATAAAGCATGACAGGGCACGCCCGAGACAGTTGCAGCCGCGGGCCGAGGCTTTCTCCATTTTCTGCTCCATGCAGGTGTAGTTTTCAAAGTCTTGATTAGCAATGTCTTGGTTTAGGGTTAGGTCGGGCATGTCCTCCTACAGGGGGATTTTCAACAAAACATCAAAATGGTCAAACATACTCAACAATGGTCAAATAATTACCGAAGAATCGTCCCCATTCTTCTTTAGTAATATTTGTGAATGTTCCTCCTGTAGAGGGACATGCCCGACATGAGTTTAGGGGCTCCTGAGACAATAGAAAATCCAAACTTCTGGGCGTTTCTTCCTCGCCCCCCACCCGCGTCAGCCGTAGACCTCTGGGAAACCCCCGGCCCCCCTCGAGGGGCAAGATGGGGGAGGAGGAACAGCAGCAGGAGGAACAGCGGGAGCAGTGGGGTGAGGAACTCAATCCTCGAACCTCGAAGAGAATGGCACCGCCTGACCAGGAGTCCGGATTGACCTCAGAGGATCTTTAAAGATGCCAGTGACCCCCCCCCCCAAAACACTCGGCTGGCCATTGAGCTCGTCCTTCCCCTCCTCATATTGTTGAAATACCAATCCGCCAATAAGCCCGCGCAAGATATAGTTATTCTCTCACTTCGCGGTTACCTGTTCGCTTGCCCTTCTCAAGTGGGCGGGGAAGGAGAGAACAGAGGGGAGCAGGAAGAGCGGCTGAACCGCAGCAAGGCCGACAAGACGAAATGACGCCGTGTGCGAATACGGATCCCGATACGGCCCAGGCGACCAACTATATAGATATACCTATATACGCAGGCACTACGCAACTACTCACACCTAGCGTCAGTCCAAATGGAATGCGCGCGTGCTGCGGGCGATGTGAAGGTCCGAGGCATGCGGCGGGTCCAGTACTATAACAGTCGACGGACTCGCGCCCGCAGCAGCAGAAGGTGCACGCGCTAAAGAGGCGCATTTGCCACGGGCGCGGCGCCGCGTTGCGGGAGTAAGCCTCAACACAGTGAGGGCAGCCGCAGAAGCAGGAAGATGCAGGGTACTGGGAGCCAGATTATCCACAGAACTCCGCACGAGCTCGAGCAGGCCGCCTGACGAGCGCTCTGGCGCGGCTCGGAGAGTGTACACGGGCACGAGCATACTACCAGGCAGCGTCACACAATGATGCAATCTATCGAATGTGAGACAACTCACGCCATGCACAAGTATGCGGTGGATGGGGAGGAAAAAAAGGGGCAGGAGGGAGAGGAGGAGGAGGAGCGGCAGCATCAGCAGCTGCAACTTGTGTGTGTGCCTCCCCTTCTTTTGCACTCCGAGCTGCAAGTGTGCTTAGCATGAGCATCGAGCTCGATGTCTCATTGCGTTATTTGCTTCAGGTCTGTGTGCAGTCGGCCACACTTTTCTTGTCCGAATCATGTTCCTACTAGTTTGTAGGAGAGCAGAGATTCTCGCGGGCATCGTGTTTTGCACACCCGTATCAGCAGCATGGTGCTTCCCCCTCCTCCTCCTCCTCCTCATCATCATCATCATCATCATGTTTGACTGGATTTGACGGCCCGAGGGTCGTAGGTGGAAGTGTTAGGACGTAAACCCGGATGTGCGACATCGTGCCGTGCCTCGCCGTTCCAAGGTGGCAACCACCAGCAGGCCACGGATAATGGGAAAGGGGCAGAGGTGAGGGAAGTAGGGGGGCGTCTCGTCGATTTCCCCTCCACGTCCTCATCATTAACTCCCGTGTCCCGACAGCACCTACCAGACCATCAGGAGCATGGCGCTGCGCAGGGCGCTGCTCCGCCGGACCTCACCGGGGAGCACGGAGGCGCAGCTGCCACTCCCTGAGATCCGACGTCGCGAACGCATTGCCACCTCGCGGAAGCTCACGACCGGAGCCCCGGACCCCATCTGCTGCCGCATTTGGCGCGCCGCCTCGAGGGCCCTGGGGCCTGAAGCTGGACGAAAACGCCGGTGGCGAAAGAGTTGCAGCGGCACTATCTCGGGGTTGTGCGCTCGGTGGCGCCCGGGTGGGGGGGTATGGGGAGGAGGAGGAGGAAGAGGAGGACGAGGATGAGGAGTACGAGGAGGAGGAGGAGGAGGAG
>CAUYUJ010019392.1:2621236-2696236 GCA_963575745.1 Prorocentrum cordatum | reverse complement strand
CGACATCGGGTGCTGAAGCAACTGCCGTGGGGAGAGGAACCTCACCATGACGAAGGCGGCCGCGAGCTGCTCGAAGAATCTGGAGATGGAGCTCGTAGGAGGTGGTAGTAGCAGATGTTGGTGGGTAGTGCTTGATCTCCAGCACCAGGTAGTAGGTTAGGACCATCCGGGCAATCGTGTTGTGAAAAGATCGTTCGTGACGATGGTCTGCTGGGTATGCCTATGCATCCCCAAGCCCGATGCGCTCCAGTGGCGTGGCATGCGCGTATGCGCGTGGTAAGCATGTCAAGTGGAGAGCGCGAGGGCAGACCAGGTAGTGGCATATCTCGTCGGGCTCCTGGCAACCAAAGGCGCAGCAGCAGCGATCAGGGTGGACATGCATCCCATGCGAGGTGTGCCATGCACCTGTGACCGTTTTTAACACCGCCCAGCGCCAGGCAGGAGAGAGCGCAACAAGGTGCTGTCGTAGATGGTTCCATCGGTCGGAGATGTCAGCCGGGACCACCTCAGGACCAAACCACGTCGAAAGCCGCTTTGCAATCTTAACCCAGAGCGCATCGGGATGGGCCCGTTGCATTAGTGCTGATTGTAGAAGTCGTTGTGGCCGCGAGCGCACGTGATCCTCAGAGGCACTGCGCAGCTGGTCCAGGACGTCGGCGATAAGAGCGCGAAGTGTCGTAGGTGCAAGCTTGATGATCGACAGTGGGTGGCCGTCCTGCACGTTGGCGAAGCGCTGCGCGATGGATGTCGGAGTCAACCAGAAGCTCGGGGAAATATTGCCCCTAACATGCTCGACAACCGGCAAATGCTCCATCGCCAGATCATGCAAGTAGTGTAGAAGCGGTCTCCAATCGCTGATGTTGAAGGAAGCTGCCCGCCAGAGCGATGCGAAATTGTAGGGGCTCAAGCCTTTAGGTGTTGATGAAGGGAACCAGGATGCCGGGGAGAGGATGTCCGCGAGCCGCATAGAATCCAGAGGAAGCCGAAGTACACGATGCAGCGCATGGATCTCACGCCGAAGGACCTCCGGAGGAAGTTCAAAGAACTGCATCAGGTATCCAAAGACAGTAATGCAGGAGGACTGGTAAACCCGAGCAAGAACGTCCGTGGGCGCGCCCGTAATGGAAAGAGCGACGAGGCGTTCCCACCACTTCGCAGAGGGGCTCTGCCACTGGCTCTGTATCGTTGCCGCGGGCCCGATCTTGGCACCCAGGTACGTGCCAAGCCCTTGGACGTCGAAGTGCTGCCAGGCCGGTACGTGGTCGGCCAGAAAGTCACGAACCTCCTGTTGTACAGCAGGTGTGGTTGTCGTCCACAAAGGTATGATCACGCACTTTTTGGGATGCAGCCGAAGATGCGCGTAGTTGTAGGCCGCGTCGAAGACGGAGTGCAGTGGGGGGAGAGCTTGAAGGCTGTTGAGGTGGAGGCCCAGGTCGTCTGCACAGGCTGCCGCAGTGCCCACCTCTGGCCCGGCAAGCTGTGGGTCTATGGCCCTGATGACGACGTCCATGGCGATCGCCCACACCGTGCCCGAGAGAGGACATCCTTGCGCAACGCCCGCCGAGAGCGGACAGATGTAATGGAAGTCGCCGTCAAGCAAAATAACGCCGTGGGAGTCGTGGTATAGTGCAGAAGCCGCGTGCATGAATCCACGGTCGCACTGGAAGTTCTCCAGCGCGGCGAGGAGCCAGTCCCTGCCGAGGGATGGGAAGGCGGCCGCTACGTCAAAGAGCACTTGTACAGGGCGCCGGGTGCTGGCATCGGGAGGGAGGCCTGCGGCGCGTCCCAGAGCATCCATGACGACGACGTTACGGCAGAAGTTGCGCCCTCTAATGAAGCCCTGCTGAATCGCGCGAGCGTGCTTCTCTACAGGGATGCGCATTTGCTCGTTCAGCGCGGCGGCGCAGATCTTGCTGTCGGCGTTCTTGCGCGAAATCGGGCGAAGCATGTCGGGAAGGCGCGTGCAGACGGCTGCATCGTCGTCCTCCGTGCCTTTCGGGATGAAGGAGAAGATGGAGTCGTTGAGCCCCGCAGGATCTGCACCGTGCTCGAGCATGTCCCAAAAGACGTCGTGAAGAGCGTCGAGGGCGCGCGGCGCAGCCAGCCAGGCGCGATATGGCAGGCGGTCAGGGCCAGGTGCAGAGACGCGCGCTCGTAGGACAGCTCTGCGCAGTGCCGCTGGCGTGGGTGGGGTAAGGTCGGGTGGCTGCGGAAGGCAAGGTGCGTGTTGTCGAACATAAGATGCCATGGCACGGCGGTCTACATCCTTGTGGGCGAAGATAGGCAACCAATGAGCTTGAAGAACTTGCACCATGTCATGCGGTGATGTGGCAATTCCATGTCCGTCAGGGATGCGAATGCCAACCAGTTGAAGAACTCTGGCAAAAGGCGCCCAAGCACGAGCTCGCCGCTGGGCAACACGTGCCTGTTTCTGCTGGTGAGCGGCTTCCATGTTGCGGCCATGGTGGGCAGCGCGCTGGGCTGCAGCAGCAGCGGTCTTTTTCTGCGAAATGTAATGCGCATAGTGGGCCTTCTGCGAAAGCTCGGCGAATTCGCCTTCATCCTGGAGACTGATCTCCGCGCCGTTTATAACGAGGTGATGCTGGGCGTGCGCGTCAAGAGTGCTGAGCGTAGCGGCAAGCCTCACGTCTTGTCGCCAGACAGCATGCGAGATCGACCGGTAGACCAAGAGGCGAGCCTCAAGGGGCAGCTGCGCGCGAGAACCTCCAGGAAGCTGTAACAGATGATTCCGCGTCAGCCGTGCTGCTTCCACCATGTTCGCTTTGATCGCCCGCCATTGCAGCGTCGGAGACGCAGATACATCGTTAGAGCGTTGAGCCAAGAGCTCGAAGAACCGCGAGAACAGCGGGGGCGAGAACAAGAAATCGGGAATCGGCTGCACGTGCGCCAGCTTGCGCGGAGCATAATGGATATGAAGGGCTAGCACGGCATGATCACTGAGACGCTTGTCACTCAGGGTCGCCGCGTCCTGGTGTATATGCACCTGCAGCTGGAGGTTAGGTAGTGCATGCGCTGGAAGGCTGCAGAAGATGCGGTCGATGCGCGTCTTGGTGGCATTGCGTGGGTCATACCTGGTGGGTTCGCCAGAAGAGGTTTCCGTCATCTGGCCAAAAAGACGACGCCACGCCGATTGCTGATGTTGGTGACCGCCAGGAGCTGGGAACTGAAGCGGACCAGGACGGTGAACGTTGGAGGCTGGCTCATCGTGGATGTTGTAGTCGCCGATCGCCAGGAAGAGCCGCATGCGTGGAGAAGGGGCTGCCCAGCGCTGCGCCTCCCGCCAATAATCGAAGACCACCCGTCGCTGCGGCGGAGTGAGATCGTGGTTGTGGACATTCAGGAGAACCGCGCAACATGCCGTGCCACAGAAAAACTCAAGGGTATGGACCCGGCCAGGGACCAGCACGCGATGAAAGAGCGTGTGCTGCGTGGAGTGCAGGTGCGGTCGAGCGACGCCCAGTGGCCAAGACGGGCCGTCGGGTGTCCACGTAGAGCATGGAGAGGTGTAGGAGGCGCGGGGAAGGCCGCGGCGCCCGTCGGGGGCGGAGGCGGGGGGCCGCACGGGAAGGGAAGGGGCGGACACTAGGGGGTGAACGGGGGGCGGAGTCGAGTCGGAAGAGGAAGAAGACGCAGAAGAGGAGCAGTCGGAAGAGGCTGATGGTGTAGGGCAGCCCTCAGCAACAGAGAGGTCAACGACGGCTAGGTGATCGCTCCGAGGTACCAGAAACACCGTGCCACCTATGCTGGGGTCGCCGCTGTCGTTGTGGAGAATGTCGTAGGCGACAGCGCACGCTTGGAGAGCACGACGAAGGCGCAGGAGATCGCCATGAACTTCTTGTAGGAGAATGATGTATCCTCGGCGCAACAGGGGCGCAAGAACCGCAAGCTTGGCCTTTCTACGTTTGATGTTGACCGCGAGGGGACCCCGGGCATTCCACGACACAAAGCGGAGCGCTAGCTTGCCGCGTCGCGGGGGAATGTTACCCCCACGCGATGCCTTTGTCCTCCGAGAAGAAGTCATGGAAAGCCTTGTCGATGGCAGCCGCGTCGAGCTCGGTCTCGCGCGCCAGGTTGAGGTTCCAGACAACCTTGGTCTCAGCGGCGGCGGTGGAGCCAACCTCAAGGCGTGCGAGCGGGATTCCATCGCAGGAAACACGGCCTGTCTGCTTGTAGGGGCGGAGGGTGGCACGGGGAAGTGCTTCTTCCAGGAGCTTGTGCAGTCTGCGAGTTTGAATTTCCCGTCGAATCTGGCGAGGACTCCGATCAGGGCTGACGCATAGCTGGATCGCCTGACCAGTGACGGCCTGAACTTGGAATTGTCGCCAGGTGCCGCCCGGAAGCCGGAGGCCGCGGACGAGGGAAGCTGCGCGGGGAGCTGTAACGGCAGGGGATCCAAGAAGACGGGCCGTGAAGCGCTTTGCAGGAACGTCTCCCACCAATGACGCATGAGACCAGTCCACGCCCGATTCTGCGAATCACGTAGCAAAAGCATCTTGAACTTGACGAGGGGGCACGAGCTCGGCGCAGCCGATGGAGAAGACGGCAGGGTCAGGCGCGCGGTCGAACGCCGCCTCTGCAACCAGGTCCGGGATGGGGACTTGAGACTCCGCCATCGCCAAGGCTTTTTGAAGGTCGTCGACGGCCTTCTTGGTCTCGGTTTGGGCGCGTTCCGAGGCGGAGATCCGCTGCTTGAGGGAGGCAAGCTCGCCCTCGGTGCCACCGAGCCGCCGCTCCAGGATGGACTGCGAGTCGTGAGTCGCCTTAGCCACCGTGCGAGCTGCGTCGGCCTTGAAGGCGGCGAGGGTGGTGTCCACGTGCGCCGTGAGCTGTTCGTAGAGCGACTCCGTGAGCGCCGTGAGCTTGTCAGCTGGCGGATGAGGTGCCGGTCGAGCGTCCGCGGCTGCAGGACCAGGTCCGCCAGAGCTTGCGGCAGGCCGACCACGCCAGGGATCGTCACGGGCAAGCGGGTCTTCACGTCCCTGGGTGGGGAACGTGGCGGCGGTGTCGTGCGCTGCAGCGATGTCGGCCATGTCTGCGCCGGGGAGGGGCGCGGTGGCGCCGCCAGGTGGAGGGTCCCCAGCACGTCCCGAGCCGCTACGACGGTCATCCCGTGGCTGCGGCGCGCGAGCAGGACGTCGGTCATAGTCTTGAGGAGGCCGTTGGTGTCGGCGACGAGGCGCGTCTCGAGCGCGCTGAGGTGGATCCCGTGACGAATCGGGAGCTCCGCCACTCCTGCTGGCGCTGCGGCGACCGCGGTCCGACTCGGAGTCCATGATGAAATAAACAGCACGCAGCCGCAGTTGATCAGCGCGGCGGCCAGGAAGCAGCCAAGTCCTCGTGGGGCCAAGGATGCACGCATGAAAGTCCTGACGGATTGGAAACTGAAAGGGAGCCTACCCCGCAAAGGCAGTTCAGAAGTAACAATTTTGGCCTTGAGCCAAAATGGCTACGGAGAGGCGAGGAGGAGGAGGAGAAGGAGGAGGAGGAGGAGGAGGAGGAGGGAGAGGCGGAGGAGGATTGGCGATGGCTCCTTGCCAAAATGCTGGAATCGCCCAGTGGCATTCCCAGTATTGCGCTTGCGACCTGAGGCTTCAACAGCTGCAGCACCTCCACGGATGGAGGGCCGCTCCTTCTCAAAGTGGGGTTTTCGCTGGAGGGGTCTTCGTGGGGTCTCGTGGGGTTCTCAAAGTGGGGTTTCGCGGGGTTCGTGGGGTTTTAATGTGGGGTTTCGTGGGTTTTCAAAGTGGGGTTTTCAAAGATGGTTTTCAAAGTGGCCCGGAGTGAAAACTTGTGCAACACCCATACGGAGAGGGAGCGCCGTCCTCTTCCAGAGCGGGTTATCTCGCTGAACACCGCGCTGAACTGCACGATCATGCACTCGCCCATACCCGATTACGCGCGGAAGGGATACAAGGCCTCCCCGGCATGCGAAGCACATGGGGTGTTGGTCTTTCCAGGGGGCGCTGTAGGCCTGCAGGAGGAGGCAAGCCTGTAGGGAGGAGGAGGCAGGCCTGCAGGGACTTGCGGGGAGGGCGTGCGGCAGCATCGCTAGCGCCTCTTGGGATGCACTCCGGTCCTGCCCCTGTTCGTCCGCACGTCCCTGCATCCCTCCCCCCCTCCTCCCCCGCTCCTTCCTCCCTCCTCCTCCTCCCTCCCTCAAGCACATGTGGCTCCGTCCATTCCGTAGGCCCCCCTTTTGGCTTATCGCTTGGACATGAGTCGCACCTCGATGCCTCAACGTGGCGCTTGAGTGGCAACGCGTCTCCTGGGCCGCGTGCGCAGTCGATCGCGTTGGCTAAATCGAGGTAAACAGTTTCAGCAAAAGGATTAATCGATTATGGCTTGTACTTTGCTAGTGTTGCTCTTGCCTCCTGTTGTTGGTACGCATCCTGAGCGCATCGGCTCCTGTCATCCTCATCTACAGTACTGGACTCGGCGCATACGGTGTGCAGAGTTGGGGTGCCCTGGCGATGATGTACAGAATGTGGGAGCCGAAGGTTGTGCCGACCGTCATCCGCTACAACGTTCTCTCAAGCACGCGCGAGAAGGGCAATCAGAGGCAGCGGATTCTCGCTGCAGAGCCAGATGGGTAGGCGCGAGGCCGACTGCATCAGCTACACTGCTCGGATCAGCGCGTGCGAGAATAACGTCTGGTGGCAGCAGGCAGGCAGGTGGGAGCAAGTCGCGGCCCGTCGGCGCATTATCAATTTCAGTGTTGTCATTGGCCAGCGGTAGCAAAGGACAGTGGCTGCAGCATTTCAATTTCTATTCCAATCTTTTAGCTGTCACTGCATGGCGATTCCCTGGTTCGTGGGATGGGGACGTGCCGGCCGTCCGTATTCTGAGCCGTGCCTTTGGTGGTGGCGTTGGTATTCAGCCTTTCACTGTCTGCTTGGATGGGGACGTGCCGGCCGTCCGTACTCTGAGCCGTGCATCAATGGATGGCTGTTTCAATGGATTGGATTATACGTGCTATGCTACAACACTGCGGTCAAGTGTGCATGGCCAATTGGTTCACAGTTTTCCCCGCTCATCGTGCAGAGTGTCTCGGTGGGCAAGCAGGTCTGGGGCTCCAGATGTTGGTGGCTCTTCGTCTGATCGACTGGGGCGGGGCGAGGCGATCTGTGGGCGAGGCGAGCTCCTGCCTTCTGGGGAGTTAGCCCAGTGATCGACAGTGTTGCTTCGGCGGCACGGCTAGGGCCTCATAGAGTCAAACTCACTTCAGCTTAGCCATTGGTCATATCAGTGCGGAGTCATTTCAACGGTTCTGTCTCAGGTCTTTTTCAATTGGCGCCTTCTTGGTGGTTGGGAGAAGGAATGAACTCATTTGTGTTGTCACGCGTCGTGAATTGATTTTCTGCGCAGTTGGCTGCTCTCAATGGGGAAGGATTCATCCGAGGTATCATCCGTGCTCCTCGGACTTCTTCGTCTTACGTAGTTGGTGCTGGTTCCTGTTCTACGCCCTCTGGTTCGTCTGCTTCAATTTCGAGCTCAGAGGGGAGTAGCCCGATTCAACCCGAGCAATGGCTCAGGTGGTGGTCGGGCGCCGTTCACTTCGCTTCGCGATCGGTCCTATCCTATCCCGTCCTATCCTCCTCCTCCCTCCTCCGCCCTCCTCCTCCCCCCCTTCCTCCTTCTCCGCGTCCTCCTCCTGCTCCGCCGCCCCCTCCTTCCTCTTTCTTCTCCAGCGCAAGTGTCCTGGAGAGAGGGAAGGAAGATGAGAGGGCGGAGCATCCTATGAACTTCGAAACACAATTCGCCACATCAGCGGGGGATCTGGACAGCAACTTTCCGCGTCCGTCCCGTCGACGCGTCGACGGAGCAAGGCGAGCCGAGCCACGCTGCGCCACTCTTTGGCCCAAAACGCCAGCCGCAAGAGAAACAACCCGGTGCTTCTGAGGACATGCGTCCCGCCAGCATCCGTGCAGCAGAGAATAGGTATAGCGCACGTGAAGGGGGGGCAAGAAGAAGCAGGCTGGACGGCCGACGCCGCCACCGCCACGCCGACGCCACACCACGGAGGGGGAGGAGAGGGCAGGGGGAGGGAGGCCGCCGTCGACAGCTAATAATCTCCGCTGTACTGGGATCCCACGTGCAAGCCACAAATGTTACTGAAAACCGGTATGGACTGTTTAGCTCGCAACCCTGATTTGCGCGAGCCAGCGCAAGGAGGAGGAGAAGGAGGAGGATGAGGAGGAAATGGAGGATAGGATAGGATAGGACCGTGGGGCGACTGCTCCGCGCCACTCTACGCACTGCGCACACACTAAGCATCTAAGCGTGACAATTAGCAACAACAAAGAGGCCGCCTGGGTTCTGCTTGTTGCAGGACTTGTCTGGATACCGTGCATGCTGGGCGCCCAGACGGGGCCGACACGGGCCTGGTGGCGGGCCCGACGGCGCGCAGCCTGCGGCTGCCACCGTAGGCACCGCCTCCAAGCATCACGATCTGTCTGGACCATGCCGTCCTTTACCTTGGTTCGTCTGGCGATTTCGTCGAAGCTCGACCGCAAGCCCAACACGCGCCAAAAACTGGAATGCATCCGCCCCCGGCTAACGACGTCCAGTCGTGTTTTATATACCCTGGGGGGCCTGCGCAGCCGTTATCCATAAACCATCGTTCAACTGGAGCCAAGAATGTGGACGCACAGCAACCGCGAGGAGGACGAAGAAGAGAGGGGAGGCAGGGGGAGGGGGGAGGGAGTAGGGGACGGGAGGCAAGGTAACTGCCGGCTAATACGTCACGTAATGTAACAGGTATGACGGGGGCAGGACGTGCATCACGCAGAAAACTGCCATGAATACCCACGAACGGCACCGCGAGATGGCTGCTGGAGCGCAGCGGTAATGCACAAAACATGCTACTCGGGCAGGAGCCCCGCCTAGGAAGGTGGAGGAGGGGAAGGAAAGGGCGAGTGAGAAAAACAGGTTGATGAATCCGACGACGACTACTACTACTACTACTACTGCTACTACTACTACTACTACTACTACTACTACTACTACTACTACTACTACTACTACTACTACTACTACTACTACTACTACTACTACTACTACTACTACTACTACTACTACTACTACTACTACTACTACTACTACTACTACTACTACTACTACTACTACTACTACTACTACTACGACTACTACGACTACTACTACGACTACTACGACTACGACGACTACGACTACGACTACTACGACTACGACTACGACTACGACTACGACTACTACTACTACTACTACTACTACTACTACTACTACTACTACTACTACTACTACTACTACTACTACTACTACTACTACTACTACTACTACTACTACTACTACTTACTACTACTACTACTACTACTACTACTACTACTACTACTACTACTACTACTACTACTACTACTACTACTACTACTACTACTACTATGTACGCGAAAGCGCCTCCCAAAGCGCTGCCTGGAACGCGCCGTCCACCTGTTCACTTGTGATGCGACCGTGTCTCAGCGCGATGTGGACCTGGTAAAAAAAAAACGCACAATGCTCTGCTCCGCGCGACGGTCTCCGCGCCCTGCGAGTCGAAGCCCAAGAACAGGTCCAACTCCCGCCCCGCAGTCGGCGGCGCCAGCCCGGCGCCCGAATCCAGGAGCCTGCGCGCCACTGAGCAATCGGCGAAATGCTGCGCTCCGTCGGGTCTGCCACCACAGCCGAACAAACAGGGGGCCTGTCATTGAGAGCAGCGGCTCGGGCACCAACCGCCGCAGAGTGTCCGCAAATCGGCAGCAGAGACTCGAGGGGCGTTGCAGGACGCCACGCGCTGGAGCCGCGCCAAAGCCCCGTGTAATCGATACCCAGGATGAGTGGCGGTTGGCCAACGGTCTAGGCGGCGCCGCAGGTGCCGCCAAACCAGCTCGTTGCTGCCCACCCGGCATGCGATGGCCACTCGGCCCTGCCAGCCCGTCCGCTCGTCCAGGCGCAGTCTATCGCGCGGCAGCTGTGACAGCCAGGCCTGCACCTGGCGGTCCGCCTCGGACAGCTGGAGCAGGAAGCATTGCGAACGCCACCGCGTCGGTCAAGCCACCCGGCCCATCGACTGGTCGTTGGCGGGCAGGACGGAACCCGCTGCCACCCCTTGCGCTGCTCTGTGGGAGGCTGGCCAAGAGGGAGGTGAGGGATCCCTGCTCATGGAATCGACTGGAGGGCCCGAGGTGAGTTCCTCCCCTGCGTGAGTGACGCGCGCGACTGGGACTGCCACCTGGAGTGGGTCAGGCATTGGGGCCGTCCGTAGAAGTGCCCCAGGAGATCAGAGCGGGGACCATGAGGCCCAGCAGCCAGCAAAGGTGCTCAGCGAGTGGTGGACGGTACAGGCTTGCAGGCGACTCACGCCGCAGGTGCGCGCTGGTCACCACCGCGTGGCGACGGCGATGGGGCCGTCAAAGGAGGGGTGGCCGATGGCCCCCAACGCACGACGGCAAGCGACCTGACGCCAGCTCCGACGACACCGCCTGTGGTGCCGCACGGCAGGAGCAGGCCAACATCCTAGGCCTGCTCACACGCTGGAGCGAGCGCTGGGTCGCCGGTCTGGGCCTGCGCGACAAAAGCGACGCTGAAGATGACTGGGTTGACTGGTGCCACCAATGCGTCGTGGCACAGCTGTCCCGCTTGCGCATGATGGCGCTCTTCACTCAGCCGCAGGCGCAGACCGTGCAGAACATCGCCATGAACAGATGTGTGCAGGCTTGGCGCCAATGGCTGAAGGTCGACACGCTTACGTTCGGCGCCTCGCCAATCGGAGGCAAGCATCAGGCTGCGACGACGCATGGCGCCCGCACCGCGAGCTGCGCAGGTACATGCAGAACGGCTGGGAGATCTTCTGGGAGCACGGCGTCGCCCCCGAAGCCTTACAGCAGCACGTCGTCGCTCCGCATGCGGGGCGTCACGGCGGCCAGGACGGCCCTGGAGAGCAGGCGCAGCCTGGCGAGAATCGGTTTCCCGAAGGCGATGACGACGAGGGTGAAGTTGGCACGGTCCGGGCAGCAGGTTCCCCCCACGCAGTGGCGGGCGTCAAGAGCCGTCGGCGATGACCCGCAGGACCGACCCGCATTTCTACGAGGCCGAGCTGCAGGTGGAGGCCCTCACGCAGCGGCTTCGGCAGCATGCGGAGACGTGGTGCCGAGGCCTGCAGGACGAGAGTGCCAGCGTCGCTCATGGGATTGACATCTGCACCGGCTACGTCACGGCTGCGCTCAACGGCGCGCAGTTCGACCGGCTCTTCGACCAGCGAGCGGACGTCGCGCAGGAGACACGGCGGCTCGCGCAGGAGATCTGCGAGATAGCCTGGGCTCGCTCACCGCCTGCGAGACTGGCGCGGCTGCGCATGGTCATGGGGCCCAACGGCAGGGAGCACGCCGACGAGCTCTTCCAGCAGCTCACCGAGTTCTGCGCCTCCCGCATCTTCCTCATCGGCCCCGCAAGATACGCCATCCCGGCGCACCTGCGGCCTAGCCGTGGACGCGTGACGCTCGCGAGTCGCGCCATCGGGGATTTGCAGCGCGACGGGTCCAGCTCACCCACGAGTGCCCCGAACACGCCTGGAGAAGGGTCCAGCGGGCAAGTGCGGCGCGATGCCGAACCGCCCCAGCCAGGCCCCCCACAGGCTGAACTTGACGGCGACGACGTGGCTGCAGCAGCCGAGGCGGGGGCCGACGACGAGAGCAGCAGCAGCGGCAGCGCCGAGGAGGACCTGGAGGAGAGCAGCGAAGACGGCAACCAAATGTGCACCGGGCTCGCGGCCTTGCAGCGCCTGCGGCTGTGCCCGAGGCGGTGGAGCGAGCCAGGCGAGAGGCGCTCACACCAGCTGCTCCTGCAGCTGGACAGCAGGCGGCCCCGCCGCACAGTCCGCCAGCCTCAGGGCCGCCTGGGGGGCGCCGCGGAGCCCAGCGCACACGAGGCTGCGGCCGCGCAGCCCACCGCCGCCGCCGCGCCGAACACGGTCGAGGAGGCCTTCGACATCGACGACATCGCACGGCTGGTGAACTGGGCGGCAGGATGAGTGGGGGACCTCCCAGACGCGGAGAGCGCTGCGCGGACCTGGCCCGACGAGTGCTATCCATACCTCGCGGTGGTGCTCGGTCCACGGTACCGAGTCATCCCGCTGCAGGAGGCCCGCTGGGCCTGGGGTGCCCCGCCCGTGGAATGACTGCTCCGCGAGATGGTCGAGACGATTTGGCTCCAGGCGGCACCGCGAAGGCGTCGGCTGCTGGCCGAGCTGCAGAAGCGAGCCAGATACGACCCCAACGACGTCATCGAATTGCAGGCAGAGCCCGTGGCTCAGGCGATCGCTGGTTTCCTGGAGGTGCTGCAGCACCCTACGCAACCTAAAGACCACACGCTGCCGCGTTCCTTGTTCCCGCCTCCGCCGTGGGAAACAGGCGCTAGCGCCTGTAGCAGCAACGGGGACGGCAGTACACTGGCGCAGCCAGCTGGGCATGACCCCGCAGCCAGCAGCGGCAGTGGCAGGGACCAGCACAGAGCGGGAGCGCCACAGGCGCAGGGGCAAGAGGCACCCAACGACGACTTGGAGGACCAAGAGGAGCCCTCGACCCCGCGGAGGAGGACCCAACCATCAGCACGGTCAGCAGGTTCAGCGGTGCAGTGATGGCAATCGCGGCGGCTGCAGCAGCAGTGACCTCCGCCCTGCAGGCACCACATGGCGATGAGGCAGAGGCACCGTCTGCGGCCGAGGTGCACAGCAACCCACGGATGGAGCTTGGCCCAACGCTCGAACGGGCGGAGAGCGCCGCGGCAGCCAGGCGCCACGCTGGGCGACGTGCCGCTGCGGAGCTCGACGAGCAACCACCGTCCGCGAAGGTCGGCAGACGCAGGACCCCCCGCGGCCCGCGGCCTCCGTGCAGCTCCCGAACCTGGCCGCCCTGGCAAGCCGTGTCGCCATCCGCGCTGCCAGAACCCAGCCGGCTGCGGGAGCAGCAGCCGCCGACGCGCACCACGCAGGCAACGAGGCGGGTCGGCCAGCGGTCAGCAGGTCGCAGGACCAGCAGGCAGCCCCCACTGCGGTGGGGTCTGAGGAGGTCGCAGCTTCACCGCCAGCTGTCGACCTGAGGGTGCTCGACAAGGTGCGCAGGGCTGTAGTGGCGGCGCAGAGGCACGTCAAGGGCGATGAGGCACCCGCCGGAGCTGAGCGGGCAGGCGCGCGGCCCTGGCTGTCTGCGGCTCTGGCAACGCGAGCAGGAGCACCCCTCCTCCTCCCGCTCCGTCACCCGCCACCGCTGCGTCCCAAGGGAAGTTGGCCCAGGGCGGAAAGGTCGCCGTGGGCCCTATCTCCGTGGGCCGAGCGCAGCCCTGCCCAGCGCATGAGCAGGTCCAGGAGGGGCCGACTCTTGCTGCAGGGGGTGCGCCCCACCGCCAAGGGTGCAAGCTCGGGCGCGCGCTCTGGTAACCCTTGAGGACCTACCCTACTTGGCCTTGTCGGCCGCTGGGCGTCTGGCGGCCCTGCTGGGCTCAGGGGCTGGGTCCCTGGTCCTGCGCCTGAGCTTGTTACTCTGGCGTCTCGGGCCCGGGCCCTAAATGGCCATGACGCCATTGGGCCGCGGGCCAAAATGCTTCGGTGCCCACCTGGTCCTGACTTGAGTTCGGACAGTAGTCAGCCGGCCCATATGGGCCAACTGGCAGCTCCCCTATGGGGTCCAACCGAACACAAACACATATCACACACCACACTCGCCACACACACACACACCAAACACACACACACACAACAAACACACACGACCACACACGACCGCACACGACCACACACACACACGACCACACACACACACACGCACACACACACACACACGCACACGCACACGCACACGCACGCGCCCGCGCCCACGCCCACGCCCACGCCCACGCCCACGCCCACGCCCACGCACACGCACGCGCACACATACCACACACAGCACACACACACACACACTACACACACCACACAAACATACCACACATACCTCACACACCACACACACACACCACACCGCACACACAAACACAACACACGCACCATACACCACACAGTATACAGTGTACAGCATACATCGTTACACGCATACACACAACACACAACACACGCAACACACACACACGCACACACACACACACACTCTTTCGGTCACACGACGCCGGGGCAAGAACCAATCGGGCGCTCAAAAAGTCGACGTCGCGCTAAGACAGGCTACCAGGGCTCGGCCCCGGGAAACCGGCAAGTGAAAAGGTGGGAAGCGCGGGCCCCTCACAGGCATTGGCGGGCGGCGGCGGGCAGCGGTCGGCGGCGCCGAACGGACACCGGCGGGCCAGCCCCTAAACGGCGGCAGCGGGGAGCGAGCAGCACCGACGGGGCCAGCGGCGCCGGCGGGTCTGCGAAGCGAGAGAGTGCTCCGAATGGGGCTCACGCCAAGGGGCGGCTGGGAGCGAGCAGCCGCTGTGAAGCAGTGGGCCTAAGCCCTCTGGGTGACAGCACCTGCGACTTACCGAGGCTCTGCGGCCACAAGGGCCACGTCGGGACTGTCAAAGACCATCGGTCTTCAGCGTGAGGTCATCGCTTTCGATCCGATAGGGACCAACGGAATGAAAGAGGCCCGAGCGCCAGGTCCGCTGAAGGGCAGGGCGCGCCATCGATCCTTTCGGCGAGGCCGTCGCTGTTGATCCAATGGCGGCGTGAAGCAATGCCGAACGACGGGACGGAAGTCAAGCCCAAGGCCGCCTCGGCACAAAGGGGAGTGGCGGACCCCGTCACCCCAGGCGTTGCAGCTGAGCGCCCCTGCTGCAGTGGCGCTGCGGACGGGGGGCGGAGGCGGAACCCAAACGCTGATCGCGCGCAGGGCAGGCACGTTATCGATTCTCACGGCGAAGCCGTCGCTGCTGATCCCGTGGCGGCGTGAAACGGAGGGCGGAGAAGCGCGGTGGCATCGCGGAGAGACAGGGAGGGCCCTCGATCCTCACAGTGAGGCCTGACACGCGCACACACACACAGACACATTTTCAGACACAATCGCACGCATTCACACATTTACACGCATTCACACACAACACACGTAGACCACACACACACACACACACACACACACACTTTTGACGTCGCGCCACGCGTGCGGTGGCGTGGCGCAAGTGAAATCGAGCGGGGCGCGCGGGCCAGGAGAAGCTGGATCCACGACAGCCGCCAGGGGGCAATCGTTCAGGGAAAACAAACACATAAACTCGCCACGCATACCACACACACAGACACATTTTTACAGGCAGCATGCGCAGCACCACGGCGGTCATAACAAGTGAGAAACCAAAGCCGCATACAAAAACACATACGCACACCGTTCTCTTGCGTCGGCAAACCCTCGTCCCGCGTCGGGGCGGTAGAGTCCCGCCAAAGCCGCGCGCCGGCAAGCGAACGCGGGCAGCGGTGGCGGGACACACACACACACACACAAACACAAACAAACACACACAAACACAACACACAAACACGCATTATCACACATTTACACACGCATGCACGTTCAGACATGCGCACACACTAAGCAACATGTTCCAGGGTCGCGCGCGGCACATAGCGCGCGAAGGCAAGGCGACGCAGGCGCGCGCAGCCTGCATCCACGCGCGAGCAAGTCTTTGCAATGGCGCATAAGTGCGTTCGAGCGCGGGCATTCGTAGGCAGACTCAGGCGGGCGCGAAAGCAAGAATAAGCGAACGCCACCAATTCGGAAGCTGTCGCAAACCACTGTGGCAGATTGTGAAGGAGAAACATATGCAAGCAAATGATAACAAATCCAAAGCGCTGTTACGACATGGCGCAGAGCAAAGCTTGCACCGTGCGGAATACTTCCTAAGCTCGTGCAGGCGAACCAGTATACATACATATATATAGACATATATATATATATATTATATATATATATATATATATATATATATATCCACGCGCGCGCTTCGCGCGCGTGGTTCTAGTCACGTCTGCGCCACGTTTTGCAGCTCTCGTTTTCGCTCGTGTGATCATCGACGACCACGACGACGACAGGGGCGGCGAAGAGTGACGACGAAGGCGGCGACAACGATGACGACGACGATCACGACGACGACGACCGCCACCACCACGACGACGACGACGCCGTCGACAACGACGACGTCCACACAGTGATTCGGTCTGGAGCTATCCTCCTCCTCCTCCTCCTCCTCCTCCTCCTCGCCACCACCTCCTCCACCTCCGCCTCTCCATCCTCCTCCTCCTCTTTGTCCTTGTTTTCTCCCGCCCCCGCGTAGGCCGAGTCAGGGCAGGATGTGGCCGCGGTCCCCGCCCATGACGCACCGACGCCGACGACGCCGACGCCGACGACGACCTCTGCGGTCACACATCGACATCTGCTCCGGATGCGTCCCTGGATCCCTTCCAAGGTCTGTTCGGTGCCGTTTTTTTTTCCCCAGAACCTGGGGATCCTGGGGCCCAGGGACGGCCCCTGGAGCCTGACAGCAATCAACATTTCTAGACAGACGCTTCGTGTATCCCCACCAGCCCGTCCAGACATGAGTCCGAGGGGAGTGGAGGTTATGAGGGAAGCGGGGGAGCATGCAGAAAAACAAAGAGCGGGGTGAGCCGCCATATACCCCAAGAGGGGGAGGATGTAGGAGGAGCCGTCGTCGTCGGAGTGGGAGGAGGAAGAGGAGGAGCAGGAGGAGGGGCAGGAGCAGGAGTGGGAGGAGGAGGAGGAGGAGGAAGATGAGGAGGAGGAGATGGAGGACTGCGAGGACGAGGACGAGAAGGAGGAAAAGGAGGAGGAGGAGGAGGAGGAGGAGGAGGAGGAGGAGGGGGAGGGGGAGGAGAGAGGAGGAAGAAAAAGAGGAGGAGGAGGAGGACAATGGCGAGATTGGGGGCCTCTTGGGCCGTCTTTGGGGCCTCTTGCGGTCCCGGGGGCCTCTTGCGTCTATTGGGGAGCCTCTTGTGGCCTCTTGGGGGTCTCTTGGGGGCCTCTTGGAGGCCTCTTGGGGACCTCTTGGGGCCTCTTGGGGCCCTCTTGGGGCGCTCTGGGGGCGATCTTGGGAGCCTTCGGGGCGCTCTTGGGGCCATCTTGGAGGAGATCTATCAAAGAAGGGGGGGTCGTATATTAGCGCTGCCCCTCTAGAGTGCCTCGAATCGCCTCTTGGGCCCTTCTTGAAGCCAAAATCCTTTTTGAACCTAAGGAAAATCAATGTTTTGTGCTTTTTCGCTTTTTCGCTCTTGGAACCGTCTTGGGCCATCTTGGGAGCCTCTTGGGGCCTCTTGGGGGTCTCTTGGGAGCTTCTTGTAGGCCTCTTGGGGGCCTCTTGGGGCCTCTTGGGGCCCTCTGGGGGCGCTCTTGGGAGCCTTCGGGGCCGCCCCGGAACGACGAGGAGGGCATCGAGGCCATCGATGTCGAGGCGTCGAGCGCGCCTGCGTGGCGGGACTGGCGGCAGAGTCTCTGCCCGCAGTCGCGCTCTCTGCTTAGTGTCTGGCGGGGCGGGGCTGCCCGGACCCCCACCCGCCGCGGACGTGGCAAGTGCACTAAGGCTTGCCCCTGGTGCCCGGAGCTGTTGTGCTCGGCGCGGCACCTCTGGGCCGCCTGCCCGCGGTTCGACGACGCCCGCGCCCGGCTCGGCACCGAGGTCGGCATCCCGGCAGGCTGGTGGGGTGCCTAGCCGCGTGTCACGGCCAAATCCGGCTGGGTCACTTTTGGCGCCGGGCCCTCGGTCGAGCGCCGGGCCCAGCTGCAGGTCGCAGCCTGCCGCCTCGGCCTCGAGGTCCTTCGGGCTACCCCTCCTCCCCCTCCCGAGGCGTCTGGCGCCCGCTCCGCGGACGTGCTGGCCGCTGCTGCGGCGGTGGTGGCGGCGTGGGGTTCCCCGGCAGGCCCCAGCGGCGGCCTGGGCGGCGATTGCGGCGGCGGCCTCGGCGGCGGCCCCGGCGACGGCGGCCCGGCAGGCGACCCCGGCGGCGGCCCCGGCGGCGGCCCTGGCGACGACGACCGCCAAGACGGCGCGGTACAAGTCTCCCAACGGGGCGATTCTGGCCAGGCTGGGGCGGCCCCGGGCTTGGCGGCGAGGCGGCGGACTCGCGACGAGGCGGCCGAGGAGAGCCCGCGGCGGACCAGGCTTCGGCGGGACGACGACGACCCCCGTGCCCTCCTCTATCCGCCCCCCGGGTCTGCTGGTGGTGGTGGTGGTCTAGGTGGTCTCGCGTGCGCGGCACCGGCCGTCGCGTCGCACGGCTAATGATTCCCGACCCCTTGCGGTCGCCTGCCTGGGCGCCGGCTCCCAAAGGCCGCCCGGCGTCCAGCCTAGCCGGCGTTGTCGTCCGCCTTCAGCGCGGCGACGCGCCTCTTCCTTGACTTTTCCTTCTTAGCAGCCAAGACACAGGCATCTTGCTGCTGTGCATTCAGTGTGTGGAGCCTTCGGGGCGCTCTTGGGGCCATCTTGGAGGAGATCTGTCAAAGAATCGGGGATCGTATATTAGCCTTGCCCCTTCTAGAGTGCCTCGAATCGCCTCTTGGGCCCCCCCAAGAGGCCAGAATCCTTCCAAAACCGAAAGAAAATCCATGTTTTGTGTTCTTTCGCTTTTCCGCTCTTGGAGCCGTCTTGGGCCATCTTGGACGTCCCAACGACCCGCGGAACCCCTCGTCCAGGTCGGTTGGGAGGGGTAAGGGGAGGGCTAAACCCCTCCCCGAAGGGAAAGAAGGGGGTTGGCAGAGGAAGCGCTCTAGATCACCTACGCCCTAAAGGGCTGGTGGGATTTCCTTGAATCCCGATCTTCGATGGATTGGTCCGCGACGGCGACGGCGACGGCGACAACGGCTGCGACGGCGACGACGACGGCGTCGACGACGGTGACGACGACGGTGACGACGACCGCGACGACGACGACGACGACGACGACGAGGATGACGGCGACAATAACAACTGCGACGACGGCGACGGCGACGTCAGCGGGCACGGCGACGACGACGGCGGCCACGACGACGACGGCGACGACGGCGACGACGACGACCACGACGTCGACCACGACGACGACGACGACGAAAACGGAAGCCGAAAACGGCCGAGAACCTCTCGTCTTCTTCTCACGACGAGAGAAGTCTGGGGGGAGGGGAGAAAAGGAGGGAGGGAGGGGCCTGGAGGTCGGGACGCCTTCCCCGGGACCGGTTTTGTATCCTCGTTTTTTGATGGTCCCGGGGCCGGCTGAGTTCCACCGGTGGCCGCAAACGGCCGCAAACCTCCCATCGTGATCCTTTGATGGCGCGAAGGGGTCTGCGGGGAGGGGTGACAGGAGGGAGGTGCCCGGTCTTTCTGCGCCGTGACTCTTTCTCTATACGTCGGCTCCTGGAAGTCTCGCCCCTTCCACGGGACCGGCTTGTCATCCTGAACAAGAGTTCCGATATCGTGTTTTTTTGTTCCATGCGGGGCCACTGGAGTGGCCCCGAGATCCGGGCAACTTCCATAGGCCCGGAATCTCACCAGCCCTTTAGGGCGTAGGTGGTCTCGAGCGTTTCCTCTGCCAACCCCCTTCTTTCCCCTCGGGGAGGGGTTTACCCCTCCCCTTACCCCTCCCCACCGACCTGGACGAGGGGTTCCGCGGGTCGTTGGGACGTCCAAGATGGCCCAAGGCGGCTCCAAGAGCGAAAAAGCGAAAAAGCACAACACATGAATTTTCCGACGGTTCGGGAAGGATTTTGGCCTCTTGGGGGGGCCCAAAAGGCGATTCGAGGCACTCTAGAGGGGCAAAGCTAATATACGACCCCCCCTTCTTTGATAGATCTCCTCCAAGATGACCCCAAGAGCGCCCCGAAGGCTCCCAAGAGCGCCCCAAGAGCGCCCCAAGAGGGCCCCAAGAGGCCCCAAGAGGCCCCCAAGAGGCCTCCAAGAGGCCCCCAAGAGACCCCCAAGAGGCCCCAAGAGGCTCCCAAGATGGCCCAACACGGCTCCAAGAGCGAAAAAGCGAAAAAGCACAAAACATTGACCTTCTTTCGGTTTTGGAACGGTTTTGGCCCCTTGGGGGGGCCCAAGAGGCGATTCGAGGCACTCTAGAGGGGCAGGGTACGACCCCCCCTTCTTTGATAGATCTCCTCCAAGATGGCCCCAAGAGCGCCCCGAAGGCTCCCAAGATCGCCCCAAGAGCGCCCCAAGAGGGCCCCAAGAAGCCCCAAGAGGCCCCCAAGAGGCCTCCAAGAGGCCCCCAAGAGACCCCCAATAGGCCACAAGAGGCCCCCAAGATGGCCCAAGACGGCTCCAAGAGCGAAAAAGCGAAAAAGCTCAAAACATGTATTTTCTTTCGGTTTGGGAAGGGTTTTGGCCTCTTGGGGGGGCCCAAAAGGCGATTCGAGGCACTCTAGAGGGGCAGCGCTAATATACGACCCCCCTTCTTTGATTGATCTCCTCCAAGATGGCCCCAAGAGCGCCCCGAAGGCTCCCAAGAGCGCCCCAAGAGCGCCCCAAGAGGGCCCCAAGAGGCCCCAAGAGGCCCCCAAGAGGCCTCCAAGAGGCCCCTAAGAGCCCCCAAGAGGCTCCCCGATATACGCAAGAGGCCCCCGGGACCGCCAAGAGGCCCCAAAGACGGCCCAAGAGGCCCCCAAGCACGCCATTACCCTCCTCCTCCTCCTCCTCCTCCTCCTCCTCCTCCTCCTCCTCCTCCTCTTTTTCTTCCTCCTCCCTCCTCCCCCTCCCCCTCCTCCTCCTCCTCCTCCTCCTCCTCCATTGTCTCCTTCTCGTCCTCCTCGTCCTCGCAGTCCTCCATCTCCTCCTCCTCCTCCTCCTCCTCCTCCTCCTCCTCCCCCTCCTCCCCTTCCCCCTCCTCCTCCTCCTGCTCCGACGGCTCCTCCTACATCCTCCCCCTCTTGGGGTATCTGGCGGCTCACCCCGCACATTGTTCTTCTGCATGCTCCCCCGCTTCCCTTAGAACCTCCACTCCCCTCGGACTCATTTCTGGACGGGCTGGCGGCCGCAGGCGAGCGCGCCAGCGGCGAGTCCAGTCAAAGCGGGGCACGCAACGACAAATTCACCTAAAGCAACGGGGCGCAGCCTCATTTAAAGCGGCTGGGCGGAGCCTCGCGCAGCACCTCAGCGGCGGACCGGCGAGTGGAGGGGGCTGGCTGAAACTGAGTAGTACTGCCAGCGTGCAAATATGCAAGGCGTCGGGAGCGTCAGGCAGCCGGGAAGAACGATGACCAGGGACAAAGCCGAGTAATTCATGCAAGGGCGCAAGGCCCCGGACAACTGCGAGAGCACCAGGGTGGCCGCAGCCAAGACGACCGACAGTCGGACGTCGAATTGGTGCCCGGTGTGGGCGTGAGCGTTGGCAGGCTGTGAGGGACCAGGGTGGCCGAAGCCGCAGGGCCCGACGGCAGCAGAACGCGCGAGCACGAGAAGCAGCCAAGCTGCCGCGCGGCCAAAATGGCGCGGGCCACCACGAACAAGTGCATGAAGTGGCGCCAGCAAAGGCGCACACCAAGAGCCCGGAAGAGGGGCGGGTCACGAGCCCGTAGTCAGCACACCAGAAGTGGCGACAGGCGAGCACCGACACCACGGGGAGGACCCGGGACTGAAACCAGGGTGGCAACCACAGCGGGGCAGGATCACGGAAAGTCAAGGCTGAGCCACAGACGGCCGTGGGCCCCGCCGAGGGGGGGAGAAACCGCGACTTGGGCGGAAAAGCAGGACGCCAGTACGGTGGGGGACGACACCACTGGACGGCGGGGAGAACGGGGGCCCAGCCGAGGGGGGGGACGCCCCGACCCGGCGGTCCACCCGAAGGCGCGGGGAAGGGACGCGCCAGGAGTGAAAACAACTACAGCAGGCCAGAGGCCGATGGGGGACAGGTGGACCACAGCCCCAGCGGTAGCCCACGAGCCAGTATTGTCAGCAGGCCACTGCCCGAGTTCCCAAGGGCGGGGGGCAGTGGGGGCTGGGCAGGGAGTGGTACCAGGGAAGGAGCACTGCCTGCAAGTCAAGCGACGGCCACAGCAAGGACTGCAGCAGACGCGTCTCGGGTGAAACAACCGGTGGACACGTGGACCACGGCCCCAGCGGTGATCCACGAGCCAGTATTGTCAGCAGCCCGCTGTCCTTGTCCCGAGGGCAGGGAGCAACGGGAGCAGGGCAGGGAGTGGCACCAGGGAAGGAGCACTGCCTGCAAGTCGGACGTTGGCCACAGCGAGTGCTGTGGGAGTCGCGTTTAGGGTGATACAAGCGGGGGCCGCCGTCGGAGGCCCCCGCCCAAGCCACCGTACATTCGCGATGTCGGAGGTCCAAAGCAGGTGTGGCAAACGACCACTGCATGCTGTGTAAGAACGAGAAAGCGAAACCTTTGGCCGAACGGGCCCTATTTTAGGTGGGAAGGGTGATAATGTCGAACCGCATTCCTTCGTGGCCTAACGGGCCCTATTTCAACTGAAGAAACAAAGGCACAACCACGGCGAGCCCGGCAGGCCTGGGACCTGCACCACTTGGAGGGGATAGCTGGTGGGGATACGCGAAGCGTCCAAAATTTCGTCCTAAATGTTTGACGGTCCTGGGGACTGTTATGGGCGTCAGGATGCTCCGGAAGCTTCGGGATCGGCCAGAGTACCTCAGGGCGTCTGGGGAGGGGGCTCTTGGGAGCCTTGGGGCTTCCTGGCGGCCCCCTGGGACCCGCTAGTGTTTTTTGTTCGGAGGCTCTTGCAGGTTTCTTGGGGTCTCCGGGGCGCTTTTTGGTGAGGAAGGCTCGAAATGTCGGGTGGGGTGCCCCTGGGGGCTGTGTGGGGAAGCTGTCCCGGGGCCCTCTGGGCCCGTCTTGGGGGCCCCCTGGGCAGTCGAGGGCCCCTCTTGAGCCGTCTTGGAGTCCTCTTGAACTCCCTTTGGCCGTCTTGGGGCGATCTTGTCGGCTCCTGGGGCCGTCTTCGACGCGGTCGACGCCGAAGCGGTGAACATCGTAAAAGGTACGTTCTTCGAAGGGAATGCCATTCCCTTCTGGAGGGCATTCCCTTCGAAGGGAATGCCCTCCAGAAGCAAAAATGGCCCCATTCAATGGGGCCATTTTTGCTTCTGGAGGCGCTCTTGGGAGTCCTCTTTGGGGACTCTTGGGCCGCCGTGGGGGCTCTGGGAGGCCGCCTTGGAGCCCATTTCCGGCGTCTTGGAGCGACAGTTCGGGGATTCTGGGCCCTCTTGGACGTTTGGAGACCTCCTGGACTCTCGGGTGGCGTTTCGGGGCTGTCTGGGGCTGTCTCGGGTGGGCCCCAGAGGCCCCCCTAACCGGTGCCCTCTGGGACCATCTTGGGAGCCTCCTGGATAGTCGAGGGCTCCTCTGGAGCTGTCTTGAAGGCCTCTTGGAACTCTCTTTGGTTGTCTTGGGGCGATGTTGTGGGCTCATGGGGCCGTCTTCGACGCGGTCGACGCCGAAGCGGTGAACATCGTAAAAGGTACGTTCTTCGAAGGGAATGGGGCCATTTTTGCTTCTGGAGGCGCTCTTGGGAGTCCTCTTGGGGAACTCTTGGGCCGTCGTGGGGGCTCTCGGAGGCTGTCTTGGTGCCATCTTCGGCGTCTTGGAGCGACGATTCGGGGATTCTGGGCTCTCTTGGACGTTTGGAAACCTCCTGGGACCCTCTGGTGGCGTTTCGGAGCTGTCAGGGGCTGTCTCGGGGGGGGCGGGCCCAGAGGCCCCGGTCCCCCCATGCGCCGTCGAGGTCGCCGCCCCGGGCGCCCTGGCCTCGTGCACGGGGATACATGTGTATATGTATGTGTATATATATATATACATACATACATACATACATATGTATATATATATATATACATACACACACATATATCTTTACACATAGAAAACAACGTACAACTAGAGTCACTGATTGCCTGCATGATTGCTTCCGTGCTTGCTTTTGCTTGCTTGCCTGCCAATGTTCGCAGCGAGTCAGGCTTACAGAGGTGCGCTGACCAGTGCGCCCCTGTTTGACATTCACGGAGAGCGCCCGAGGAGCAACCACGGGGTGGAATTCATGAATCCTGTGCTCTTGCCGAACTTAACCAAGATGCCCTTGCTCCAACGCGTCGGTTGCACCCTGCCTATTGGAATTTTCGCGTTTCAAACGAATCCCTATTGGAATCCCTCCCGCGAGCAGAAAAAGACACCCACATCTCACATGTGCCGAACTCTGCCCTAACAACCTAGACTAGACCGCCGATTTCAAGGCATGGTGTTTTCGACCCCAAGGGAGCGGACCTGTTCGAAGAACGTCTCGCTTTTGAAAGCCACGCTCCGCGTGTGAGTCGGGATGCTCTGTGTTGCCGTCCCCTGGCTGCTCTGCATGGGCCTCAATTCCGAAAACGCTGTTCGCGGCCCGAACTGATCATACCGTCATCCCCCCTGTTGCGGCATAACCACCCGCCTTCATAACGTCGGACAATATTGCCTTCACCGTCCACTCGTTGGCGTCCTCACAGCCGGCATTGTGGTCCATGCTGAGCGCGACTGTGGCTTTGAAGCCATAGCTTAGTTGACTCGTACTTTTGCGGGCCCGCTTCAGGCGCACGCCCTTGCACATCTGCGAGGAAGTGAAGTCGCCGCTGTGGTACGCTGCGCTGAAGACTGCCTCGACGGCTGGCGGTCGCCAGCTGCAGTCTCTCCTAATCTCTATTATCTTCCCCCCTTCTCCGCTCCCTGCTCCACCCCCGTCCCAGTCCTTCTCAGACTCCTTCCCCTCCTCCTCCTCCTCCTCCTCCTCCCTCATGTCCCTTCTCCTGTCCCGTCTCCTCCTCACTGGGGAGGTGGGTGGATGGAGGGGGGGAGGACGAGGAAGAGATGGACCATCGATGAATGACCGCCTCACCGAGAATTTGAGACGGAAGGGGGCAACACCCGACCGTTGTCGCGGCGACGCGAGAAGGACACGGCGGGGCGAGGCCGAGAATAGAATGATCGCAGGAAGGACGAGGCTTTGCGCTCCAGGACCTGCCCCGCAGAGTCTCGGAAGGGGGGGGGAGGTAATTAGGGAATCCTGCTTCCCCCTTTCCCCCCTCGCCGCACTCCTCCACCTCGCCCCCCTCTTCTTCTCCATCCCCTGCACCTCCCCCCCCCTCCTCCCTCTTCCCTGTCCTCGTCCTCCTCCTCTGTCCCCTTCTTCTCCCCTCGTCGTCGTCGTCGTCCACCCTCTCCTCCTCCTCCTCCTCCTCCTCCTCCTCCTCCTCCTCCTCCTCCTCCTCCTCCTCCTCCTCCTCCTCCTCTCCACCACCTCCCCCCTCTGCAATGGTCCCGCTTAGAACCACTGCCCTGATCGTAATCCTTGTTGATGCAACTCTCTTCTCTCCCCTGACACGTGCCGAGGGTACTGTTGGCGTTCGGGTCGAATCTGAGGGCAGTGCTGGTGCGATGCTGATCGCACTGTGGTGATGAACAGGATCTGTTTGTCAGCGGGCAGTTCGCTGTCCTGCGTCTCTCGGACGCACACCAGAAGTCCAGCGTCGCTGAGACGCTGCAAAGGCTTGAGCCAGAACGGTTTCGGATGAACCTGTTCTGGGATATTATAATGGGGATCTCGAGGGATCTCGGAGGGCCTACTAAGCAAGGCTAGCTGCAGTCTGGAGGCTAAAGGGGGCCCGATTCGCCGGGAAACGCTTGGCTAACATACATGGGGCTCCTTTGGAGCCTGAAGCTTATATCACGCACGGCCTCTAGAGGCCATCTGTCGTAAGTAGGCTCTAGTGAGGCAGGCTCGGGGCTGTGAATTGCATGCCCAAAAGCTAAAGATCGATGTTACGGCATCGAGACCTGCCTCTGGCCACTGAATTCACAGAAAGCACAGAGCGCGTGAGAGGCTTCACAGTGCCCCAAAGGGCTAGATCTCCGGCAGGGGTCTCCTGCTCGTAGGGATTGTCGCGAGCGAAGTAGATCAGGGCCTCCAGCATAGCTTCATCGTCGTCTGCTGATAACGGCTTGCCGTGGTCCAGCCTGTCCATGCCCTCGGTCTTGCGCTTCCTGGCACTGCGGTGCAGGGGGTCGTCCACGAGTCTCCAGCGCTGACCTGACCGGAAGAACTCTAGCAAGACCTTGGCGGCTCGATCCTTGGTGAGGCCGTCGGCTAGCATGGCATCGCTGTGGACCCAGCGTATCTGGAGGGCCGTCTGCTCCTTCTGCTGTCGAATGCCTAGACACTCGATGCTCGTCCGCTTGTCACGTAGGCCGAGACCAGCTGACTCGCTCTTCTCGATCGCGTCGTAGCCCGACTTACCGTCTGTGACCAGTACGCCAGGGCAGGATGAGATGGCGTCGTTCACGTGTTGCTTGTTGGTGTAGTCCACTTGGCCGCACTCTAACTCGTAGATGAACAGGCGCACGTAGCTGATCTCGTCGAGGGTCTCTGTCATCATTTGAACCTCCGCACTCGTACTGCTTCTGGCCACTCGCGGTAGCTTGCATGATCTCCATGAGATAAGCGCTACCGTCTCTGTCGAGCCACTCAGGAAAGACAGTGGTGCCAGCACGATCATCTCGCCACCCTGGGACTCGCCAGTAATGCGAGCGGCCCAGGCAGCATCGCCCCAGCCAACCACAGCGATCTGCTCGATGGCCGGGATGAGCATGACTACGTCGGCAGTGTCATTCATGGTGCGGATCAGCTTGTTGATCTTCTGGATGGTAGAGGCCGTCGCCGTAGGTATCTCCGCTTGGAGTAGAGAGACTTCTGCACTGAGCCACGGGGCCGACTGCTGAGCTCGCCATCCGACTGTACCAAGTCGGCCTCGTAGATCTGATCTCTCTTTGTCTGAAACTCCTTCCGTGGGCTTGCGTCCACGTCGTATCTTGATGGGCTCCACGTTCAGGCTGTAGCTGTCCTGTGCGAGACTGCAGGTGTAGTCCTCATTCTGTCGAATACTGATGCCGCACTGCACAAACGCTCGGCTCTCCCAAGGTGTCCACTCGAAGGCCTGTTGTATCTGCTGTCGTTTCTTGAGGAATGCCGAGTTGTGATGGTCGCCGGCGATCATCATGTCGTCGACGTGTAGGATAACCATGCCAACCAGCTTCGTGCCGTCTCGAATGACCCAGACGCACGGCTCGCACTGTATCACTTCCAGCTGCAGCGTCTTGAGCGTGTCCTTGAAATGGAGCCACCATTTGCGAGGAGCATGTACAAATCCGTACATAGGCTTGAGGAACTGCAGGACCTCGTCGTCTTTCATGCCGAAGGCCTGACGCACGTCCTTGGGCGGGTCCGCGTAGATCTTCCTCTTCTCCTCGTCCGTCTCGCCCTGGAGAAAGGCGGTCACTGCATCGGCCTTCTCCAGTTTCCACTTGTGTCTGGCTGCCATGGCCAGTAGAAGTTGACGTGCACGTCTGGAGGCAACGGGTGATTCTGTCCGTAGGTGCAGCAGGTCGGGGTCGCTGAAACCGAGCACGACCAGTCTGGCTTTGCCTCGTAGTACGTTCCCCTGGTCATCCTTCTTCCAGGTCAGCACGAAGCGACAGCGCAGCAGGCGCGCCGGGTCGATCCCCTGTCGGCTGAGGATCCTGACGGCCTTCGTGCTGAGGACTGAGGTGCACTCCTTCTGCTGGGCCTCGAGTAGCAGCTTCTTCTCCTCAGGCGTCGCCTTCTTAAATGAGACCTCCACTCGGCCCTTGCGGGCCTGCGATGCCACGAAGTTGCTGGGATCGTCCATGTAGGCCATGAACGCATGCTCGTTGCTGACAGGGATGTCCAGCACGATAAGTTCGTCGTTCTCCTTCATATCGTCGTACTGCTGGACACTGTAGGCATAGTCGCTGTAGAAGTTGCCCTCCTGCAGGTAGTAGGAGAAGGCCTCCTGGGTCGCAGCGTTGACCCGCTGCTTCTTAGCCGGGGGCTCGGTTGTGCCGGGCTCTCGGATCCGGCGCTTATCGTTCACGTCGGGCGCTGAGATATCGTCGAGGTCATCGTCAGTCTCCGCCACGATGGGCCGCTGCGACGCGCGCTCCTCCTGGTCGTCGCCGGGAGGGGCTTCCATGACGATCTCCTCCTCGATGGGCTGCTCAGCTGCCTCGGGTAGTCCAGCTTCGTGGCCGCCTTCCTGTGGAATGCCTGGGGGAGCTTCTGGCTGAGCTGGCTGGATGAGAGGTTCCTGGACCTCGGTTGCCTCGTTCCAGGGATTACCCTTCTTCCTCATACGTCTGGGAGGTCGCGGTCCAGGTAGAGGTCGCTCTTCCAGTCCTGGTGGCGCCGCCAAGGCTCCACCACCTCCGCCGCCTCCGCCGCCTCCTGGGTCAAGACTACGAGGATCTCCTTGTGGTACAGGACGATCATCGTCTTCAGAAATGGCCCAGGGTCCGCTCGCGTTGCTCTCGAAGGTGCGGGCGCTGACCGATTCACCGTCATCAGCGGCCAAATCCTCGCCAGTGGGCGGGGGCTCGTTCGATAAGTCGATCACTTCATTCGTGTCGAGCTGCTTCTGGACATCGCCGAAGGTCCAGGTCCCCGGCTGCTCGCGGCGCGAGCGTAGGGAGTCCATCGCCTCCTCAGAAGGCGTGGCAGGTCGAAGTTGTTCTGGAGCAACTCGGTAGAGGCGGCCAGCCAGTGTGATATTGACCACCGTCCCAGGTAGACCAGGTCGGTGTCCCGAGCTCGCTGGCTCGTGACAAAGTACTCGTCCAGGTCCGTACCAGCGTCCTCGCCCAGGCATTGAGCGAGGCTGTCCCTTCTTGCGCCAGGCCCCTGGTGGGAGCCGTCGGTAGACGAAAACCAGATCGCCCGTCTCGTACTTCTTGAAGGACCTGAAGCGCGCGGCCTCCGCTCGCTTGACTCGGTCAGAGTTCTCGGTCTGGATGTGAGCCAGCCGCGCCATTCGTCGTACCTGGGCGTCCCTGCTGAAGGTACCGTCCTGCAGCTCGGCACTGATGAGCGGCAGGTTGTTCGGCTCGTCCGACAGATTGACTGTCGTCCCAGTCGGCGTCCGTCCCGCATAGCGCTGCAGCGGGCTGAACCCGTCGATCCTGATCAGGTCGTTCCTGGCCGCCGTCTGGAGTCCGAACATCTCGCTGGTGGGTACTTCGGCTGAGACCATCTCGTCGAAAGCGTCGAGGGCCTCCTTGAAGGCTTCAATGGCACGCTCGATCTTGCCGATCTGCCAGTGGGCGTCGGCCGCGCATGGGAGACAGTAGACTCCCTGGCTCTCGATCCACTCGCGGAACTCGTCGGAGATGGCGCTGCCGGCAGGGTCGTAGCGCATGACCTTCGGGCGTCCCATCCAGGGGAACCATTTTGTAGCAAAGATATGCCGAAGGTCGCCTGCACGAACTTGCCGGGTAGTACCCGGGATCGGCTTCTCGTCGATCAGCCGCACGTAGAGGATGTCCGAGCCGGCGTCGAGTATCGCCAGCGCCATCACGTTCGTGTTCGTGCTGCGACGGATCCACGAGAAAGCGTCAAAAAGCACCTCGTGACCGTTTTGGGGCTGCTCTGCTGATGAGGCTGGTGGCCGCTTAGTAGGTGGTCGATGTGCGTCACAGATGTCGCACTTGAAGGTTCTGGCCAAACGTAGCACCTCTGGCCGGGCGCCACGGTCGCGAAGGTATCGTAGTAGATGAGCTCGAGGTAGGTGTCCGAGGTTGGTATGAACCAATCTGATGTAGCTCTCGAGCTTCTTGACCGTCTCGTTGGTGAGGTTGTGCGCTTCCTTGCCGTCTCGTGGTGGGAGAGTCGGCTCGTCCTCCTCTGGCGTAGGCTCTGTCGGTGGCTGCTGGGTAGCTGCCATGCAGAGGCAGTTCACAACCTCGTCCTCGAAGTAGTTCTGGTTCTGGCTCTTGGTCAGAGCCCTGAGGATCCGGCGGCACAGCATCTTGGGGTAGGAGCCCGAGGCCTCGGTCCTCAAGCTGCTCTCTATCTCCTCGTGGTAGTGTCCTCCACGGCACTGTAGAGGTTGTAGAGCTACCCAGATCCTCCTGTCATTCGTCAAGAACTTCCAGCGCTTCTTCATGAGCTCGCCCGTGTCAGGGGCTCGTAGTCCGCAGGCGCAGCCATCCACGATCACCTCGTACGGTAGGATCTTGTGGAGATCCTTCCAGCAGGTCTTCTGCCACGAACGACTGTTGTGGGGCTGCTCGGCGAGGGCCGAGCCGTTCAGGTTGAGCACCTGGTGCTCGATGAGCCTCTTGTTGTTCTCGAAGATCCGCTGGCTCTTGAGCCGCTTCCTGCGAAGGTTCTCCTTCTGTTGATCGTTGCGCTGGTTGACGTTCTGCATTATCGACCATGGACCGCAGGGTGGTGTACTGACGAAGAGCTCCGGGCGCTTCTCGTCTAGCAGGAACTTCGCCTTATGGTAGCCCTGCGGCTTGCTGAGGTCGTTCTCGTTGAAGAGGCCGAGCCGCTCGTAGTGGTAGCCCTTCTCGTCGCACACCTTCCCGAGATTCGAGTCCTCGTGGGTGCACGCTTCGACCATCGTCAGGCGGCCGAAGGTTGCGAGGGCGCACATGGCTCCGAAAATGGCCGACCTCGTCGTATGTGTAGCTGCCCGTGTCGCCTGGCGCTGGTGGCCCTTCAGCGGCCTGCTCTCGTCGCCGCGCCACCGAGACCTCTCAGCCTGAATCTCACTCAGGCCTTCGTCCTGACCGCGCACGCCTGGTGGCACCAACCGTAGAGCCTCATCTTCACGATCGGCTCGTTCTTGGCGATGCATCGGCGTAGCTTGCAGTCCGGGTGCTGGCACATCTGAGTGTAGTGAGCTGAGATCGCCGGGCCCACGGGCATTGCCGTCGTCTCCATCTTCTTGGTCTCCGTCTCCTTCTTGATCTGGATAGTCGCTGCCGCCGTGCCGCGCTGCTCGATGATGTACGCGATGATCTTGTCGATCACCTCCTCCTTCTTGCCAGTCTGGGTCAGTCCCCACATCTTGCACAGCGGCTTGAGGTGATTGACCAACGTAACCATGCTGAGCTGCTCGTGGATCTGCTCCGAGCTCAGCGCTGCAAACGCATCCACCTCCGCAAACTTGGTCAAGAAATCTAACTTTGCGGTCTCGATGGTGGCTCGCAGCTCTTGATTCTGCTCGCGCGCGGCTGCTGAGGCTGCTGACTTCTGGGACAGGGGGCGCTGCTTCGGCTCCGTGCACGGCTGGCGCGGCTCGATCTTCGCACGATGCTCGATGTCTGCCGGCCAGGTCGGGTACCTCTCGGGTAGCAACTGCACAGGTAGTCCGAGGCTGTCCAGCCTCCAGTTCACACGATCGATCGTCTTGATGAAGACCTTCTGGATGATTCGTCCCCAGCGACGGCACTGCGTCCACTGCTGGAGAAGCTTGCTGGACCACATCTCCCAGTTCGGTAGGTGCTCCTGCAGGAAGGTGTCCGTCATCCGCTTCGTGCTGTAGTCCTGCTCCGAGCCCTCGATCGTGTAGAAGATGTGGCCCCTCGCGTCCTGATGAGCGATTAGTCGCCCCTGCGGCTGCATCCGTTGTAGTGTAGGCCGTGCCGGCGTCGACGTGGAGGTCGCCGCCGATGATCCCGAGTCCCGTAGCGGGGCCCGAACATCCACCTGCTCCCAAGGGCCGTCCATCTCCTCGTTCTCCAGCTTGATCTGCTGGCTCTCTGCTTTGCGACATTTCGCCTCGCGGTTGAGGCTCATGCGAATATGTAGGGCCAACTGGATGTTGTCGGAGCTCAGGGCTCGAATATGGAAGTATTACTGGTTGCTGAAATCGGAGCTCTGAGCTCGAATCGTTCGCACCAAAAATGGCTCTGGGAGACGGGGATGTTTCTGTTTGGAGCTCTGGAAACTCTGGGATCTCAGGGAAGGCCTCTGGAGATAACTCCGATAATGCCGTAGGTGATGGAGCCGGGGCTGATGCGGATGATGTCCCGGACGTCATTGATGATGTCCCCGACGTAAGCAATGATGTCCCCGTACTTGTAAATGATGATGGTGTTGCTGTAGGCGTAATTGGTGATGGTGCCCCCGTGCTCGTAAATGATGATGATGTACATGAGGCCTGTAGGGCTCCATTATCTGGGACCTCGTCGGGGAACTCCTGGGGCACCACTGCAGACGGTTTATCGTTCTCACTTTGTATCGGCTGCTCTTTTTCATGTTTTCCCTCCGGCACCGTAGCAGTCTCGGGTGTCGAGGGCGTGGACCCCTACTCGAGAGATGCCACGAAGCCAAAATCGGCTTGTCGAACAAGGGGCAGTGCAAGATGACCGCTCGGAAGGACGAGCAGTTCAGCTCGGCGCCCGAGCTTCTTGAAGTAGACAGAATGTGCCTCGCAGTCGATCACAGCTCCTAGGCGGCTCAAAACATCCACTCCGATCAAGAGCGGGGCATCTGCGTCGAGGATGTTTATCTCGAGCTCGCCGTCCACACCGGCGATCCTCAGAGGAAAGGTTGCCTTGCCGGTGCAGGTCTTGGCGTTGCCATCTCCAAAGATAAAGGTACTCTTCTGGCTAACGTCCATCTTGATGTTCTTGCCCGTCTGCTCATAGATGATATCGCGTAGGTTCTCGGCAGCCTCGATGCCCATAATGCTGGAGGTCGCGCCGATGTCCAGAATACCGAAGCCCTTGGAGGAGCTCTGCTTCACACTCATGAGGATCCAGTCGTCTAGCTTCTCCAGGGTTGGCCAGCTCGGTAGCTTCACATGATGGACTTGCTCCTGCCTCTCGATGGATTTCTCCACCTCTAGGTACTTCGTCTTCTCGAGCTGTTTCTTCGGAAGCTTCGGTCGATTCTTGATCACTGGCTTATTGTTGAGCGTCGTCTCCAGCTCCAGGCGCGAGGTCTCGTTCCTGATGAGATTCGCCTCCATCTCGGCGTCCTGCTCGGCGCCGAAGAACACGTAGGCTCCGAAACCTCGCTTGGGTCGTTCACGATCTTTGCTGCTGGTGGAGGAAGCGCGGTCTTTATGATCCTTCGTCTCGTGATGGCCGCCACACTTCAGACAGGGTCCCTTACGGGGCGGCCGGCCCTGGGAGCGATCTCCATCACGTCGGGGTGGTGCATCACGTCGTTGTCCGCTCCCTCGGCCTCGTCCTTTCGATGATCCAGAGCCTCGGGATCCAGCCCGAGGTCCCTGGAACTTGCGCTGTCCTCCGCGTCCTTCTCGCTTCTTGTTCTCATCCACGGGGTAGAACTTCCTGGCGGTCTTCACTCGTCGGAGTAGATCCCGAGCTTCTTCGAAACTGCGCTGCTGGGCGGCGAACGCGGTCTCGGCCTCCTCGATCTCCTGGGCGCTGCAGAGCGGCTCCTCGGGATCTCCTTCGTCCTCGTCGCCGTCCGCGTCCTCATAGGTGGCCTCCGACTGGTCGCCATCGTAGTAGCTGTAGTCGTCGTCGTCCTCGCTGTTCTCCTCCCAGCCGGCGTGGATCCGACCTCGCTCGCGATGGCGATGGTTGTCCTTGCCGTGCTTCTTATCTCTGTTCGTCAGCTCGTCATCTGGCCAAGATACTCTTAGCTGCTCGCCGATGCTGTCGTAGTCGAAGTTGCCTTTGACTGCGCTGATAACTGCCGCACGCTCCGTCGGGGAAAGTCTTGATCTCTGCAGCAGTAGCCATCCGCGCAGCTGGTCAAGGGGAATCGCCTGTTTGAAGTCGGTTCCGAAATCCGGATGCTCGGGGATCTCCTCAAGACCTGTCCGGATGAAGCTCCAGAGCTGGTGGTTCAACTCCTTGGCCTTGTCGGCGGCGTCCTCCGGGCCCTCCTGCTCGATCTTGTACAGGAACCAGTTGAGCTCCGAGTAGAGGGCGTTCCATTCTTTTGACCTTGCCGACAGCCGAGCCGTGCGCTGCTTCTTGAAATACTCGGTGTCGAAACCCTTGACCACGTCGTGGTAGGCCTCATCGTCTCTGCTGATGTAGCTCGGCATTGGCTCTCCAGTGTCTCGACGAAGATCGAAGATCCATCTGGCCAGATATTTGCCTGCATCCTGGATGGGCTGAGCACCGAGCTTGGCGCGAATGTGTCGCAGTAGCTCAGCTGCACCGTCGTCTCTCTCAATGCGGTCCCAGTCCACATCCTTGGCTGCTTGTCGCGCTCGACCTTCTAGTCGTCTCCACAAACGAGGGCCGCATACATATCGTTCATCTCGACGGGTGCCTCGGATGTAAGCTTTGACATCTCTCTCGTAATCGTCCACCGTGGTGAGATCTCCGTTCCACTTCGGTATGATGTCATCGTTGTTATTGTTATTCCTCGTCATGACTCAAACGATGAACTTCTATCCGTGAATCTGTTGTCCGTGGAGCTTGAGAGCTCCGCTACCATGCAATGGTCCCGCTTAGAACCACTGCCCTGATCGTAATCCTTGTTGATGCTACTCTCTTCTCTCCCCTGACACGTGCCGAGGGTACTGTTGGCGTTCGGGTCGAATCTGAGGGCAGTGCTGGTGCGATGCTGATCGCACTGTGGTGATGAACAGGATCTGTTTGTCAGCGGGCAGTTCGCTGTCCTGCGTCTCTCGGACGCACACCAGAAGTCCAGCGTCGCTGAGACGCTGCAAAGGCTTGAGCCAGAACGGTTTCGGATGAACCTGTTCTGGGATATTATAATGGGGATCTCGAGGGATCTCGGAGGGCCTACTAAGCAAGGCTAGCTGCAGTCTGGAGGCTAAAGGGGGCCCGATTCGCCGGGAAACGCTTGACTAACATACATGGGGCTCCTTTGGAGCCTGAAACTTATATCACGCACGGCCTCTAGAGGCCATCTGTCGTAAGTAGGCTCTAGTGAGGCAGGCTCGGGGCTGTGAATTGCACCCTCCTCCTGCTGCTGCTGCTCCTCTTCCCCGCCTCCCTCGACGCTCGACTGTCAGATTATAGGCGCTCTCCCGGGCGGACCCCGGGTGCCGGACGCCCCGTCGGCGACCTGCAGGGGCCCTGCCCGAAGAGACGCGCGGGGAGGAGGCGCGGCCTCGACCGTGCACAGGCTGGCGGCGCGAACCCAGGGGGGTGCACGTTCAAATCAAATTACCCTGTGACGTACCCAACCCATTTGTCCCAATGGAAACGAGGAGTTGGCCGAAACTTGCATGGACAATCCACTTGATGTCTAAGCTACTTGGGACACGCGCCTATGGCATGATGCGCAGGAGAACCATACAAGAACGAGGGGCGACAGCTACAGGCTCGAAGAGGACATGGGGAATCGGGAACGCAGAGAAGGAGAAAAACGTGCGGGAAACCGAACCATCAGCGCGGCAACAGCAGAGGGAAGGTGACTGCAGGAGGAGAAAAAGGACGAAAGCGGCGTCTAATCCCACCAGCCCTTTGGGCGTGAGTGGTTTAGAGAGCTCTCTCTGTTCTCAACCCCCCTTCTTCCCCTTCGGGGAGGGGTTTACCCCTCCCCCTACCCCCTCCCCTGGGCCTGGAGAGGTCCCACCGCGGGTGGTCAGGGGAGTCCTTTTCGACTCCTGGGAGGGCTAAAAAACGACGACCCTCACGAGGATTCTGGCCCCGACGGGGGGAGGGAGAAAAAAACCCTCTCCTCTTCTGTGAAGCCAAAATCATTGATTTTACTACGGTTTTGGCCCCATTTTGGCCTTCTGAGGGGGCAGCGCTCATTAACGTTCCCCTCTTCCTTCAAGGCAAAATCATTGATTGTACGAAGGTTTTGGGCTCATTTTGCCCTTCTGAGGGGGCAGCGCTCATTAAAGCTCCCCTCTTCTTTGATCCATTCCCTCCAAGATGGCCCCAAGAAGCGCCCAGGAGGCACCAAGAGGCCCCAAGATGGCCCCAAGAGGTCCCCAGGAGGCCCCCAAGAGGCCTCCAAGAGGCCCCCAAGATGCCCCCAAGAGGTCCCAAGAGGCCCCAAGAGGCTCCCCGAGCACCCAAGACGCTCCTGGAAGCCCCTGGGGCCGCCCCCAAGACGCCCCAAACGGCCTCCAAGAGGCTCCCAAGAGGCCCGAAGAGGCTCCCCCAAGGCACCCAAGACGCTCCTAGAAGCCCCTGGGGCCGCCAAGAGGCCCCCAAGACGCCCCAAAAGGGGACGAGGTGCCCGAACGCCTCACGCCACGAGGAGCCCGAACGACTCACACCAGGACGAGGGGCCCGAACGACTCACACCACGAAGAGCCCGAACGACTCACACCAGAAGGAGGGGCCCGAACGACTCACACCAGGACGAGGCGCCCGAACGACTCACACCACGAGGAGCCCGAACGACTCACACCACGACGAGGGCCCCGAACGACTCACACCACGAGGAGCCCGAACGAGTCACACCAGGAGGAGGGGCCCGAACGACTCACACCAGGACGAGGGGCCCGAACAACTCACACCACGAGAAGCCCGAACGACTCACACCAGGACGAAGAGCCCGAACGACTCACACCACGAAGAGCCCGAACGACTCACACCAGGAAGAAGGGCCCGAACGACTCACACCAGGACGAGAAACCCCAAACGACTCACACCACGAGGAGCGCTTTCTCTCCCTCCTCCTCCGCCTCGTCCTTCTCCCGCTCCCCCCACAAAGAGGATGTACAAGGAGGCGGGAGGAAGGAGTAACAGGGGAGATATGCGGGGCCTAGCGGACACACGCCTGAAAAACACGACTGCCGGCATGCTTCGCAAGAGTTGCTGTCGTGAGATGGGCTGGTGGGGGTACGCGAAGCGAAACAAATTTGAGCCTGCGGTGGGTACCCACTGTGCTGTGCCCCTCAGCAGCCCTCGAAACTGGCGACAGTTTCACAGATCGCAGCCCCCCAGGGATGGCGAGGTCTGATTTGAACCCGCGGTGGGTACCCCTGTGCGCCCCATCAGCAGCCCTCGGGTACCCACTGTGCTGTGCCCCATCAGCAGCCCTCGAAACTGGCGACAGGTTCACAGATCGCAGCCCCCCAGGGATGGCGAGGTCTAATTTGAGTCTGGGTGGGTACCCCACTGTGCTGATGCCCCTCAGCAGCCCTCGAAAGTGGCGACAGTTCACAGATCGCAGCCCCCCAGGGATGGCAGAGGTCTAATTTGATGTTTGCTGTTGCCCCTCAGCAGCGGCCCGCGAAAGTTGGCGACAGTTTCACCAGATCGCAGCCCCACCAGGGATGGCGAGGTCTTAATTTTGTGCTGCGGTGGGTACCCACTGTGCTGTGCCCCTCAGCAGCCCTCGAAAGTGGCGGCAGTTTCACAAATCGCAGCCCCCCAGGGATGGCGAGGTCTAATTTGAAGGTGCGGTGGGTACCCACTGTGCTGGGCCCCCCAGCAGGCTTCGAAAGTGGCGATAGTTTCACAGATCGCAGCCCCCCAGGGATGGCGAGGTCTAAGTTGAACCCGCGGTGGGTACCCACTGTGCTGGGCCCCCCAGCAGGCCTCGAAAGTGGCGACGGCTTCACAGATCGCAGCCCCCCAGGGACGGCGAGGTCTAATTTGAATCTGCAATGGATACCCACTGTGCTGGGCCCCCCAGCAAGCCTCGAAAGTGGCGGCAGTTTCACAGATCGCAGCCCCCCAGGGACGGCGAGGTCTAATTTGAATCTGCGGTGGGTACCCACTGTGCTGGGCCCCCCAGCAGGCCTCGAAAGTGGCGACAGTTTCACAGATCGCAGCCCCCCAGGGATGGCGAAGTTTAATTTGAGTCTGCGGTGGGTACCCACTGCGCTGTGCCCCTCAGCAGCCCTCGAAAGTGGCGACAGTTTCACAGATCGCAGCCACCCAGGGATGGCGAGGGTGTTTCTAATGTGAGTCCGCGTGTGGCGGTGTGGGTGTCCACTGTGCTGGGCCCCCCAGCAGCCCTCGAAAGTGGCGACAGTTTCACAGATCGCAGCCCCCCAGGGATGGCGAGGTCTAATCTGAATCCCCGTAGGGCGTCACTCCGCTGGGCCCCCCAGCAGCCTCGAAAGTGGCGACAGTTTCACAGATCGCAGCCCCCCAGGGATGGCGAGGTCTAGTTTGAATCTGCGGTGGGTACCCACTGCGCTGGGCCCCCCAGCAGGCCTCGAAAGTGGCGACAATTTCACAGATCGCAGCCCCCCAGGGATGGCGATGTCAAAGGCAGGGGGGAAGAGAGGGACGGGAGGGGGTGGAGACGCGCGAGCAGTGCTCTATTCAAAACGAGAACCCAACGCAGGAGGTCCTGGGAATTTGATCAAATCTAATGCCTTTCTGAAGCGCCCATTTTTCGACGTAGAATTACCCTGTGACGTACCCAACCCATTTGTCCCAATGGAAACGAGGAGTTGGCCGAAACTTGCATGGACAATCAACTTGATGTCTAAGCTACTTGGGACACGCGCCTATGGCATGATGCGCAGGAGAACCATACAAGAACGAGGGGCGACAGCTACAGGCTCGAAGAGGACATGGGGAGTCGGGAACGCAGAGCAGGAGAAATACGTGCGGGAAGCCGAACCATCAGCACGGCAGCAGCAGAGGGAAGGTGACTGCAGGAGGAGAACAAGGACGAAAGCGGCGTCTAATTTGAGTCTGCGGTGGGTACCCACTGTGCTGTGCCCCTCAGCAGGCCTCGAAAGTGGCGACAGTTTCACAGATCGCAGCCCCCCAGGGATGGCGAGGTCTAATTTGAATCTGCCCGTGGCGTCACTGTGCTGGGCCCCCCAGCAGGCCTCGAAAGTGGCGACAGTTTCACAGATCGCAGCCCCCCTGGGATGGCGAGGTCTAATTTGGGTCCGCGCGTGGCGTCACTGTGCTGGGCCCCCCAGCAGGCCTCGAAAGTGGCGACAGTTTCACAGATCGCAGCCCCCCAGGGATGGCGATGTTTAATTTGAGTCCGCGGTGAGTACCCACTGTGCTGGGCCCCCCATCAGGCCTCGATAGTGGCGACAGTTTCACATATCGCAGCCCCCCAGGGATGGCGAGGTCTAATTTGAGTCCGCGGTGAGTACCCACTGTGCTGGGCCCCCCCCCCAGCAGGCTTCGAAATTGGCGACAGTTTCACATATCGCAGCCCCCCAGGGATGGCAGGGGGGAAGAGAGGGGCGGGAAGGAAGGAAGCAAGGAGACGCGCGAGCAGTGCTCTATTCAAAACGAGAACCCAACGTAGGAAGGTTGGGGAAAAGAGGAAAGGAGACATAGAGAAACAGAGAGAGAGGGAGAGCAAGAGAGACCGAGACACAACAACGAAACAAAGAGAGGGGGCGGGAGAGAGAGAGAGAGAGAGAAAAACAATTACCCTGGCGACGTACCCAACCCCTGCGCAAAAGCGGGGCGCAAATAGTTTAGGATACTTTATAAGGGGGCGATGACGGAGCGAGGGTTACATATGAAGTCTGCAGACGGAATTCGGGAGACTCGCAGGACACTGGCTACAGGAAAAGGGCTTGATAAAGCTGATGATTTACAATTCCTGAGCACTCCTAGCCACTTCGAAAACGGGGATCACAGCAGGCCTCGAAGGTGGCGACAGGTTCACATATCGCAGCCCCGCAGGGATGGCGAGGTCTAATTTGAATCTGCGCGTGGCCCTCACTGTGCTGGGCCCCCCAGCAGGCCTCGAAAATAGCGACAGTTTCGCAGATCGCAGCCCCCCCAGGGATGGCGAGGTCTAATTTGAATCCGCGCGTGGCCCTCACTGTGCTGGCCCCCCCAGGAGGCCTCGAAAATGGCGACAGTTTCGCAGATCGCAACCCCCCCCCTCCAGAGGACGGCAGGCTTCGAGAAAGGATGCGTCAGGTGCCTCACGTGCTGGGCCCTCACTGTGCTGGGCCCCCCAGCAGTCCTCGAAAATGGCGTCAGTTTCGCAGATCGCAGCCCCCCAGGGATGGCGAGGTCTAATTTGAATCCGCGCGTGGCCCTCACTGTGCTGGGCCCCCCAGCAGGCCTCGAAAATGGCGACAGTTTCGCAGATCGCAGCCCCCCAGGGATGGCGAGGTCTAATTTGAATCCGCGCGTGGCCCTCACTGTGCTGGGCCCCCCAGCAGGCCGGCCTCGAAAGTGGCGACACTTTCGCAGATCGCAGCCCCCCAGGGATGGCGAGGTCTAATTTGAATATGCGCGTGGCCCTCACTGTGCTGGGCCCCCCAGCAGGCCTCGAAAATGGCGACAGTTTCGCAGATCGCAGCCCCCCAGGGATGGCGAGGTCTAATTTGAATCCGCGCGTGGCCCTCCCTGTGCTGGGCCCCCCAGCAGGCCTCGAAAATGGCGACAGTTTCGCAGATCGCAGCCCCCCAGGGATGGCGAGGTCTAATTTGAATCCGCGCGTGGCCCTCACTGTGCAGGGCCCCCCAGCAGGCCTCGAAAATGGCGACAGTTTCGCATATCGCAGCCCCCCAGGGATGGCGAGGTCTAATTTGAATCTGCGCGTGGCCCTCACTGTGCTGGGCCCCCCAGCAGGCCTCGAAAATGGCGACAGTTTCGCAGATCGCAGCCCCCCAGGGATGGCGAGGTCATTTGAATCTGCCCGTGGCCCTCACTGTGCTGGGCCCCCCAGCAGGCCTCGAAAATGGCGACAGTTTCGCAGATCGCAGCCCCCCAGGGATGGCGAGGTCTAATTTGAATCCGCGCGTGGCCCTCACTGTGCTGGGCCCCCCAGCAGGCCTCGAAAATGGCGACAGTTTCGCAGATCGCAGCCCCCCAGGGATGGCGAGGTCTATTTGAATCCGCGCGTGGCCCTCACTGTGCTGGGCCCCCCAGCAGGCCTCGAAAATGGCGACAGTTTCGCAGATCGCAGCCCCCCAGGGATGGCGAGGTCTAATTTGAATCCGCGCGTGGCCCTCACTGTGCTGGGCCCCCCAGCAGGCCTCGAAAATGGCGACAGTTTCACAGATCGCAGCCCCCCGCGGGCAAGACAGGAAGAGGCGGGAGGAGGAAGGACGCGACCACACTGCTCTATTCAAAACGAATACCCAACCAAGGAGGGTTGGGAAAACATCTCGCCTGTGCCCGCGCCGAGCAAACCAGCCTGAACACATACCTGAAAGCCTTTCTGTCAAAAAACACTGCTGCGATACCCGTGCCGAGCCCCAGCGTGAACCTTCGACGCCGGCAGCGGCGCCAGTGACTGCCGCGCCGAACGATGCCGCGCCGCGAAAAGTCTACATGGACTGCGGTAGCCATTGTCTGCTATCAGATCAGAACCCTCCCCCGCCAGAGGCCCCCCAAGAGCCCAAGTAAACGGCGCCAGCTCTCCGCTGTAACCCAGTGCAATATGAGGGCGTGCTCGCAAGGGTCCTGCGAGCACGTCGTAGTTCCCTCCGTCTGGTGTTTCCTCCATCGCCACGGTGACGCAATATCTGCCGAGCTAGCGGGGGGCCCTGCAAGAGGTAACCCACGTGGTTTGCGCTGACCTGCCCCTTGCATGTGCGGGCGCGCTGCCCGACAGAGTCGGTCCCTGGAAGGTGATCCATCCAGCAGTGGCCTCTAGCTTCCGAATTTCGCCCGGCGCCAACATGGAACCCCCCGCCTTGACGCCCAGCGCGCCCCCTGGTGCCGCTTGAATAGGTCGCCGCAGTGCCGCCCCACTCCAGGTGGGCGCTGTCTCGCCATTTCTCGCTGCGATCTCTCTTGGACGGCGCGCTTCGCAGATCGCCACTGTGGGGTTGCTGAGCTCCGATCTGGGAACTCCACGGCCTTCTACCCTCCCGTTACCTCGGCAAGGACATGCGCCGCGGGCCCTGGACTAAATCGTCGCAGCTATGGCCAAACCCTACGGGTGCAACCACCAGGGTGGATCTCAGCGACAACCCAGGAGTGGCCGCAGAGACAAACGCGGCGCCCACCAAGACCGAAGCGTTATCCGACCGCGCGCACCCTGTCCTGGTCCCCGCACCTCCTTGCGCCCTGGAGGGCACCGAGGTTGCGGTCACCAGCCAGGCTACGAACCCCACTAACGGCCAACATGGCATCCTCAGAGGGCGCACGGGGGAAAAGAAACAGCACTGGGTCACCGCCGCCGTCCTGTTCGCGTCAACTCAGACCCCTCGTCCCCATAAGCAGTCGGAGCGAGGTAACGCTGTTCAAACGTCAGGGCCCAGTCCAGCAACGACGTCAGACTCGCCGATGGCGGGTGGCCCGGCGGAGACCTCAGTCCCGCCTGCGCAAGCGCGCCCGCGGGGACCCGGGCCGCGGCCTGAGCGCGAACCTCCGATGCCAGCAGGAGCACCAACGATGGCAGCACTGACAGGGCTCAAGGGCTCCTTGAAGCTCAGCGCGCGTCCGAGGACGCGCCTGAATGAGCTTCGCAGACCCCGCAGCGGACGGCGCGCCCTCGACGGGCCACTCCTTCCAGCCATCGCGGAGGGCGATGCCGGGGACAAGGTGACCGAGCACGTCGGCGCCCCCTCACATGTCCTTGAATGCGAGCACGGCTGGGGAAGGCACCGACAAGGCTCTGCGCAGCGAGGGCGAGGATCGCGCAGACAGGACTCACCCCACCTCCACTCTTCCTCTGCGCAATTGCGATAGGGGCGCTGTGATCGTTTATGACGCCAGGAGCGTTCTGTAACACACTTTTGCCATTTCTGTCGTCGCGGGGCGTTCGACGGCCATGGCTTGCCTCGTCTCGTTTGTTTCACTGCAACCACTGGGCCGCGCTCCTCGGAGCAGCGCGCCAGCGCGCCAATGCAAAGGACATATGAGGGCGAGCATGCGCCTTATCTATATCACAGCCATGGTCGTGGCCAGCCAACCAGGGCTCGCGCGCGCGACTGTTGCGACCCGCGCAAAGACCACCGTTCTTGAGCGGACTGCGCACAGCACCGAGTACCCGCCCACGCCCTGCACGACGAAGTCCAGCAGCAGCCCGACCCGCGCGCCCACGGCCAGGCACGCCGCTCTCCCGAGGGCCGCCTCGAGCAACCCGCTCCCGGCCACCTCGGCGGGCACCGGCTGCGCTCCGTGGAGTAGCGCGTCCGCGAACCAGCTCGACCCTAACGTGCTTCGGCGGCGCGAGCAATGCCGAGTGCAACGTCATTGAGCTGCGCCACGGGCGCCAGCGCCTTGGCGGCGAGCACCAGCTCGACCTTGGCGACCGCGAGTGGGCTGAGCACCGTCTGTGACGCCGCCGCGAGCGCCGTCTCTTGCACTGGGCCCGTCGGGCCTCGCGTCGGGGGGGCGGTCAACTCAGGTTGGTCTTGCTGGTCTGCGCCCCCTTGCCTCTCTGGCGCTCCGCCAAAGCCCCGCGGCCGCCCCGTCAGCGCCGCGTTAGGGCACGGGGCCTCGACGCTGAGCAGCGCGACGGCGTCGAGCGCCGACGTTGCGCAGCAGGACGGGCCAGCGCGACGGGGTCGAGCACCGCGACGCTGAGCAGCGCGACGGGGTCCAGCCCTGGCGGCCTCGCATCAACAAGCAAGACGAGCGGTGCAACGAGCGCCGCGTCTCTGACCATCGCGTCTGCGGCCAGCGCCTCGACGCTGATCGGCGCGGCGGAGTCGAGCGCCCCGACGTTGATCAGAGCTGCGAGATCCAACGCGACCACGTCGATTGCCGCGTCTTTAACCAGCACGACGGACTCGAACGCCGCGACACTGAGCAGCGCGAACGGATCGAGCACGAGCAGCGCAGCGCAACGGGCAAGACGAGCGGCGCGCAACGAGACCCAGCGCCAGCGGCCTCACATCCACGAGTAAGGACGAGTAGTGCTAGGGCGCCGCGTCCTTGAGCATCGCGTCTAGGAACAGCACCTCGACGCTGAGCAGCGCCGCGAAATCAAGCGCCGCAATTGAGAACCTCGACACTGATCAGCACGACGCAATGGAACGCGAAGACGTTGGGCAACATGACGGGGCCCAACACGAGTGAGTCGCGCGCCGCGACGTCGAGCAGCGCAACGGAGTCGTGCACCTCGACGCTGAGCAGCGCGACGGGGTCCAGCACCAGCAGCGTCGCACCTAACATTGAAACTGGCAGTGCAACGAGCGCCGCATTTTTGAGCAGCACGCCTGCGGCAAGCACCTCTACACTTGGCAGCGCGACGAGGTGGAGTAAACGACGTTGAACATCGCCGCGGGCTCCAGCGCGACGGAGTCGAGCACCGCGACGACGAGTGGTCCAACGGGAACCAGCACGACGGGGTCGAGCACCGCGACGATGGGCAACGCGACGGAGTTAGCGCCGCGACGTTGGGCTGGGCGACGGGGCCCGGAAACGGCGGCCTCACATTTACGTTGGGCAGAACGACGGCGCGGGGCGCAACCCTGAGCAGCGCAACTGGATCAATCGCCAGCCTCGCATCAACTGGAACGAACAGTGCAACGGGCGCCACGTCTTTGAGCATCTGGGACTGGCCCTTCGACGCTGAGCAGCGCGACGAAGTCGAGCGCCGCGACGTTGAGCAGCGCGACGGAGTCGAGCAACACGACGTTGAGCAGCGCGACGGGATTCAGCACCAGCAGTCTCTCTCCTACGAGGACCACGCGTGAGATGTTCATCCGCTGGAGCTCTGCCCCGAGCCCCACTCGGTCTATCCCAACACTTCCACGATCTGCATGTGACCGCTGGGGGTGGGATGCAAGCATCGGCTCATTTCCACCGGCCGCGTTGGCCCGCTGGAGGTGAGATGCAAGTTTGGCCCTGCGCCCGCGAGCCGCATTGGCCCGCGGGAAGCGGGGGGGCGGGGGCAATGCGAGGTCCGGCCCGCGAGGTGGCGAGCGCCAAGCCGGCCCTGATGTGCACCAAGGGGATGGGCGCTCCCTCGAATGCCACTGCGCCCAGAAGCACGACGGCGACCGGCATCTCGACGCACGCCATCACGTTGGGGAGCAGTACGCCGACCCTAACAACGTTGGAGAACAGGCGGCCTGGGCGCCCGCCTGGTTCCCTCGACCTACGCGGCCCGCATTGGCCCGCAAGGGGCGGGGTGGGCGCAGCCCTGAATGCCGCGCTGCTGAGCAGCGCGGGCAGCCTCGCATCTACGAGCGGGACGAGCAGCGCAACGAGCACCGCGTCTTTGAGCCGCGCGTCTGGGGCCAGTACCTCGATGCCGAGCAGCGCGACAGAGCAAAGCACCCCTGCGCCGTACAGCGCGGCGGCATCAAGCACGACGGAATCGAGCATCGCGACATTCAGCAACTCGACGGGGTCGAGCACCGCGACGGTAAGCCGCGCGACGGGATCCCGCACCGCCAGCCTCTCATCCACGAGCGAGACGAGCAATGCAACGCGGACCACCTCCATGGGCAGCACGTCCGGGACAAGCGCCTCGCCGCTGATCCGTGCGACGGAGTCGATCGCCACGACGTTGAACAGCGCGACGGGATCCAGCGCGACGGAGTCGAGCGCCGCGACGCTGAGAAGCACGACAGGGTCGCGCAATGCGACGTTAAGCAGCGCGACGGGATTCAACACCACCAGCCTCACATCTAAGAACAAAACGAACAGTGCAACGAACGTCAAGTCCTTGACCAGCGCAGCCGGGACCAGCACCTCGAAACAGAGCAACACGACGGGGTCGAGCACCGCGACGCTGAGCAGCACGACGGGATCTTGCACGACGGAGTCGAGCGCCTCGACGCCGAGCTGGATGACGGGGCCCACAACCAGCAGCCTCACCTATGCGCTGGGCAGAACGACGACGTGGAACGCAACCCTGACCAGCATAACTGGATCCAGCACCAGCTTCGCAACAACTGCCACGAACACCGCGGCGGGCATCACGCCTTTGAGCAGCACGTCTGGGGTCACAACCTCGACGGTGGGCAGCGCGACGGGATCGAACGCCACGACGCTGAGCAGCGCGACGGGCTCCAGCACCAACGGCCTCACATCGACGAGTGAGACGAGCAACGCAACGAGCGCCAGTTCTTTGCGAAGCACGCCTGCGGCACCATCACCTCGACGCTGGGCAGCGCGACCGAGTCGACGGGATCCAGCACCGCGGAGTCGAGCACCACGACGCTGAGCAGCGCGACGGGATCCAGCGCCGCCAGCCTCACACTTAAGAGCAAGACTAGCAGCGCAACGATCACAACGTCTTTGAGCAGCACGTCTGGGGCCAACACCTCGACGCTGAACAGCCCGAAGGAATCAAGCGCGATGACGTTCAGCAGCGCGACGGGGTCCAGTGCAGCCGAATCGAACACCGGGTCCTTGAGCAGCACGACGGAGTCGAGCACCACGACGTCGAGCAGCACGACGGGATCCCGCACCGCCAGCCTCTCATCCACGAGCGAGACGAGCAATGCAACGCGGACCACCTCCATGGGCAGCACGTCCGGGACAAGCACCTCGCCGCTGATCCGTGCGACGGAGTCGATCGCCACGACGTTGAACAGCGCGACGGGATCCAGCGCGACGGAGTCGAGCGCCGCGACGTTGAGAAGCACGACAGGGTCGCGCAATGCGACCTTAAGCAGCGCGACGGGAGTCAACACCACCAGCCTCACATCTAAGGGCAAGACGAACAGCGCAACGAACGTCAAGTCCTTGACCAGCACAGCTGGGACCAGCACCTCGAAACAGAGAAACACGACGGGGTCGAGCACCGCGACGCTGAGCAGCACGACGGGATCTTGCACGACGGAGTCGAGCGCCTCGGCGCCGAACTGGATGACGGGGCCCACAACCAGCAGCCTCACCTATGCGCTGGGCAGAACGACGACGTGGAGCGCAACCCTGACCAGCATAACTGGATCCAGCACCAGCTTCGCAACAACTGTCACGAACACCGAGGCGGGCATCACGCCTTTGAGCAGCACGTCTGGGGTCACAACCTCGACGGTGGGCAGCGCGACGGGATCGAACGCCACGACGCTGAGCAGCGCGACGGGCTCCAGCACCAACGGCCTCACATCGACGAGTGAGACAAGCAACGCAACGAGCGCCAGTTCTTTGCGAAGCACGCCTGCGGCACCATCACCTCGACGCTGGGCAGCGCGACCGAGTCGACGGGATCCAGCACCGCGGAGTCGAGCACCACGACGCTGAGCAGCGCGACGGGATCCATCGCCGCCAGCCTCACACTTAAGAGCAAGACTAGCAGCGCAACGATCAAAACGTCTTTGAGCAGCATGTCTGGGGCCAACACCTCGACGCTGAACAGCCCGAAAGAATCAAGCGCGATGACGTTCAGCAGCGCGACGGGGTCCAGTACAGCCGAATCGAACACCGGGTCCTTGAGCAGCACGACGGAGCCGAGCACCACGACGTCGATACAGCGCCGACCGTGTCACGTCTACGAGTGAGACGAGCAGTGCAACGAACACCATGTCTTTGAGCGGCACTTCTGGAACCAGTGCCTCAACACTGAGCGGAACGACGGAGTCGAGCGCCAAGACGTCGAGCATCACGGCGCCAGCACCAGCAGCATCACATCCAAAAGCGAAACGAAAAGCGTAACGAGCACCGCGTCTTTGAGCAACGCCTCGACACTGAGCAGCACGACGGGGTCGAGCACCGCGATGTTGAGCAGCACGACGGGATCCAGCACGACAGAGTCGAGCACCACGACGTTGAGCAGCACGACGGGGTCGAGCACCACAAAGCTGAGCAGCACGACGGGATCCAGCTCCAGCAGCCTCACATCTAACAGCGCAACGGCCAGCTCAACGAGCACCACGTCTGTGAGCAACATGTGTGGGACTAGCACCTCTACACCTGGAAGCACGACTGCCACGAGTAGGGCGAGTTTGGCATCGAACACCGCAACACAACTGCCCGCGAATGGGACGCGTAAGACCGTTAGCAGCACGCCGCTGAGCACCATGACCGGCACCAGCCGCGAATCGGTGAGCAGCACGCCCAGGAAAAAAAAGCTCGATGCTGACGACCACGAGTGAGGCGAGCACACCCCCAACTCTCATTTCGACGCAGAGCAACACGTCGCCGACCACCACGGCGGGCACCAGAAGCCCCAACAGCACATCGATGAACAACGCGATCGACGTCCACCAACGGGACTGGCACTGCCGCGAGCACCACGTCGTTTAGCACCACCATGGGCAAAGAAACTTGACGATATGCACGATGGGGAATACCAAATCGACTACGATTTCGCTGACCACCATGACCTGCACTAGTTGCGAATCGGTGAACAGCACGACCAGGAGCAACAGCTCGACCCTGACAACCCTGCGTGGGACGATCACCGCCTTGAGTTTTGTCCCGAGTCCTACTAGGTCCATGACCCACTACCTCCACGATCCGCATGGGCCCGCTGGGGGTGGGATGCGTCTATCGGCTTATTTCCAAGAGCCGCATTGGCACGCTGGAGGTGGGATGCGAGCTTCATCGCGATCGCCGCTGCATGGGTTTTGCAAACCAGGACGAAAGCGAGAACAGTGGAGCTGCCAACTTCAAGTTTTGCAGGGTAAATTGCAGCATATAGACTGCAGCGGATAGATTGCGCCACATAGATTGCACCACATATGGCACCGCGTAGATTGCACCACATACCTTGCATCACATAACTAGACTGCACCACATGGATTGCACCGCATATATTGCACTGCATAACGCACTCGAACACACTGCTTCGGGTCCACGTTAGCTAACATTCTGTCACGGTCGCTTCGCGTTTCACGGACACGCTTGGCTGAAGGCTGAACAATATACCCAGGGGTTATCCGAAACTGGGGGACACCGTTCCCCAACACTCCACCTCGCTGGCTCCCCCCCATGGGCAAGGGAGGGGATAGAAATCGGAGACCCCATCCTCTTCGGGACGCCGGCGCAGACGCCTACGACGACGAAGGCGACGACGACTGCAACGACGACGACGACGACGGCTGCGACGACCGACAACGACGACGTCGACGACGACAACGACGACGACGACGACGACGACGACGACTGCGGCGAACGGCGACGGACACCGACGGAGATGACGACTGCGACGACCGACGACGACTCGACCTCGACGACGACGACGACGACGACGACGACGACGACGACGACGACTGCAGTGATCAACAACGACGACGAAAACAACGTCGACGACGACATCGACCAAAGCGATGACGCCTGCGGCGACCGATGCCGACGACTCGTGAGACACCGAAGCCGTCATTCTATCGAGCGGTCGGGAGCCTGGCAGGCGGGTCGGGTGGGCGGACTCAGAACGGGCGGGCGGGGAGAAGGACATTCAAGCAGGTGGGTTCTCATGCAGGCGAGCGGCCGGACCCAGAGGGCGGGCTGGGCGGGCGGACCCTAACGGGCGGGTCGGGCGGGCGGGACATTAGAGCGGGCAGGTTTTCATGGAAGCGAGCGGTCAGACCTTACCCAGCGGGTCCTGCGAGGAGCGAAGAGCGTGGAGGGAAGAGAGGAAGGGGGTGACGAAGAGCGGGGGGGAGGAGGGGAGAGGGGGGAGGGAGGATGGAGTAGCCGTCTTCTCTCCCTCCCTCCCCCGAAACAGGGGACACGGCGGCACGACTGCAAGAGACGGGTGCCCGCCTTGCCGATCCCGACGAGCTGTGGCCTCAGTTCGGCGGGCGGCAAACGGGGGAGTCCGCCCGGCCCGCCCTCCCCTTCAAGCTTGTGCCCCCGCTCCAGCGTTGGCTTCATTTCAATAGCGGTGTTTTGTGTCCGTCGTTTGGAATAGCGCCCACGCCCAATCGCGGGGCACACTTCTAGATTCAATTCCTTTCTCATCGTTGCCACCACCTCCTTTCCCCTCCTCCGCTCCCCTCAGCTCCTCCTGTTTCTTCTGTCCCTCTTGCTCCCCGCTGTCCTCCTCCTCCGCTTCCAACTCCATTTGAAAACTCATTCGCCGATTTTGCAGCGAACGATGGGTCAGGTCCTGCCCGCATCAAGGTTCTCTAGGACACCCCGCTCTGACTTAATGAGAATCACCAAAATAGGGAGGGAAGGGGCAAGATGTCAGATGTGCGTCGACCGCGCGCAGCTTGTCTTCCCCCCGCTCGCCCTGACTACCCCTCCCTGTGCCCCTCCCCCCTCTCCTTCCCAGCCTCCCCCTCTCCCCCTGCTCCCGCGACGACAGCGCCGACGACGCTGCCGACGACGCCGACGACGACGCCCACGCTCGTGACGACGCCAACGACGACGATGCCCGTGCACACGCCGACGACGACGGATCCGCCACGACTGCTGGCGGCCTCTCGGCGAGGTACGCCCGCATGGCCGGGAGCGCCTCCACCGCCTCGCGCGCGCGGGCGCGGAGTGGGCGCTTCCGCGCTGCCCGCCCGCCCGGCGGGCCGCGGGCGGCACAGAGGAGGCGGGCCCAGGTCTTCGTTCGGCCTTCGGCTCGGCCTGGGCCTCCGGAGGCCTCCGCAGTACCCTGGGGGGCCCCCGGAGATGCCCTGGGGACCTCCGGGGAGGAGAGAGGAGGAGGGAGGAGGGACAAGGATCGATGATTGAAGTTCTGAACGTCCTTGAACTTTTTGTTGCGCATTTCGGGGACGCCCTCGTCGCCACGGCTGCATCCGCCCCGGGCTGCTGGTCAGAGCGCATTCCAAGACAAGTCGGGGGGGGTCGGTTTTCAGGAAAGACCCTCTCGACCGCCCTTCTGACCAGACGCCCGCGACACGCGAAGTCGTGAAGGCCAAAGTCCACTTTCGTACCTCCGGAGTCCGTTGCGGACCCTGGGACTATCAAACAAGCTCTGCACAGAAACTGGAGGCTCGGGAACTGTCGAGGCCTGCGGTCGGGAACTGTGGCTTAGCGTGTCGCTCCGCCGGTTCTGGCCCACCACGCTTCGGCGCGACACGTCATCCACGTCCCCATTTGCAAGCGCCAGTGTCCCGAGCCTCTCCGAGCCTCCCGCCCATCGGAGAGTAGAGCGACACGCTAGCCGATTGCAAAACATAGCTTGTCGCTGGAGCCGCTGCCGTGACACACTATCCAAAAAATCTTGACTGCACGTCACGAATGAAACACGTGGCGTCGGGTGCTTGGGTTTTCCCTACCGCTCCTCCGCCTCTCGTCTACTCCTTGCTTCTCGCCGTGATTGTGCTCCGTGTTCCTCCTCTTTTCCTCCCTACCGCTCCTGCTTCTCATCCTCCTTCCCTTTTTCCTCCCTACCGCTCCTCCTTCTCTTTTCCTCCCTGCTCCTCCTCCCTGTCCTCCTCTTCCTCCTCCTCCTTCTCTCCCCTCCCTCCTCTTCTGATTCTTACGCTTCTTCGTATTCCTCCTCCTTGTCAATATCATCGAACTGTATCGTCGTCGCCGTCATCGTCGTCCTACTCGATTATTATCATTCCTCCTGCTCCTCCTCCTTTTCCTCCTTATCCTCCTCCTCCAGAATAACAGCAACCTTCGTTTCGTTATCCTCCTTTCTTTTCTGTCTTCCTCCTATTGCCTCCTCGTCCTTTCTTCTTCTTCCTGCTTATCATCACGTGCGCGGTATGTCCCCCACCTCTTCCCTCTTCCCTCCCCAAACATCTGCCGGTCGAGCCGTAAGTACTAGACATGGGGCTCTTTTCTGTCGGGAGCGGTGCCTTTGCTCGGGCTGGCGTGGTCACCTCTACCCTGCCCTACAGGAGGGGGAGGCCGAGGAGGAGGAGGAGGAAGAGCAGGAGGTAGGATCAGGTTAGCCAGGTAGAACGAGTCAGCGGGCCCTACCCTCTCTCGTCTTCTGCACTACAAGATAGAGAAAATGGTGGCACAACAGGATGTTGGGATTGGTGCGCGCTCCAACCGACAAATCGGGGAGCGAAACAATAACGCCACGCCCATGCGGGCACGCCACTTTCACATGAAATCTGCGCGGCGCTTGGGCGATGGCGACATGTCGCCCGCTCGCGCGCTGCCCCGCTCCGAAGGGCTGGGCGTGCGAAAACTGTGCGCCGCGCCCACGCGGAAGCGCCACATTCAGGACAAATCTCCGCGGCGTTTGGGCGAGAGCGACATGTCGCCTGCTCGCGCGCGAGTCCGCCATGGACGAATGGGCGAATACAAAATGTGAGCAGGGCAGTGGCTGGAGCTGTGCCCAAGATAACTGAGCGCGGTGCCGAAGCGAGAACGACTTTTTCGCCGTTTCGCACGCGATGTGCGCCTCGTACCACTCCTGCCGCACATTTGGCAAACTCGACGACGCAACGTCAACGGTGAACGGGACCCGCAATATTCGTAATATTCGTATTCGTATTGGTGTTGAGGTGCAGGATGACCCCCTCTCGTTGTTTTGTTGTTGTTTCTTGTGTAGATATACACATATATATATATATATATATATATATATATATATTTTTTTTAAAAAAAAAAAAAAAAAAAAAAAAAAAAAAAAAAAAAAAAAAAAAAAAAAAAAAACCCCGAGGAAACGCAATAGCAACGGCAAAACAAAACAAGAAAGAGTCGGATGAAGAGGAGCAGTCGGGGCAGCAGCAGGAAGAGGAGGAGCACTAGGGACGGTCATCTCCCCTCGGCCCAGGCGCTCACTTCCGCGGGCGCCGCCCAAGACTTCGCCTCGGCCGGCGCTTCCTGCCCTGGCCCCCAGTCGGTGCAGGGGGAGAGGAAGGAGGGAGGGCGGGCGGGCAGGGAAGGCTACAAGAGCAGAGTGAGAAGGGGGAGAGACGGGCGAAAAAACGGACGGGACGTATGGGCGATGATCGGATCGGAATGCCATGTCTACGGGTCAACGTCTCACAACAAGGATCTGTCAGTGCGCTGGCTGCCTCCACTGGCAGAAAAGCCAGCGGAGGAGGGGGATTGAAAGACCAAGCGACAAAGGCCACAAAAAAAAACTGCGGGTTACGCCCTCTCTTCCCGCCCGTCTGCTGCTGCACTTGGTGCTCCGGCCCCTCTTGTCCCTCAGCCGTCCATTCCTTCTCTTCCTTCCTCAGAATTCTCTTTTTAATCCGTGGGCCTCGCTCATCTCCTCCCCCGCCGCATCCGCATCCTCCTCCGCCTCCTTCTCTTGGCCCGCCTCCCTTAGTTCCAAAGTTACCGATGGGCCTCTGTAAGGTCTTCAAAGACCCTGCGATGATTGGAAAGGGCCCCCTGTGTTGTTCCACGCGAAACACAACGAATGACACAACCCCACCGCGACTGTAAAGGCAACCAGGCAAGCCGGGAACAACGCGCAAACCGACTTGCAATAGGCAAACTCACGCCATGAACACCTGGCCCGAACAACAAATTGCCCATACACTTTGCGACAAGAGGAAGAACGGCAAAGGACGAGGAGGGGAAGGAGGAAAAGGGAACGAGGAGGGAGAGCGGGCAGCGTGATTGCCAAGACCGGCTGCCATGCACAACGGCTGCTGAAAACCCTGGCCCACGCCAGAAATAAAAAAGCACAGGCCACGAGGGAAGGGCTATAATCCTAGATGCGACTCCGACCGCGCGCGCAGAAAGCATGACACAAGGGGCGGAAACGCGGGCGACTACAACGCACAGACGAAACAACTACACAGACACGAGGAGACGCGTGCAAAGCTACTCGGAGGAAATACGCACCACCTATGGACAACCACTGGTAATCCAGGAGGTCGCCAGAGCGCATTAAGCCAAAACGGACAACGCATACATTATTGGTCAAAGTCAAGAGGAGGAGGAGGAAGATGAAGAAAGCAACGAGGAATAATAGACATGAACCAGGAAAACAAACTCGCGGGCGCACAGGCCGAACCGAATGGACGGCGCCCACGCTGAAGCCCTCGTGAGTACTGCGGACTTTTCTCACCCGCGCGGCAAACGGCCAACGCGGATGGAGTGTCCGAGCCAGCCGCGTTCGCGACGATGATCGACGACAGCGAAGACCCAATCTGACCCGCGGACTTTTCTCACCCGCGCGGCGAACGGACGACGCGGATGGGGTGTCCGAGCCAGCCTCAACGACAGCGAAGACCCAATCTGACTTGCGGACTTTTCTCACCCGCACGGCAAACGGCCGACGCGGATGGAGTGTCCGAGCCAGCTGCATTCGCGACGAGTATCGACGACAGCGAAGACCCAATCTGCCCTGCGGACTTTTCTCACCCGCGCGGCAAACGGCCGACGCGGATGCGGTGTCCGAGCCAGCCGCATTCGCGATGATGACGACGACAGCGAAGACCCAATCTGCCCTTGCCAGGCACTAAAATGTTTGACCATCGGCGGAGAATTCCATAGCTGGTCCCGCGTGCCGCGGACGACCGATTCGGATGCAAAAGTGCCCTGATGCAGAGTCGCGAGCTTTCGTGAGCTGTCTGGGATGATAGGCCAGCGAAGCAAGAGCGACAGCGTTGGATAAGGATTCCCAGGGCCACGCCGCGTTAAAGCGAGAACGAATACAATGGAGCATCGACGATGACGAAGATGACACTGACAATCTCAAGTGACCTATGCGGAGTGAGTAAGCTGTGCGGGTCCAAATTGGAGTAACTTCCGGGCCTATTCTGTACGGGACGGAATAATTATCACACCGTCGTATCTCTACATTATGATTACTCAAATATTGTCACGGGGTACAAGCCCATCGGATTCGGACCACTCCCTCACCAAAAATCTGTCGCTAAGATTCTACGGGGGGGTTGGGGGGGTCGAAAGCTTGACGTCGTATGGTCAAAACTATAGCACCCCCGAGTATTCTAAACTGATGTGCTATGATGAGCTGGGATGCCCCCCGCAGAGCAGGCTCGAGTCCTACCATGTAAGGGCGGGGCGCGTTAGAATCTGAACACCCGTGGGTAGGCAGCCAACGCTTGGAGGGAGGAGGGAGGAAGAGGCAAGGACGGCGAAGAGCGCCAGCTGCCCGTAGAGCCTTGCGCCCGCCCATGGCAGACAAACAAGATCTCAAGCAAGAAGACCTTGAGGATGAAGGCCACGGCCATCATGAAAAGGAGCACTGCTGAAAAGGCAAGTACACGCATCATCGACGTCTTCAGCGGCCAAGCAGCGCTCAATGCCGCAAGTTAGCGACGTATGGGAACGGTTCGGTGTTCGACTCCGTGATGGTGGACACCGTAATAATGATTGACTCCGTCGTCGAAGCTGGAGTCGGAGCCGGCGTCGGGGCTGGGGCCAGAGCTGGAATCGGCGACGGCGTCGACGATACAGTCGGAGCCGAAATCCGAATGGGAGCGGAAGCTGGAGTCGGAGCCGGCGTCGGGGCTGGGGCCAGAGCTGGAATCGGAGACGGCGTCGACGATGCAGTCGGAGCTGAAGCCCGAATGGGAGTGGAAGCTGGGGCCAGAGCCGTTGTGAATACTGGCCAAGATGGATGCGCGCTGGATAAAGATTCTGTGCCCGCCAGCGCGTGGTACATGCCAATGTCGTGTACTCTCGACGTCGGAGCCAGAGTACAGGAGTCGGAGCTGGAGCAGGAGTCGGAGCTGGAGCACCAGTCGGAGATAGGTCGATAGGTGGAGATGGACAGGTGGATGGGTGAACGCGGAAGTGGGACCTGAAGCCGAGCACTAGTGATCTGGAGTCGCGTCGGAGAGACGGCGTCACTGCAACGAAAACCGCTGTCGCCGACGACGCCCATTACACAAGCTAGGCGCGACTCTACAAATGCAAAGGGTTTAGGGGGAAATGTGCGTGTCCCGTCGTGAGCAATTCCACCTGTTGTCCCAAGCCCGCGCTGCGTTGCCATGGTTCTTGGCGCCTTCCCGCATCCATTGCGTGATGGCCTCGCCAAGGTCGGAACCCCTCACTGGGGGCTTGTGCCGGAAGTGAACGACTGCGTTGTAGACTCCGTAATAAGCGCTGCAAGCTAGGCAAGTTTGTCAAAAGTCTGTACGTCTGTATAGCGCAATTAAAAAGTGAGGAGGTTGGCGTACAGGCGCGGGGATAAGTTGAGCTTACGTGACACGACCTCCTTCGTGAAAAAGGCCCCATACTAACAGGCAGTAGCGCTCAATCGAGTCCTGCGCGGAGTCTCCACAGCCAAGTACGCATCGGTTGCGTTGCGAGTGGCGCTCCTGGAGACGGCGATGCGTGCATCATCGGTTCCACATAGTCCCGAAAGCTGCGGCGTACACCCTCGCTGGAACCAACTTGGGAGCAGTTGGAGGTTGGCCACCGCCCGGCGTGCCTGCCAGGAGGGAGTTTTATATTGAACAGTGGTCCCCGTTGGCGGGGGATGCTTCGCGTGGTCGACGAGCTCCCACTGTCGGAACTTGGCCTGGTGAGGCGTGTTGTGCATGAGCAACACATCATGATAGGCACGCCGCTGGAAGTCGGTCTTGGGGTGGGTCTTGGTCGTTGCTCGGGCGCGGGTATCAACCAGCCGGGCCGAAGGGCTAGCGTCGGCGACAATTAGAGACGCAATGGCCGCATCGTCGTCGCCGTCGTCCCCGGGTTCGCGTTGGGCAATTGCTGCTTCGCAGAGGTTCTATGCCGGGCCAGAGTAATGTTCAAACGATTGCCAAGTTTTCTCAAGGGTAAGCGCGAAGGCTCTGGAATGCCAGTCGCCCCAGCGGGCCTGGGTTCAGAAGATGCAGGGGTCGTGAAAGTGCTTTCCAGAGATCCCGTACGTCCCGCGTGTAGTGGCGCGCCCTCTGCGCTGGGTCCCACGCGCGTGCTCGGAGTTGTGAGGCACGGGATGGATTGGAGAGGAGTGGACAAGTTCAATCCTCGTAAGTGGCGAGGCGGTTGGGAGGGCTCGTCCATTTCTTGTAAGAGGATTGGACGAAGTCCCCTCGCCCTCGCTGCTAGTTGAATACCATGCACCGCATGCCAGGCTGCGCGCAGGTTCCCTTGCCTGAGCTTATTGGCGTCGTCGTGGTCCTCTTCCTCCTCCTCCTCCTCCTTCTGCTCCATCTTCATCCTTTCCTGCGCCGTCTCCTGTTCCGCCCCCTGCTGCTACTACTTCACCACCTACAGATACTCCCGCCACAATTTCTGATAGCTCTGCCGATCGGCGTTCTATCCCCCTCAACCGTACGGCATACACTACCGATGGTACTCTGTGTCACGCAAGAGTCCTGGGTTCCTGGACTACAAGTTACCCCCGGACTACAAGTACCCTCTCCCCAGACTACAAGTGACCCTCACCCTGACTACAGGTACCCGCCCCCAGACTACATGTACCCTCCACCGGACTACAGGTACCCCCCCCTGGACTACGTACCCCCCTGGACTAGCCCTCCCGAGACTACAGGAACCCCCGAGTTCGTTACCCCCTCGAGCCGAAGGGGTCCGCCAGGAATGTCTGTGCCCACTGCCACCCATGCGTTACGCGCGCAGTTCTCCCATGTTGGGTCAGCGCTCGAGGCGGAGCTCTCGCGAGGGACGAATGGAGACGGAGAGAGGAGTAGAACGAAAAAAAGAAAGAGAAAGAGACAGAAAGAGAGATAAGAAGGGAGAGAGGGAAAGAGAGAGAGAGAGGGAAAGAGAGAGAGAGAGAAAGGGAGGTAGGGAGACAGATTGAGAGAGAGAGAGGAGGAAAGAGAGAGAGAGAGAGATAGAGAGAGGGAAGGAGATAGACAAGGTGTGTGTGTGTGCGTGCGCAACGATGCGCGTGCAGTCCCGCGCGCGGAGACATCCACGCGCGCAGAATCCCGCGCGCGTGGGACCACGCGTGCGTTGACGCGTGAACGCGTGCCGCCCCTGGACTACAGGTATCCCCACCTTGGACTACTGGTACCCTTCCCCCCAGACTATAGGTATCCCGCCCGGGACAACTGGTTGGTCCCCCCCCCAGGCTACAGATACCCCTCCCCCGGACTACTGGTACACTCCATGGACTACAGGTGCCCACAAAACTAATGAGGGACACAGAATAAGTTATACTGTGGTTCATATTGCCTCTCTGCTTCGTATTGCTACTGCTGCTGCGTTTACCACGTATGCGAAAAATGTTAGTTGTATGATTGCTATCATTGGCGATACTACCACTAATACCACCGAGAGAACGATTCACACTCTTACTGATACCGTGTCTCGTTGTGGTGCTTTGCTCCGACTGCTAAGAATACTGGCGCGCTCGCTACTACTGGTGCACTGCGACCATGGCTATTACTAATGCAACGACGCCTGCCGTGTGATAAACGGAGAATGCAACTTCGACGGGGACCCCTGCGTTCTCCGCAAGTGTTTTTTTTACAAGTGCGTCAAACAACAGCACTTCTTTGTATGTGTGCCCGCATGCATCTACAATTATTAGCTCAATGTTGCTGGCCCCACTGGTACTGCTACTGCCAACTAACTCATACTAGCACTAACGCGGGAACACCATGCTGAACCCAGAACGTGGCACGGTCTGAAGCACCATCTGACCTGGGAGTGCGACTTACGTTGAGACGACGGCACTTCTCACATCCTTGGCAATGTATTTCGGCCGGCCATCAGGAGCTGCCCATGCACTGCTGCCTCCGAAAATCCGAGCCTCCCGCCCCAAGAGGCCCGCAGGAGGCCCCAAGGAGCCCCTCAGAAGCCCCCAAAAGGCCACAAGAGACCCCCACGAGGCCACGAGGACGCCCCAGGACGCCCCCAAGAGGCCATAAAAGAAACCCCACGAGGCCACGAGGACGCCCCAGGACGCCCCCAAACGGCCCCCAAGAGGCCCCAAAGCGGCCCCCCAAAAAACCTACGAGAAGCCTCCCGCGACATTTCAACGTACGTCCTGAAGGCTTACGCCCCACAACCAAGGCACGGTGGCGGGATAGGCCGGAGGCCATTCGATCCGCCGCCCCCTGTCGATTCATCGTAGGGGTGCCTGGCGTGCCGAACTATATGGCTTTTGGTTTTGGTTCTTTTTCCAAAAGAACTCCCTCTGGGGCTTCGGCCCGTCCCGCTGGCCACCCGGAGACCTGGTTGCTAACGGTTTTCCTGCCCTAGATGGCCCCAAGATGGCCCAAGATGCCTTCCATGACGGCTAAGATGGTCCAGGTATGCCTTCAAGACGGCCCAAGATGCACCCAAGACGGCCTAAGATAGCTTGAAGATGGCCCAAGACGGCCCAAGAGGCCACCAAGAGGCCTCCAAGACGGCCTAAGAGGCCTCCAAGAGGTCCTCCAGGAAGGCCCGAAGAGGCCAAAATCATTGATTTTCCAATGTTTTTGAAGGATTTTTGCATTTGCGCCTTTTCGGCTTTCCGACGGCCCCAGACGGCCCAAGAGGCTCCCAAGATTGCCCAAGAGGCCTCCAAGAGGGCCCCATGACGGCGCAAGTGGCCTCCAAGACGGCCCCAAAAGGGCCCCAAGACGGCCCAAGAGGCCTCCAACACGCCCAAGATGGCCTCCAAGACGCCCAAGATGGCCTCCAAGACGGCCCCGAAGCGCCCCAAGAGGGCCCCAAGTCGGCCCAGAAAGGCCCCCAAGACGGCTCAGACGGCGTCAATCGTGCCAGGAACCCACCAAGATGGCCGAAGTTGGCTCGAAGCTGGCCCACGACTGCCCAAGAGGCCCCCAAGAGGGCCTCCAGGAAGGCCAGAAGAGACCAACCACCTTGATTGTCCTACAGTGTTTGACGGATTCTGACATTTGCTTCTTTTCGGCCTTCCCACGACCCGAGACGACCCAAGAGCCCCCAAAGATCGCCGAAAGATCGCACAAGAGGCCTCCAAGATGGCCCCAGAACGGCCCAAGAGGCCTTTAAGCCGCCCAAGATGGCCTCCAAGACGGCCCTGGAGCATTCCAAGAGGGCCCCAGGTCGGCCCATTAGAGGCTCCCCAAACGGCTTCCGACGGCGTCAGACGGACCAGGAGCACACCAAGACGGCCGAACATGACCCTAAGATGGCCCAAGACGGCCCAAGAGGCCTCCAAGAGGGCCTCCAGGAAGGCCCGAAAAGGCAAAAATCCTTGATGTCCCATGGGTTTTTGGAGGATTGTGGCATTTGCGCTGTTTCGGCCTTCCGACGGCCCGAGACGGCCCAAGTGCCCCCAAAGATCGCCCAAGAGGCCCAACACACGGCCCCAAGAGGCCCCCAAGACGGCCCAAGAGGCCTCCAAGACGCTCAAGATGGCCTCCAAGACGGCCAAAGAGCCCTCCAAGACGTCCTCCACGAAGGCCCGAAAGGGTCAACATGGCCTCCAGGCGGCCAAGATGACCTTCAAGATGCCCACGTGTTCCCGAAGGCTTTCCAAACCGATTCGGGGAACACATGGTCCGATAGCTTGGCAGGTCTGGCCTCAACGTTCGGCCACATAGGCGCTTCCAAAAAGGCAGGGGGCGGCGGTGATTCGCCGTAGGCGTCTTCGATCCGCCGCCCCCTGTTGCTTGCAAAAGGGGTGCCTGGCATGCTGAATCCTATCGTTTTTGGTTTTGGGGCTCCGGCGCGTCCCGCCGGCCACCCCAAAGGATGCCGAAAATTTGCCCGGACTCGGCTCCAAAGGGTTCTTCCTGGTCCAGACGGCTCCACGACGGCCCAAGATGGCCTCGAAGATGCATCCCAGACGGCCTAGATGGCCTCCAAGACGGCTGAGATGGCCCCAAGATGCCTTCAAGACGGCCCAAGATGTACCCAAGATGGCGTAAGATAGCCTCAAGATGGCCCAAGACGGCATACGGCCCAAGAGGCCTCCAAGAGGTGCTCCAGGAGGGCCCGCAGAGGCCAACAGATGGCCTCCAAGACGGCCTCCAAGACGCCCAAGCTGGCCTCCAAGACGGCACAAGATGTACCCAAGATGGCGTAAGATCGCCTCAATATGGCCCAAGACGGCCCAAGAGGCCTCAATACGCCCCAAGAGGCCTCCAAGAGGTGCGCGGCCAAAATCATGGATTTTTCTTCGGTAGTTTTAAAGATTTGGGCATTTGCCTCTTCTCGGCATTCCGACGGCTCGAGACGGCCCAAGAGGCCGCCAAGATCGCCAAGAGGCCTGCACAAGAGGCCTCCAAGAGGAATTTTCAGGAGGGCCTGAAGAGGCCAAACTCATGGATTGTTCTTCGGTTTTTGAAGGATTTGGGCATTTGCCTCCTTTTGGCACTTTGATGGCTTAAGATGGCTCAAAAGGCCGCTAAGATTGCCTTAAGGTCGCTCATGAGGCCTCCAAGAGGGCCTTATGACGGCCCACGAGGCCTCCAAGACGGCCCCAAGAGGGCCCCAAGACGGCCCAAGAGGCATCCAAGACGCCCAAGGTGGCCTCCAAGACGGCCCCGAAGCGCCCCAAGAGGACCCCACCCCGGTTCAGAGAGGCCCCCCAAACGGCTCCCGACGGCGTCAGACGTGCCAGGAACCCACCAAGATGGCCGAACTTGGCTCGAAGCTGGCCCAAGACGGCCCAAGAGGCCTCCAAGAGAGCCTCCGGGAAAGCCGGAAAAAGGTAAAACAACACTGATGTTCCTAAGGTTTTTGAAGGATTTTGGCATTCGCTTCTTTTCGCCGTCCGACGGACCGAGACGGCCCAAGAGCCCCCAAAGATCGCCCAAAGGTCGCCAAAGAGGTCTCCAAGATGATTCCAGAACGGAGACCCCCAAGACGGCCCCAAGAGGTCCCCAAGACGGCCCAGGAGGCCTTTAAGACGCCCAAGATGGCCTCCAAGACGGCCCAAGATGTACCCAAGATGGCGTAAGATAGCCTCAAGACGGCCCAAGCCGGCCCCAGGCACCTCAATACGGCCCCAGAGGCCTCCAAGAGGTGCTCCAGGAGGGCAAACATCATTGATTGTTCTTAGGTTTTTGAAGGATTTCGGCATTTGCGCCTTTTCGGCTTTCCGACGGCTCAGGACGGCCCAAGAGGCCGCCAAGATAGCCCCACGATCGCCCACGTGGCCTCCAAGAGGACCCCTTGATGGCACGAGGTCCCCCAAGACGGCCCCAAGAGGGACCCGAGAGGCCCAAGAGACATCCAAGACGCGCAAGATGGCCTCCAAGACGGCCCCGAAGCGCCCCAAGAGGACCCCACCCCGGTTCAGAGAGGCCCCCAAGACGGCCCCCGACGGCGTCAGACGGGCCAGGAGCTCACCAAGATGGCCGAACTTGACTCGAAGCTGGCCCAAGACGGCCCGAGAGGGCTCCACTAGAGCCTCCAGGAAGGCCAGAAGGGCCAGAAACACTGATTGTCCTTAGATCTTTGAAGGATGTTGACATTTGCTTCTTGTCGGCCATCCGACGGCCCAAGAGCCCCCAAAGATCGCCCAAAGGTCGCCCAAGGACCGCCCAAGATGCATCCAAGATGGCCCCAGAAAGGCCCCAAGAGGCCCCCAAGACGGCCCCAAGAGGCCCCCAAGACGGCCCAGGAGGCTTTTAAGACGCCCAAGATGGCCTCCAAGACGGCCCAGGAAGCTTTTAAGACGCCCAAGATGGCCTCCAAGACGGCCCTGGAGCATTCCAGGAGGGCCCCAAGTCGGTTCAGAGAGGCCCCCCAAACGGCTCCCGACGGCGTCGGACGTGCCAGGAACCCACCAAGACGGCCGAAGATGGCACTAAGATGGCCCAAGACGGCCCAAGAGGCCTCCAAGAGGGCCTCCAGGAAGGCCAGACAAAGGCCAAAATCAGTGATTTCCCATGCGTGTTTGAAGGATTGTGGCATTTGCGTTTTTTTCTGCCTTCCGACGGCCCGAGACGACCCAAGTGCCCCCAAAGATCGCCCAAGAGGCCCAAGACGGCCCCAAGAGGCCCCCAAGACGGCCCAGGATGCTTTTAAGACGCCCAAGATGGCCTCCAAGACTGCCCAAGAGTCGTGCAAGACGTCCTCCACGAAGGCCCGAAAGGGTCAACATGGCCTCCAGGCGGCCAAGATGACCTTCTAAATACCCACGTGTTCCCCGAAGGCGTTTCAAACCGATTCGGGGAACACATGGTCCGATAGCTTGGCAGGTCTGGCCTCAACGTTCGGCCACATAGGCGCTTACAAGGGGCGGCGGTGATTCGCCGCGTCTTCGATATGTATATATATATATAGACATACATACATACATACATACATACATACATACATATATATATACGCATAGATAAGTAGAGAGCTAGATCGATAGGTATGTATATATGTATAGAGAGAGAGAGAGAGAGCGATACAGAGAGAGAGGGAGAGAAGCGGATGAAGATGGTGGAGGAGGAGGAGGAGGAGGACGCGATACAAACACATTACCAGCACGAGCAGGAGGAGCATCCCCCTAGACTACACCAGGATGCTGTAGAACGCCCCATGCCTCCTCAAATTAGCGAAAACCATCCTCCGTTCTCTCTCCTCCTCCTCACTCCTCCGCCTCTTCCTCCTGCCTTCTGCTCCTCTACCTTCTCCTCCTCCCTCATCGTTCTCCCTTCGCCCCCCCTTCACGTCCCAGCTGTCGACGTCGGCGGGCGCCCGCCAGTTGGCAGGCTCGGCCTCGGCATCGGCAGTGTATTCTTGAGGGGGAAGGAAGCGGCGGAGAGAAACCTTTCGAACGAAAAGGCAAGGGACGCAGCAAGGGAAAGCAAGCCACCGTCCCGCCCGCACCGTAAAGCGCCTGCCCAAAGCGGCACTTCAACCACCGCTCGAATATAGGGAATATGAGGAAAATGGATGAGGAGGGGTAGGACCAGTGTATCCACAAGACGCATCCAATGAAGCCTTCCTCAACATTCCCTGCTCATAGATCCCAGCAATATTTTTTCACTGCGGGAAATGCCCTGTTGGAAGACAACAGTCTGAGAACACTGTATCGTGCCACAACGCAATTCCTGGAACTTCAACGCCGCGAATCAACAGTACTGTTGCTTCCTGACAACCCTGAACCGTGCCAGAACACCGTCCCTGGGACATCGACGCCACGAATCAAAATGACTGCTGCAACCTAGCAGTCCTAAACCGTGACGGAACACCATTTCTGGGACGTCAGCCATGACAACTCTTGAAACTGCTAACGTTCTTATATTCCAAGACGAATGTGCGCGGTGGTACAGCTTGAAGAAGAATCGCACTCTAATTCTAAAACTCCTGCAAGCTCTTAACACGAATGCGCGCAACGCTAAGGCGAGAGACGCATTTTGAAAAAGAACCGCCATCCATCAACGAAACTGCTGCAATCTTTTACCACGAATGTGCGCGGCGCTATGGCGCCCGCCCTCCATCCGTGACGCCATCGATAATACGCAACGCTGGGGAGATAACAACATTTTAAAAACCACCCGCTCTCCATCCGTGAACTGTTTGAAACATCTGCAACTGCAAGATGGCCGACGGTGCAATAATCTCTTGCGACACACCCGGCCCGCCCTACTGACACGTCGCGGGTGCGACAGGGGAGAGTTACTTATAAGGGAAATGGATGCAGGAGGAGGGGAAGGAGTTCACATAGGGGTGTTGGAGCAGGAGAAGCAGGACTGGCAGAAGCAGGAGGGGACAGGAAAAGAGAAAAAGGAGGCTGATGAGGGGGCGAAAGAGGAAGACGAGGAGGAGCAAGAGGAGGCGCACAGCAAAGGGTCACAGGAGGATGGTGACGAGGACGACGGGGGTCCTGTGGCTAGTCTTGGTGCCAACTACAAGAGGGGGCCGCGGGGGCGTGGTCGTCACCTGCTCGCCGAAGAAATGCATCTACACGGCGGGCGCGCGTGGCCGGTCCAGAAGCCCGTCGGGGCTGGGGAAAAGGCGCCGACGAAGGACAATACGACGGACGCCACCGACAAAGCGGCGATGGCTGCGACCGATGAGCAGGGACGCGGGTCGGGCCATTTCGCCGAACGCGTTGGGCAATGCTGCAAAGAGATCGCCTGGTGAGAACGCAGCCGAAACAATTTGAGCCACAATGGTTACGGAAGGCTGGCTGGGGGCGTTCTTGGAGCCCTCTGAAGCTTTTATTGGTGCAAAGAACTAATACACCATACATTCATGATGTTAGCCAGCGTAGGCCCCAAACCGTGAGCTTCTAGCACTCGATGTTGTGGAATTTGAGTGGTGCGGTATACGTGGCGCAATGTATTTTGTGCAATCGATGTTGTGCCACACGCACATACATGTATGTATGTGTGTACGTATGTCTTTATGTATGTATGTATGTATGTATGCATGCATGTAGGTATGTTTGCTGTATCATATTGTTTTGTAACCTTTTGTGAGGCAGCCAATGTGGCGCAACCAGCGTGGATTAAGATGTGTGGGGCAATATACGTTGTGTAGTCTATAGTTTGTTCAATTTACGTGCTGCCATTTATGTGGTGCACTCTATGCGGTGCGCAATCTATGATGTGGAGAAATCGACGAGGTGCATTCTATGCGGTGCAACTGATTTTTACCCATGATTTGACACATACCACGCTCTTGCAAACATCCCACCCACCCACCCGCAACTTGGTTTGCAAAACCTCTTCAGACCGACTACGACGACACCGACGACAACGGCTACGACGACACCGACGACGTCTCCGACGACTTCGACGACGACAACGACGCCGACGCCGACGACGAAGACGACGACGACGCCGACGAAGACGACGACGAGGGAGGAGGAAGGACGACGACGACGACGACGACGATGGCGACAACGACGACAACGACGAAAGAGGAGGGAGGACGGCGACGACGCGAACGACGAAGAAGGAGGAAGGACGGCGACGCCGACGACGACAACGACGAGGGAGGAGGGCGGACGGCGACGACGCGAACGACGAAAAAGGAGGAAGGACGGCGACACCGACGACGACAACGACGAGGGAGGAGGGAAGACGACGACGAGACGACGACGACAACGACGACGACGACGGCGACGAAATAGGAGGGCCACTGCTCGCGCAATCATCCTGCCCACCCACCCGCAACTTGGTTTGCGAAACCCATGCGGGACCGAGCACAGATATCGCTCCCGGGTCGTCTTGGAGCCCTCGGGGCGTCTCAAGAGCGCCACAAGAAGGCCCGAGAAGCAAGACGGCCGACGACGACGACGACGACGACGACGACGACGGCGGCGACGACGACGACGCCGCCGTCGACGACGACGAAGACGACGACGCCGACGTCGACGACGACGACGAAGACGACGACGACGTCGCCAACGAAGACGACGAGGAGGGGGGAGGCAGGACGACGACGGTGACAACGACGACAACGACGACAACGACGACAACGAGGGAGGAGGGAGGACGGCGACGACGCGGACGACGAAGAAGGAGGAAGGACGGCGACGCCGACGACGACAACGACGAGGGAGGAGGGAAGACGACGACGAGGCGACGACGACAACGACGACGACGACGACGGCGACGAAATAGGAGGGACGACGACGAGACGCCGACGACGGACGACGACGACGACGACGAGGGAGGAGGAGGAAGGACGACCACGGCGACAACGACGACGGAAACGACCACGACGCCAAAGAGGACGACGACGACGAACACGAGGAAAGACACAGGACGACGTAGGCGACGACGACGACGACGCGGAAGGAGGGAGGACGGCGACGACGACGACGACGACGACGACGACGCCGCAAGAGCGCGCGCGCACGCTTTTGTTGACAATCCGTGTTGCGAAACCTGGTGTTTTTTGTAGGTTTTTTGGACGCGCGATCTTTAAATCCTTCTGAAACCGATGTGTTTTGAAGGATTTCGGCGTGCGCGCGCGACGACGCGCGCGTCTGCACTTCGTCCCACTTTTGGCAGAGGATTCTCGCGACGGCACACGCGCAAGAGCGTCCGACAGATTTCGACATGCGCGCGCGAAGCCCGTTTGATAGCAGTTTGCGAAAATCTGGAGAAAAAAAACAACATGGTTTCCTTAAGATTTCGCAAAACCTCGCGCGCAAGGATTTGTTAGCAAATCCGTGTTGCGAAACCATGTGTTTTTGTATGTTTTTGGGGAAGCTCGACTGCGAAATCCTTCCGACACCGAAGGTTTTTGAAGGATTTCGGCATGCGCGCGCGACGACGCGCGCGCGTGCACTTCGTCCGATTTGTTGCAAGGGATTCGCGAAAAAGTGCTATGTTAGAACAAACAATGTCACCGCATAGTGTTTTTTAAACAAGCAATGCGAAGACCAAAGGGGCAGGCGGCGGGGGGCGGGGGCGGGCGGGGGGGGGGGGCGGAGCGGGGGCGGAGAGGGGTAGATCCTGATATTCTCTTAGGAATAGAGACTACGCATTCGCGGTGCAGTCAACGCGGTGCCTCTAGTTGTTGTGTGCAATGAATTGTCAAGTTTATTGCTCGCGCAACCTCCCCGCCCGCCCACCCGCAGCTTGGCTCGCAAAACCCGCGGGGCGACTATTGCGATGGCTGCCTGGCGCTGGCCGGCGCGTCGCTGCGGCCGCGCTAGCGAGCGCGGGCTCGGGCGCAGAGCGGGCGGCTAGTCTGGCGCGACCGACGCGGCCGCGGTGGCGCTGACAACTGGGCGGTTCCCGGCGCGTTTCGGGGGCCGCGCTCGCGCGCGGGCGCTTCAGCGCGAGTCGGTGACGCGGGCGGGCGCGCTATCGTGGCGACGTCGACGACGGTGGGCGCGATGGCGATGGTAGCGACGATGATGGCGATGATGCCAATGACGACAGCAAGGCCACTGACGGCCCCGATGCTGATCGCGCCCGCGGCGATGATGGCGCCCTCGCGTCGGCGACGAAGGTTTTGCAAGGATCCCGGCGCGCGCGCGCGCGCGGCCGGCGCGCGCGCGAGTGGCCCGCGGCGGTTCGATTTAACAGGGGTCGCGCCCCCCCCGCCCCGCGCGCGCGAGAGGGCGTTCGAATGATTTCGACGCGCGCGCGAGAAGCCCGCGATGTCGCGCGCGATGAAAATGTCGGAACAACTATTTTTCGAAAACTGATGGTGCCGAACCATGCGTTGTTATGTCTTTGGGGCACTCGATTGCGATATTCTTGCGAGTGCTCCAAGTTCTCGGGGGGCGGAGGCGCGCGCGCGCGACGACGCGCGCGCCATTCGCCTCATTTCTCGCGAAGGATTATTGGGAACTGATGTTTTGTGATAAATGAGTCCGCGCGCGTCGCGGTCTGTCTTGCGCGGGGGGCGGCGCGGGGGGGGGTTGTCGAACCTGGCCTCGCTGAGGCGGTTTGAATTCGTGCTTGCTTGGAACGGGCAACGGGGCAGGATTGTGGCATGCACGTCGCGCGCCCCCGGAATGCGTCAAGCCAGGGGCGGGGGGGGGGGACATCCTAGATCCTTGCTTGCGAGGCAACCCTACGCGGCGCGATCTGCGCCGCGCGCTCCAGGCGGCGACGGGGCGGCGACGGCGAGCGCGGGGCCGGCGGGCCGACGCTCAAGGCCAGCTCCGCAAGCGCCAGAACCGCCCGGGCGACGGGCGGCGACGAGGCGGCGACGGGGCGGCGACGGCGAGCGCAGGGCCGCGGGGCCAACGTTCAGGGCCAGCTCCTGATAGGGGGGGCTGGAAACGCAGAGGGCAGAGCGGTCGGGGGGGGGAAATTCGCCCCCGCGTGGGCCCGCGCAGAAATTAAACGCACGAGGCCGAATTTGGAACCCCGAACCAGTGCGATGACAGACCGTGCGGTGACCTCGAAATCCCCCAAAACCTCACCGCGCGGTCCGTCACCGCACGGCCTCGGGACCCCGGGTGGCCCTGTCGCCCGAGACATCATCGGAGAACGACCCGAGCCCCAACTCGCCGCGCGGCGCGGTCGCCGCCCCGCCGGGGGGCCCCCGGCCGAAGTCCAGAACGAGAGAAAATAAAATCCTGACAGCGGCCCTGGGATGCCCGAGTCGGCCCGGCGACGACGTTCGCCGACAGCGCGCGAGGGCGCTGCAGGGGAGTGCCCAGAACGCGTAAAAGAACGCGCAAAAATGCGTCGGGCCATCTTAGCTTCGGGTGGGGCCTGGGCCCGGGCCCGTGGGAAACGCGAAAGGCAGCCTGCAGGCGAGAGAAACAACAGCGTCGGCGCGGCCCGTGGGGGACGGCCTTCGGCCGAGATGTGCAACATGTCGCGGCCCGGGCCCAGCGAGCGCAGATTCGGGCGCGGCCGCGAGCCCCCCGCCCGAGCCGCCGACGAGGCGACGCGAGAGGCTGGCGCGCAAAAGCAGCCCCCAGCGGCGCGCGCGGGGCGGGCAGCCCGGCGCGAAATTAAAAACGCAAGGGCATGGCCCGCGACGGGAAACATAAATCCCGGCGTGGCATCGAGGACTCCCCGCGCGAGCAAACGCGCAAAACGCATTGACAGCTGGCCAGCTACTATCAAGTAAACGGGGCAACGCTGGGGCGCGCCCGCGCAAGACGAACGGCGTGGGTCATGGGGCTACTGCAAGGGGCATAGAGCGCGGGACATGCCCCGTGGGGCGCGCGCGCGGGGTTTGGCGCGCGCCCAATATTGCATGGGGCATGGGGCCGCGGGGCACGAGCACTCCTTGCCCCGTGGGGCATGCGGAACGGGGCGCGCTGCTTCTCCCAGGAGCATGGCGTAGAGCCCGCCGCGCGGGGCCAGCACGGGGCACGCCCCGTGGGGCACGGGGCATGGCGCGCCCTATGGGAGACTGAGCGCGCCCCACGGGGCACGGGACGTGCCGCATGAAGCATAAGGCATGGGACATGCCCCATTGAGCTTGGGGGGTGCCCCATTGGGCACGGGGCGCGGGCAATGCCCCATGCTGGGGCGTGAAGCGCGCCCCGCGCCGCATGGGGCATGCCCCGTGGAGCATGGGGCATGGGGCCTGGGCCTCACAAGACATGCGCATGGAGCCCCACAGGACATGCTCCTTGGGGCATGCGGGTACGGGCCTCGCCCCATGGCAGCCGGGGCATGAACTGTGCCCCATGGGGTATCGGGCGTGCCCCATGCGTGCCCCATGGGGCATCGAACACAGGGCATGTCTCGCGTGGCATGGGGCGCGGGGCATGCCCCAAGGGCATGAGACATGAATGGCGCACTGGGCATGAGGCACGGGGCATGCCCCATGGGGCGTGGTGACGCCGCGGTGCATGGCATGACCAGTGCAGCAAGAGGCGCGCCCCCCATGAGGCATGGGGCATTGGGCATGAGGTGACTGCAATGCGTCTCCCTCGTGAATCAGGCGATGCGCAGGTGACCCACAGGCGGGTGGGTCACGCGCCAACTGGTCGATAACCTAAGATTATGTCACTTGCATTGTGGGTCCCAACACGAGGCTATGCATTCCCGCTGACTGCGTTCAGTTGACCCACAGGCGGGTGGGTCACGCGACGAAGCTGGGTTTTGAAACAACATAAAAACTGTCTCACGTATTGTCTAGGCCCCGACATGAGGTGGTGTATTCCAATTCGATGCATTTCCAGCATTTAACATGGACCACGCAGGTGACCCACAGGCGTGCGCGTCACCTCTGCACTGGTTGAGCCAAACATCGTTTCACTTCCATTCTGGGCCTCAAGGCGAGGCGATGCATTCCAATTCCATACATTTTCCGCATGAAGCAAGCACCGCGCATGACCCACTGGCGGGTGCGTCAGTCGAGCACTGGTTGACCACACACCAAGCGTTTGACTTGCATCCCGGGCCCCAGCATGAGGTGATGCATTCCCGATCGATACATCCCCCGCATGAAACAGGCACCACGCCACTTACCCACAGGCGGATGGGTCGTCCGGTCCGGCCCCAACATGAGGTGATGAATTCCCGTTCAACGCGCTTCCCGCGTGAAGCAAGCACCGCGCAAATGACCCATGGGCGGGCGGGCCACCCGAAAACTGATTCACGAGAACAAAATGTGTCACGTGCGTTCTGGGCCCCAGCATGAAGCGAAAGAGTCCGAAGTCCCATTCAACAGGCTTCCCGTCTGAAGCAGACACGGCGCAGGAGACCCGCAGGCAGATGGGTCAGCCGAAAACTGGCAGAAGAACATCGATTGATTCCTTTCCGTTTTGGGTCCCGGCACGAGGTGACCGTAACCAATGTTTCCACTTGAGTTCCGGGCCTCATCATGAAGCGATGCGTTTCCATTCAACACACTTGCGGCATGGGACACGCACCACGCGGGTGCCACACTGGCCGTGTGGGTCACCCGGTAACTGGTTGAGAAGAACCAATCGTTTCACTTTTTTGTTTGGGCCTCGAGGTGGGGCGCTATATTCCGATTCAGTCCATTTCCCACATGAAGCAGGCACCACGCAGGTTGCCTACAGGCGGGTGGGTCACCCGAGCACTGGTTGACCGCACACCAAACAGTTGACTTGCGTTCTGGGCCGCAACATGAGGTGATGCAATCCCATTCAAAACATTACCCGCATGAAACAAGCAAAACGCAGGTGGCCCACAGGCGGGAGGGTCACCCGAAAATCGGTTGAACAACAAACAACAATCGTTGCTCTTGCACTCTGGGCCCCGACGTGAGGTCAGGTATTCCCACCCGATGAGATTTCCAACGTGAAACGCGCACCACGCAAGAGGCCCACAGGCGTGTGGGTCACCCAATCAATCGTGGTGGCGATCCAACCATTTCAGCTGCATCCTGGGCCTCAACGTAAGGCGAAACCTTCCGACTCAATCCATGTCCCGCATGAAGCGGGCAACACGCAGGATGCCCACAGGCGCGTGGGTCTCCCGAAAAACGGCTAGGAAAAGCGAGTTGTTTCACTTGTGTTCTAGGCCACAGCATGAGGTGAGATATTCAAACTCCACAGAATCCCCGCATGAAGCAGGCACCATGCGAGTGACATCCAAGCGGGTGGGTCACCCGAAAACTGGTTGAGAAAACCCAATGCTGCACTTGGATTCTAGGCCCGACCGACGCATCCCAATTCAATCCAGTTCCCGCATGAGGCAGGCACCGTGCAGGCGAACCAAAGGCGTGCGGGCCAGCGGAAAGCTTGCTGAGAACAAACAACTGGTTTACTTGTATTAAGGGTCCCAACATGGGGTGATGCATTCTCATTCGACGCATTTCCCGCTTGCTTGGAGCAGGCACCACGCAGGTGACCCACACGCCGGTTGAACATCCGCAACCTGGTTGACAAAAACCACGAACACGAAGTGATGTATTCCCATTCGCTGTGTTTTCATCACGCAGGAGATCCACAGGCGGGTGGATCAACCGAAAACTGACAGAGGAAAGTCAGTTGGGTCACTTCGATCTTGGGCCCCAACATGCGGTGATGTACTCCAAGCCAACAGCTCCAGCATGAAACGGGCACCACGCGGGTGACCCACAGGCGGTTGGGTCACCCGACATCTTGTTGAGAACCAGCAGTTGGTTTACTTGAATTGTGGGCCCCAGCACGAGGTGATGCATTCCCATTCAATGCATGCCCCGCATGCAGCAGGCACCACGCAGGTGGCCCACAGGCGGACAGGTAACCAGAAAACTGGTTGAGATGGGCTCCGACATGAGGTGATGTCCAATGGAAGAAATGCGATGAGCAGCATGACGAGGGACAGATTGGGACGACGAACGAGGGTACGAGGCGACCACAAAAACGAGGGAGGATGCATAGGATGATGAGGACGTTGAGGAGGATGAGCAAGAGGAGGTGGATCAGGTGAAGGAGGGGCAGGATGATCTCCCTCCTTTCTGCCCCCCTTCCTCCAGCTCCTTCTCCTCCTCCTCCTTATCTTCCTCCTCCCCCCTTCCTCCCTCGTCTCTCCAATCGCCTGCACCTCCCTCTTCTCGCCTGGCACCTCCTCTCTCCTGCCTCCACGTTCCTCGTCCCTCCCGTCTCCTCGTCCCTGTAGCCATCCCCGTTGCTCTCCTCCCTCTTCTGGCCTTGGCCTTCCTTCCATCATCCTCCATCCTGGCCTTCTGGCCTTCTGGCCTTCTGGCCTTCTTGGCCTCCTTCTCCTCTTCCCGGGCCAGTGCCTCCTCTCCCCGAAGCGGGGGCGCGGGGGCCTGGGTGCCCATGCCTTTGCGCGTTTGGTGGCCGAAAGCGCGGCCAAGGAAGGTGGCGAGCTGTTCGTCAGAGCAACTCGCGGTGTCGGCGTGCGTGATCTTCATCTTGAAGGGAAATTGGCGCCAGAAGCGAGCATGCCAGAGGACGAGTTGCACAAAGGTCTGAGCAACTAACACCCTTTCGCGCGACGAGAAGGCGGTGATGGGAGTATGTGCGAGATGGGCGAAAGGGCCGGCCGACGGCGCCAGGGGGTCGGGGTCGCTACCACCTCCAGGGTCGCCGGCGACGCTGGGGGGCCATCCGCCTGGGGGGTTGGTGCTGACATCGCATGAGGCGCTGCGACCGCTGGCCGCGGCTGGCGAGCTGTGCCTTCGGGAGGCCTGCCGGCGCTTGGCGCGGCCCCCCGTGCGCGTGGGATGGACGTGGACCTGCTGGTGGCATCGGGGGCGGGCGCCGCGGGGCTGCCCGCCACGGCGCCGACCCCAGACTCGCGGGGCTGCCCGCGGGGGACTGGCCGTCACTGACAGTGGCGTCTGCTGGCTCCTCGGGCACGTCCGCCCAGTCCGCCCGCGTGCGGTCGCGCAAGCTGTGGCCGCCGCCGCTTAGCTGTGGCTGCTGGCGCCAGGCTGCGGCGACGCAGCCACGGGGTCCTGGAAAGGCCAACCGATGGCCCAGAGGCGCTGCAGAAAACGCGGGAGGAGGAAGCTGTCGACAGTGTGGGCGCCAGCCAGTTGCAGGACCTCAGGAGGAGGTGTGCCTATAGGAGATCGTGGATGAAGAAGCGCCGCACGAGGAGGGCTGGCCGGCCGTGGTCGCCTCCCTCCTTCTCGGGGCGTTGGTCGGTGCCGCGAGCGAAGTTGCGGGCCCCCGGTAATGGAGTCGGAAGTCGCCGACAGGCATGGTGGAGAAGTCGCGACTGCAGGCTCCGGGCGCGAGGGCTGCCTCGCCTGGGCCGTGAGGCTCCATCGCGGCGGCGGCGTCGCTATCCGCCGAGGGCCGCCTGCCACGGGTGCGCTGGGGACCTGCCCCAAGCCCACCCGTGGAGACGGAGGTGCCGAAGGCAGCGGGGGGAGCATTCCACTCGTCTGGCAAGCCAGCAGCGTTCAGCGGGGGGAACCTGAGCACGATCCAGAGCTCTGCCAGGCAATGCCGGTGGGGGCGGCCCCCGTCGTCCAGCCCAGGGGGTAGGCACAGTCAGCAGAGTTTGCCCCCGAGGTCGCCAGCGAGGGCGAGGACCTGATCCTGCGGTAGGCCGTAGAGGCTGCGCTGGTGGAGGCGGTGGAGGTCGGCTGCGTGGTCCGTTTGGCTGCAATAGGGGCCCTGGCCGGGCTGCCTAGAAAAATTGACCGCTGGCCTTTCACTCAGGCTGCCCCCCGCTGAGGCGGGCCGGCGCGGCGGCGTCCTCGGGACGCGCGGGTCGGGTGGCCCGCCGTCATCGCCACAACGGGGGGGCGGCGGGGGCTGCTTCCCCAGTGGACCGGTCGCGGGGGGGCGAGCGGGGCTGCCCGCCGCTGAGAGGCGGGTCAGACGAGCTGCTGGACCCGCGGCCTTTCGCGGAGGGGCTCCAACTGCGTGAGCCGCGTCGCTCGGTGCCCGGATCGCGGGTCGGAGGGCTGCGGTCCAGGAAGACGCGGCGTACTTGGGAGCCGCGGGGCAGGAACTCAGCGTCCTCCCAGGCTTGGGGGAGCCTTCGCTCGTCGGGAGAAGGACGGCCGCGCGCTCTTCACACACGCACACACACGCACACACACGCACACGCACGCACGCACGCACGCACGCACGCACGCACGCACAAACACACACACATATATACATACACAACCTCCCCCCCACCCACACACACACACACACATACGCACATACGCACATACGCACGCACGCACGCACGCACGCACGCACACACGGACACACGGACACACGCACACACGCACACACCCACCCGCACGAACGCACGCGCACGCACGCAACACACACACAAACACACACACAAACAAACACATACAAACACAACACACACAAGCACACACACAAACACACACAAACATACAAACAACACACACGCAAACACCGCACACACACACACACATACACACACACTTGTTGGTGGTAGCGGCCTGGCGCGCAACGGCGACGCGGAGTCAGTAGAACACATACACAGCACACGCGACACATGCGACACACGACATAACACACACACACACCACACACAACGCAAACACACACACACACCACACACAGCGCAAACACAGCACACACTCAACACACGCACGCACGCACGCACGAACGCACGCACGCACGCACGCACGCACGCACACACACACACACACACACACACACACGCACGCACGCACACACACATGCCACACACAGAGACATACAGACAGACATTCACAGCCACACACACATATCAGCATGTAGTTCCTGCACTGTTTGAAGGTCTCTGGCTTCTTTGGGGCTGTCTTTGGGCGTCTCGGAGTCATCCTGGGCCGACCTGGAGAATGTCCTTGCATGACTTATCTCGTCTGGTCCTTCCTTGTTTGGTGTCGTCTCGTCTTGCCTGATCGTCTTCAGCCGTCTCGGAAAGACGGGCACGCCTGTGTCCTCGCCCGTGGCTGACTGGAGGGCTTCGCCCGCCTTGTTAGGTGAA
>CAUYUJ010019392.1:2463736-2606236 GCA_963575745.1 Prorocentrum cordatum | reverse complement strand
TCTCCACGGCCCCAACCACTGCCCGACTATCCCCACTGTCCCCACTGTCCCACTGACTCCTCCGCTGTCCCACTGAGCTGTCCCACTGTTCCCACCACTGTCCCCACTGTCCCCACCACTGTCCCCACTGTACCTCTGTCCCATTGTCCCACCGCCGTCCTCGCCACCGCCTTCACCACTGTCCCCACCACCATTGTACCCTCCACTGTCCCACTGTTTCCACCTCATTCCCATTGTCCCCACACCACTGTCCCCACCACCACCGTCACCACCACTGTCCACTGTCCCCCCCTGTTCCCACCATTGTCCCCACCACTGTCCCCACCACTACCGTCCCCACCACTGTCCCACTGTTCCACTGTCCCCACCACTGTCCCGCTATCCCCTCGCCACTGTCCCCACCAACACCGTCCCCACCACTGTCCGCACCCCCACTCGGTTTTGGAGAGGGGGGGGGGGTCGAACCGGTAGTGACCCCCCCCGGTTTTCGAGGGGGGGGGGGGGGGAGGGGTTCGAACCGGTAGTGACCCCCCCCCCTTTTCATGATGAGCTGGGGGGGGGGGGGGGAGGGGTTCGAACCGGTAGTGACCCCCCCCGGTTTTCCGGAGGGGGGGGGGAGGGGTTCGAACCGGTAGTGACCCCCCCCGGTTTTCCGCCAGCAGCGGTAGAACACGCTCTTTCCCTGCTTAAGGCACCGGGCGTACATGTACAACCCCAGCGCCTGTTGCAACGGCGGCGCCCGCAGCGCCTGCTCGGGATCTGCTGGCGGCAGCGCCTGCAGCCGCCGCGCGCGTCGATTCGTCCACTATCCTAAGGAAATCAAGGGGGAAGAAGGAAAAGGATGTGAGGAACGGAATGGGTGCCCTCTCCCCATTTCCCCTTTCTCTCTCACCTCTCGCCCCCCTGTGCTCCCCTGCTCCCCCCCCCCTCCTCACTCTGCTCCTCCTTCCTCCTTCCCACTCCCCCTGCTCATCCTGTTATCGTCATGTCTTTCCTGGTGTGTTAACCCACCCCCGCGGGTACTTCTCAAGTTGCAAAATACTTGTCTGTTGAAGATCTAGTATCCAAGAAGAGCCTTCGAGGAATCCCTCTGGAGGGCCATCGAACCTTCCAAGAACCCTCTGGGGATCCCTGGAAATTTCCATGGTGTCTGTGGGGCTCCCTTGGCATTTCCCTGTCCAGGAACCTCCCAGGGCTCCCCTGCGACCTTGCAGGGACCCTCCATCGGGGCCCTAGCGCGTTCCAGGAACCTTCCGGGAACCCCCGAGGGTGCTACTTCAGCCCCTGGAACCTTCAAGAGTCTTCTGTGCGCCGATGGAGCCTTCCAATGACCATGCAGAGGGCTCCAGAACCTTCCAAGGACCCTCCGGGGGAACCCTCCGGGGCCCCCTGGAACCTTCCAGGTTGCCTGCGAGGGGCCGCGGTACCTTTTGCCAGGAGACCTTAGGGCCCCCTGGAACATTTCAGGCAAGGGCCGTCGGGGGGGACCCTGGAACCTTCCAGGCAGACTCTGGTGAGCCCATAAGACCTTCCCTGGAACCTTCCATGGATCTTCTGGGGCCCCGTGAAACCTCCAGGCATCCTTCAGGGGCTCCTGGAACCTTCGACGAAGCAGCAGCAGCAGTGGTAAAACATTGAACCCGGCGCGACCCGACTTGGGGAGACAACTTCCTACTTCATGGGGGCTGTGCTCGGTATTGATTTGCATTGCTTAGCATTGCTGCGCATTGCCTTGGCATTGCTTTGCGTTGCTCTGCATTGCTTGGCACTGCTTCGCATTGGTTTCAAGTGTTTGGCGTTGCTTGGTATTGCTAGGCAGGAGGACGCCCAGGCCAAGGAACTCGGGGAAGGCCGAAAATAACCAAGACCAAGGAACACGAGAAAGGCAGCAAGGCACCAAGACCAAGGACACCGAGGAAGGCAGCAAGGAACCAAGGCCAAGGAATGAGAGGAAGGCAGCAAGGAACCAAGACCAAGTCATCCGAGGAAGGCAGCAAAGAACCACGACCAAGGAACCCGAGGAAGGCCGAACGCCGCCTCTGGGGAGCTACGTCGCACCCGCCGGTTTACAAGAAACCCTTAGACCAAGCCTGATTGGTGCATCAGCAGCAGTCAGGTGAGATGATGGAACGTGGGAAGGAATAGGACGATGAGGAGGAGAAGCGAGAAGACAGCTACGACCCCGACGACGGCGACATGGACCCTCCTACTATCTCCCAGGCTGCGTACTGGCCGTAACTTCGAAGCGGATCGAAACGTGGCGAACTGAAGCCTCCTGGAGGCCCTGGCCGGGCGATAGAAACGATTCCCCTGACCTATCTCGTCGAGCATCGACCCAAAGCGGCGGCGGATAGTGGCGAGGCCGGCTTCGGCGGTATTAGCCCTTCCTGCCCCCCCTCCTTTTCCTCCTCCTCCACCTCCCCCTCCCCTCCCCCTCATCGTCGTTCTTTTTCTTTTGCCTCCGCGACGGCTGCGGCCAGCTCCACCGCCCAGCCACCGCAGGCCCATCTACGATCTAAGAATTTGATCCGAACTTCTCATTGACATGACAAACGTTCCACGAAGCCTCCTAGGACCGGGAAACCTCCAGGGGGCCCTGGAACCTTCCAGGAGCCCGCCAGGGACCAGGGACCTTCGAGGATCCCTGTGGGGGCCGACTGGGACTTTTCAGGAACTTTCCATGGAACCCTTGAACCTTCCGGGGGCGCCTGGAATATTCCGTGGCCCCTCCACGGACAGCTGGGACCTTCCAGGACCTTTCCAGCGGCGCCCCTGGAAACCTTCCAGGGGCACTCCAGGATCCCCTGGAACCTTCCAGAGACACATCTGGATCGCGCTGGGCCCTCTGCATGACCCCCAGGCCAACTGGAACTGCCGAGGCCCCGTCTGGAGCCCTCCCAACTTTTATGCTGTTGCGGCGAGCAGTGGTTTCACGTTACAACCTACTAGTGTGTTCGATAGATTCGATCGCGCTACAGCTTTCCTTCTCCTCCTCGTCATGGTCCTCCTCCTTTTCCTCCTCATCCTCCTCCGTCATCCATTTCCTCTCCTCCTCCTCCTCCTCCTGCACCTCTTCGTCCCGCCCTCCTCCTCCTCATGCTCCCGCCTCTTACTCCTCCACTTCCCCTTCCTCTTCTTCATCGTGGCCTCCTGGAGCTGGGCCCGGTTTGTCCCGCCACGATCTTATGCTTCAGCAAGCCTGGCAGCTCTCGGCGCTGGGCCCATATAAAACTCCAGGGCACGCGTGGCTTCCCTCAGAGAGGCGACACGTGAGAGGTGCGACACGAGTGTCCGACCCATTCCACTCCCCCCCGCGGTCGAAGGGCACTGAGCAGGGCGCGCTGGGCGGCGCCAGGTGGGGCTCTGGCGCGGGAGCGGCGGCCCGGGAGGATGCCGCCAGGGCGTCCTGCGGCCCCCCCCGCCCACTCAGGTTCCGACGGAAGGAAGAAGAGGGACAGAGATTGAGGGGGGAGCAACGTTACCTGCCAGATAATGTACTGTGGCACATTGCCGCACAATTTTGATGTTTGTGCAGCTGACGCAGGCCATCACGCCGCTCGCACAAGTGGGTGTCGCACCACGGGGCGGAGGAGAGGATGCGAGGAAACGCGTGGAACTTTTGTAGGCACCTGCATACCGCCTCATGCCGGAACAGAGAAGCCTAGGATAGCCGAGAGCGACTGGCGAACAGCACCGCAAGGACCTGGGAGATGCTACACAGCGGACGCCCCTCGGGACGTGCCAGGAGCGCGGCAGGCCCGGCCCGTCGACCGTCGACCCCCCCCCCCGGCGAAGCCGCCGCCCTCAGCCGCTGCCCACCACCAGCTGCTCGGCCAGCGCTGGCGGCGGGAGGGGGTCGCGCCACACCCACGGCCTGGCTGACGATGGGGAGGCGCCCGCGGGCGGCGGCTGCCACCCGCCGAAGCTCGCGGTGCCGTGAGGGATCGAGCCAGGCGTCGAGATGCCGGGCGTCGGGAGGAACTCCTGCAGCGGGCTGGCCTGGGACCCGGCGCCCGCTTCCGACCGCCCGCCCGGCCCTGGCTGCGCCGCCAGGGTGGCCAGCCCTGGGAACGGCGACAGGGCGCGGCGCGCGGCCGCGACGGCGGCGATCTCCTCGGGGCCAAAGCGCACTCTCTGCTGGCGTGCCATGCCGCAGTGCTCCTCTTCGCTGTCCTCGTCTTGGCTCAGGGCGGCGATCAGCTGCTTCTTGGTGACGAATCCCCTAATCCTTCTGTCCTCCCTCCTATTCGCAGCTGGCGCGACACCGCGAGACTCGTTGGCGCTCTCTGGGAGGCCGCACGCCGCGACCATCGCGGCGCAACGCGCCCGGTGTGCCACCAGCTGCGTGCCGCCCTCTTGCGCCTGCAGCCGTGCCAGGTCCTCCCATATCATGCCAACCTCCACCAGCAGGCCCCGGCCGAGCTCCTTGTGGGCCCGCTCGAATTCCCTCATGAGCTCGACGCTCTCGCGCATCAGCTGGCGAAGCTCCTGGTACCCCTCGAGGGCCACGGGCGGCGCCACGGGCGTCGCCATAGCAGCGGCGCGCAGCTCCGCAACCTCCGACGAGAGCCGGTCCAGGCGGCCGCCGACCGCAGCGCAGTCGCCGTCGCGGGCGGTCTGGAGCCAGGTGAGCTGAGCGCGGCTCTCCGTCTGCTGGCCGCCGACCTGCTGCACGACACCTCGCAAGGACTCCACCAGCTCTCGAACGCGGTCGGAGAGCCCGGAGTGAGCGCGCCGCTCCGCGCTCGCAGCCAGCGCCTTTGTCTTCTGCTCCAGCTCCTCCTGGAGCTGCTGCAGGGCCTCCTGCAGGCGAGCGTCCACCTCGTCGCACCGCCTGCCGGATCTCCGCACGTCCGCGCCCATGGAGCTGAGGGCCTCGCTGACCGAGGCGTTCATCTCGGACAGGCGCCTGTCCAGCGACGTGAGGACGTCGTCCTTCAGGCACTGCAGGTCGCTGCCCATCCGGGCCTCCAGCAGCTCGACGCGCAGCGCCAGCCCGGGCGCCGGCTCTGGCGCGACGGCCCGCGCCTCCGCGCGGGCCTCCGCGCGGGCCTCCGGCGCCCCCGCGCGAGAGGCCGGCCGAGGGGGCGGGGCGCCGAGGGCGCCCGCGCGCCACGGCGGGGCGGCGGCGCCCAGCGGCGACGAGGCGGAACTCGGGGCGGCGGCGATGCCGTCTGGCGGGGCCGCCCGTCCCTCCGCCGCCCGTGGGGGCGGCAGCGCGGCCCGCAGGGGCTCCATCGCCCGTCGGGAGGCCCGGGCCTGAGCCACCGACGGATCCCTGAGGGAGGCGGGGGAGGCGGAGGTGGAGGAGGATCGAGGCGGCTCGAGGGCCCAAGGCCCTACGCCGTAGTCGGCCGAGGGAGCGCGGCTCGTCATCCCCGCCGTCGTCTTTGCTGGTCCCTTCTTCCCCTCGTCTTCCCTCCCTCCTCCCTCCCTCCTCCTTCCCCCCACGCCGTCGTTCTCTCTCCACCCACGCCGTCCCCCACATCCTCCTGTTTCCCTCCCTCTTTCCGCCCATCTCCTGGGGGAGTGTCGTTCCTTGTCGTCGTCGCCGTACTCCTGCTGCTGCTGCTGTTCCTCCTCCCTCTCCTCCCTCCAAGGGTACCACGTGACATACCCATCACGTCCAGAAGCGTCCAGCATTCGTTCTTCTACTCTACTTGGACAGCCACTGACTACGATCGTTGCTTCCAAACCGATGTTGCGTGCGGGGGATCGCAGACTCCAGAAACTTTTCCTGCTCCATCTCCTCATCCATTTCCTCCTCCTCTTCCTCCTCCTCCTCCTCCTCCTCCCCCTCCTCTTCCTCCTCTTCCCTCCCCCCTCCTCTCGAACACATCAAAAACTACACTTAGCAAAACTCCACCCAGTTGCGGGGACCAGGGGGGGCAATCAAAATTCGGTTAGGCGCGCTGGTCGGTCTGGGTGGACGGGCACCGCCTCGCGACCTACGACGGGGAGCGCTGGTCATGCGAAACACGTGGGGCGCCAAGCGTTGCAACTATCAGCATGTTTCACGGCGGGGCTAAGCGGCTGCTGCAACAGGAAATGATAACGCGAGCTGCCGCTTCATCCGTGGAGGGGGGATCCAGCACGGAAAAGAATTCGAAGGCGTGGGGCGTCTGGCCAGGCATTTACTTACGGCACGCATAGAACCGATCGCGGCTACAAAACTTGGCGAGACACGGGGATGAGGTGGAAGTGGAAGGACATAATGAAAGAGGCTGCTAAGGCACGGAGACACGAGACGAGGGAGGAGATCACGCCTGAGGCAAAGCGGCGCCCCAAAGCACAGAAAACACTGGGGTCATCATACTGGGGCAGAGGCGGGGAAGGGCAGCGGGCAGTGCGAGGCGGAAAAGGACAGCGGCCATGCAGGTGGTTTCGCTGAGCCTGAGGAAGTGGGAAGTCGGCGGGGAGCGGCCCTGGGGACGGGCCTCGGAGATGGGCAGCACGGGCAGCCGATGCTTCGCCAGAAGGGGACACGTACAAAACTACACTTAGCGGCCGGGGCACGGTACACGTCGGGAGCGCGAGTCGCGCCCCCGACATGTACCCCGCCCCGCTGGCTAGGTGTAGTTATATGAGTGCTCTGTTTTGCGAGGATGTCCCTGGCGAAACCAGCACGTACAGAACTACACCTAGCGCCTGGCTCAGTGTAGTTCTGAACGTGCTGGATGTCTCGAGCGGGGCGAGCACGTATAGACCGGCACCTAGCGAAAGTGGCAGGGTACAGGTCGGGGGCGTCGCCGCGCCTCCCCGCAGAGTCAGGGGGGCAGGGGCCACTGAAATCCCAGCCGCCCTCAGGGCGGCGGAGGCTGGACGTCCCAGGGATGCCCGAAAGGGACCCAACTGCGGCCAAGGGCACGCAACGAGGTCCCTGGGGGCCCCAAGAGCGCTCCACGACCTCCAGCCGCAATCTGAGGTCGTAGCGTCTTGGGGGTCGCCTGGAGCGCTTGGCGGGGTCTTGGATTCTTCCTGGGGCGCTCGGGAGGTCCCAGGAGCGCACCTGCTCGCCACGACATCTGGTCTCGATCTGGAGGTCGTGGCGTCTGGGGGCCCCGTGGGGCGTTTTGGGGGCACTGGGGGTTCCTCCTGTAGCCCATCATGGGTCCCACGAGCGCTGGTGGTCGCTACGACCTCTGACCTTGTTCTGGATCCCTCCATCCTCTTTGCCCCCCCCGTGATCAGGGCAACTCGCCTTGTGACGATGTTTCGAGGATTTTAAAAGATGTGCGCGCTCCGCCTCCGCCTCCTAATCGCGAGTTGTTATTTCTGATTCCACGCCGACTCTGGCTAGCGACGTCGAGGCCCTCGCAAATCCGACAAACGCGATGACCCCCCTCGAATGGCGGGCAAAACAAACTTTGGAACGATAGCCCAAAATTAATTTTGAAATTTCGGGATCCGCGAGAGAAACTAATCCACTCGCCCAAAGTGTAGCTCTCTATCTGTCCGATCCTCTCCTCCTGCTCCATTCTCATCTTCCCTCCCCCCTTCGTCCTCTCTGGAAGCATGCGACAACAGCCTAACAACATCCGAGAGCCTCTGACAAATCTTCCAGAGACCTCCAGCCACCCATCGCCTGGGCGCGCGGCGCGCGCTGCTCGTTGTCGTCGTCGTTGTCGTCGTCGTCGCCGACGCCGCCGCCGCCGTCCTCCTCAGATTTCAGCGTCTTGTCGCCCACGACGCCACGGCTGGATCCGCCTCGAGATCCTGGTCAGAAAACGCTCCGGGGACTCCTGGGGATGTCCAATTCGACCGTGAGGGAGGATCGCGCGCTCTCACGTCTCAGCTGAGCCAGCTAAATTTTCCCTTTGTGCCCGTGCCTCGATCAGCAACCATACTGGTATGTGTTTGTTTAAGTTCTAGCTGCCGTGGGCGCCTGGGTATAACGAGGAAAAATGACGAAGTCTGGATCATCCAACACATCGACGTGGCGATGGCCTTTCAGATCCATCGTAGGGCCCTTGTCGATGCTCCATGGTTTCGCTCACAAGCCCGTGAATCCGCCGACCCTGTCGGCGTGTGTGAGGGGCTTCTCCGTTCGACTCGTCGTCTCCGTCGTCTCCGTTCTCCCTCTCCCAGGGCTCTCCTCCTCAAGCGCGCTATCCAAAGCGAAATTAAACGACGTCGTAGTGGAGTCGGAGGGAAGCCCCTTCCCTTTGATCCCTTCCCCGCAGGGGGGGGGGGGAGGGGAGGGGGAGGGGGGGGGGGGGGGGGGGGGGGGGGCCGGGGCAGATACGACGCCCGCCGGGGCGCACTTTCCTCGAGCGGGCACGCACGGGATGCACTTCCTCCTCCTCCTGGTCCTCCTCCTCCTCCTTTTCCTCCTCCTCCTCCTCCTGCTCCTCTCCTCCTTCCTCCTCCTCCTCCTCCTCCTCCTCCTCCTCCTCCTCCTCCTCCTACTCCTCCCGCAGAGGCGTCCCGGGAGCGGGCCCCGAGTCAAAATACCACCCCCCTGGGGCGCATTTCCTCGAGCGGGAACGCCCGAGATGCACTTCTTCCTCTTCCGGGAGCACGTCCCAAGTCAGAATATCACACTCCCGGGGCGCACTTTCTTCGAGCGGGCACACAAAGGATGCACTTCCTCCTCCCCCTCCTCCTCCTCCTCCTCCGCCTCCTTCTCCTCTTCCTCCTCCTCCTCCTCCTCCCTCCTCCTCCTCCTGCTCCTCCTCCTCCTCCTCCTCCTCCTCCTCCTCCTGCTCCTCCTCCTTCTCCTCCTCCTCCTCCTCCTCCTCATCCTCCGCTTCCTCCCCCCACTCCTAGCTTCCTAGCCCTTTCGATCAGGGTCGGCGGCACCGGCCGTCAGGCCTCTCCAATATACTTCCGCGGAAAAGTTGAAGGCCGTAGACTTTGCCAAACAGCCACGAACGCCGTAGGGAATGAGTTTGTTCTCGCGATCGAAGGATCCACTAGGTGCACTCTTGTGACCTGTTGGACGGTGTGAGGCGAAGGTGTAGCAGGGCGTATGCCAATACAACACACAACAACAATATGCACGAATCGGAGTAGTGCAAACGCGGAGGTACGAGATGGGTAAATGGTGAGGATATGCGAGTGATAAGAAGACTCTCCCAGGAACACTGCTGAGCTGCTGAAGACGAACAGCTGAGATGCTAGAATTCGCCAAACAGATTATGCATGCCAGCGGGCGTGGACTACTACGATCAGAGGGCCCTCCTGGCCCTTCTTTGTGACCTTTTGGAAGGGAAGGGGGCGAGGGGGTAGATGGACCATGAGGCGGAAACAGACGAAGGTCGATTTTTTAGGATAATGGCGAATGACAATGCGAAGGGACAGTGGCGAGCGTGAGTGAGGGATGGGTGAGGAGAAGCAGGACGAGGAACAGGAATGATAGTGTCGAAGCCGACTACGGTGAGTCACCACCGCCCCCTGCCTTTGGAAGGAGCTCGCAAAATTTCGTGAAAACGCAGCACGCGTGGCCGATTCGGGACCTCTCGGGGTCCTCCTGGAGCTCTCTTGGTGCCCTCTTGGGCGGTCCTGGGGCCCGCTCGAGACGCTTTGGGCCCCTATTGGGCAAGCTTGGAGCCAACTGGCGACTCGTCGCGGGGCCGTCGGGGCTTGGGCCGACGTGCAAGCTCGTAAGACAAAACATGACGCTGTTAACTTGAAGCGCATAGTGCATATTGGCTTCTCGGGGGCATCCTGGACCGTCTTGGAACTGCCTGGTCGCCGAGCGTTGCCTGGCTTCGCCGCGAGAGAGGACCTCGGCCGAAAGACAACGGGGCACAACCTCTGGAAGCCCACCCGAGAACTTTCGAAGACCTGCGGAGCCAAAACGAAAACAACCATGACTCCACATCCGATCCATCTCTCCCAACACCTCGTTCTTCTCCCTCCTGGGGTCTCGCCGGACGCTTTGAGAAGCCCCGCCCTCGAACCCCTTCAACCCTCCCTCCACTTCTCCTCCTCCTCCATTACCCTGCCCCCTCCTCCTCCATCTCATCCCTTCGCTCCTCCTCCTCCTCCTCCTCTTCCTCCTCCTGCTCCTCCTCCTCCTTCAAACATCGACCCCCAGACCTGCCCAATTTCTCTTCCAATCTCCTCGGTGTCACGGAGCCAGTGCGACGTTTGAGGGCTGCGGGCTTAATCTGGATGTGTGCCCCCAAAGAAAAGGAAGGGAAGGGAAGGGAAGGATTGATTCTCGACCTTTCTGTTCAAACAAATCCCCACCACTCCTGGAGAGGTATGTGCGACGCCAGGGGAGGGGCGGCCCGTTCACCAATTTCCCCACCGTTGGAAGAGGTGCGAAGCCCCTGCTGGATCCGCGCTCCCAGGGCAACGATCCCCCGTAAATCACGCTGCGCCCGCGCTCTGGACGGCACGGGTGGGCACTGAACGGCACCATAGGTCTACGCTTTCGAACGACCAAGGGTGAGCACCAGACGCCTGGCGCCACCAACTGGAGGTATACAATATGTCCTCCACCCCGTAGGGCTTTCTTGCGAACCGCATGACGTTCTTCCACTTTGCACTTCAAACTCTCTCCAGCCGTGGCGACGAGAAGCCTTCCGGAAGCCTAAAAAGGACGCTCAACTTCCAGCATCCTCGATCCTCGTACCTCGGTCCTTGATGCTCCCTCGTCCCCCATACCTTTCCAGGGTAAATACAACTTCTCCCTGTCGCACCCCCAGGCGTGATGGTAGGGCGGGCTGGGCGTGTCGCCTGGGATTTCCTCAACATTTCTGACCCTGAAGCTTGAAATGTCTGCAGCAGCTTCACGGAGGGCGGGCGGGTGGTTTTCCTCACGTAGCCCTCGCATTAGCGCCGCGCACATTCGTCTTAAATGTTCGCAGCAATTTCTCGGAAGGAGGGCGGGTCGTTCTGAAATTGTGTCCCTCGCCTTGGCGCCGCGCACATTCTCGATTTTGACAATTTGCAACAGCTTCACGGATGGAGGGCAGGCCGTAATTTCAAAGTATGGCTCTCGCCTCGGCTACGCGCACATTCGTTGTAAAAGTTCGCAGAAGTTTTAAGGATGGAGGGCGGTTCCTTTTCAACATGTTGCTCTCCCCTCAGCGCCACGCACTTTCGCATTAACAGTTTGCAGCAGTTTCAAGGGTTCGTATGGTCGACGTCCCATGAAGTGCCGTCTGGCACGATTTAGCATCGTCAGGACGCAACAGTCACGTTGATTCGCGGTGTTGAAATCCCAAGAGCGGTGTTCTGGCAGTAACTAGAATTTGCCAGGGCGCAGAAGTCAAATTGATTCGCGGCGCTGGAATCCGATGAACGGTGGTTTGGCACGATTGAGGGCTCTCATACGGCTGTCTGTTCATGGGCTACTTCCCTCGAATTGGGTGTATTGCATCATCGTTGACGTAACAATTGGGCCTTAAGTTGTCTCAAACGGTTGTCTTCTAGTTTACGGGCGCAGCCCGTAATTTGATTTTCGCGAAATAGACAGAACTGACAGAACTGAGCTGAATCACCACAACCGTTTGGTGGCAGTTTTATTTTCGGGGGTGAGGGTATATCAATCGCAGTTTTGAGTCAAGGGGTGTGAGGGTATTTCGCTGGCAGTTTTAAGTCAGGGGGTTGAGGATATCTCGCTGGCAGTGTTAGGTCAGGGGGTGAAGATACTTCGCTGGCAGTTTCAGGCCAGAGGGTGAGGACATGTCGCTGGCAATGTTAAGCGAGGCGTGTGAAGATATGTCGCTGGCAGTTTTAAGTCAGGAAGTTGAGGATATCTCGCTGGAAGTTTGAGACCAGGGGTATGGATATGTCGCTGGCAATTTTAAGCGAGGGGTGTGAGGATATTTCGTTGGAAGTTTTAGGCCAGGGTGTGATGATATTTCGCTGGCAAGTTTAAGCGAGGGGTGTGAGGATATCTCGCTGGCAAGTTTTAGTCAAGGGGTTGATGATATCTCGCTGGCAATTTTAGGCCAGGGGGTGAGGATCTTCCGCTAACAATTTTAAGCGAGGGGTGTGAGGATAGTTCGCTGGCAGTTTTAGGCCAGGGGGTGAGGATATGTCGCTGGCGGTGTAAAGCGACGGGTGTGAGGACATTTCGCTGGCAGTTTTAGGTCAGGGGGTTGAGGATATCTCGCTGGCAGTTTTAGGCCAGGGGGTGAAGATATTTCGCTGGCAGTGTTAAGCGAGGGGTGTGAGGATATTTCGCTGACAGTTTTAAGTCAGGGGGTTGAGGATATCTCGCTGGTAGTTTTACGCCAGGGGGTGAGGATATTTCGCTGGCAGTGTTAAGCGAGGGGTGTGAGGATATTTCGCTGGCAGTTTTAGGCCAGGGGGTGAGGATATTTCGCTGGCAGTGTAAAGCGAGGGGTGTGAGGATATTTCGCTGACAGTTTTAAGTCAGGGGGTTGAGGATATCTCGCTGGTAGTTTTACGCCAGGGGGTGAGGATATTTCGCTGGCAGTGTTAAGCGAGGGGTGTGAGGATATTTCGCTGGCAGTTTTAGGCCAGGGGGTTGAGGATATCTCGCTGGCAGTTTTAGGCCAGGGAGTGAGGATATGTTGCTGGCAGTTTTAGGCCAGGGGGTGAAGAGATTTCGCTGGCAGTTTTAAGCGAAGGGTGTGAGGATATTTTGCTGGCAGTTTTGAGCCAGGGCTGTGGAGGATACTCTCCAGACGTAAGAAAGCAGCACTATGTGCCACGCACGGGCGGTCAGGAGTGATCAGCGGATTCGTTGGTCTGGGGCTCGGGGCGCATTATGCAGCCACAGCGTTGGAATCTGAATAGTGGGCTGAGGCTCAAATCGTTGGTCTGGGGTTCAGGGCGCATCATGCAGCCACAGCGTTGGAATATGGATCACGTTCGACATTGGATGCAGTATTGGGTCTTCCCCTGCGTGGCTCAACCGAATGCATCGCATCCAGCGCGGCGCTGCGCCCGTATATGTGCCCGCCCCTTGGCGTGGGGCTGGCGGGGGACCAAGGGGCGAGCTGTCCGGTGATTGGGGTTATTGCAACATCGTTGATGCAATCGTCTAGTGTCTCAAACGGTTGTCTTCGAATTGGGCTTATTGCAACATCGTTGATGCGTTTTTGGTTTGCACTGGTCCTCCTCCTCCTCCTCCTCCTCCTCCTCATCATCATCATCCTCGTCTTCGTCCTCGCCTGCTGCTGCCGCTGACCCCCTCGCCAGGCCGAGCCTGCCTCCCCCGCGCCAGCCTCATCGCACCCTCCCCCATCCCCCCCCCCTCGCACGCCATTGCGAGGCTGACCAGCGACACGACTGCAACGTCGGTGGTCAGGATGCGGGGCCCGAGGGACACCTCCGTGCACGGCTTGAAAGGTGGGGAGGGGGAGAAAGACGACGAACAGGACCGAATATCTGTGTTTCCAATCGTTTGTTATTCTTTTCGGGCTGGGGCGCTGGAGGCCTCCATGGATCTCGCGGCTTCTGCGGAGAGTTCGGAGGACCTCCGGGGCACAATTAGAAGGTGGAAAAAAACACAGGAGGGAAGATGGAGGAGTGGAGGAAGAGGTGGGCGTTTGGCCCAGGAGAAGGGGGGGGAAACGACGCAGCTCATCTCTCTCTCTCTCTCTCTCTCTCTGCGTGGTTCGCGTACTCAACAAAGAACTGGAAGCTCCAGCCTCATATGTCACGGAAAGCGCGTGCTTGCACATTCATGCACAACTCCTGACGGGCTCGAGGGGGAGTAAGAGAGAACCCTGGGCCCTGGGCTCTGCTCTATCATCTCTGGGGGCCTCTTGATAACCCAGTATCACTTGTACATGAACTAATGGGCATGATGGTAATAGAGCTACTTAACGTCGGCAGAGTTGCTCATATCAAAGGTGCTCGCGCCTCGTTGAACTAAGGCCATGCTGGCTGCTGGCTGACAATTAAACCCAAGTCCTGAAGTGTGAGCATCCCGCCTACGCTTGGAAGGGCAACGACAGTGCTTCTGCTGTAAATGTATGTCTATATATGTAATCACATATGGTTATATATACACACAAATAAGTGTGTATATATATATATATGTACACATCCGCCGGCCCCCTAGCGGGGCCATCAGGCTGCGAGGATTAGGCTTGCTACTCTCCCTGCTCCAGTTCCAATTTCCAGTGCCCATTGTGATAATTCTACGTTCTGCCTCCAAATGTAAATTGTTGAAGTCCGCGCGAGGGGGGGGAACCGAAAAGCAGCCTGGTTAGCGTCCCCCCTCGGGGTTCCCAGAATCCCTGGGGGGGGCGCGGGACACGTACAAATACATGAGAATCGCGCCCTGAAGCTATCAACCCTTGTAAAATACGCCACTTTCACATTCTCGAAACCATAAACCGTTGTAAAATATGAGATTCTCGCACCCCCGAAACAAAAGCCTTTTGCACATTATATAGTAACCGCGTCCCCGAGGCCACGAACCCTCGTAAATTATACAATGGTCGCGTCACCGATGCCATACCAATTTCGTGAAGTACACAATGTTCGCGCCCCCGAGGCCACATACCCTAGTCACGTACGCAATTGCTGTGTCCCAGAGGCAACACACCCTCGCGCATTACGCAACATTCGCGTCCCCGAAACCGTACACCCTCGCACATGACATCAGATTCGCATTACAGATGCCATGCTCCAAGACGCCCGAAGAAGGTTCCAAGACGGCCTGAGAGGGGCCAAAGAGACCCCAAGAGCGCTCCAAGAGCCCTCCCCAGGAGCCCTAAGATGCCCAGATCGTAAACTTTACGAAGGTGTTTGAAGGATGTTGGCCTTCTCGCATGTTCGGCTTTCCGACGCTTCAAGACGGCTCAAGAAGCTCCCAAGACCGCTGCAAGACAGCCCAAGATGCCTCCAAGAGGGCCCCAAGATGGCCCAAGAAGGTTCCCAAGATGGCACAAGAAGCGCTCAAGACGGCCCAAGAGGGCCCCAAGACAGCCCCAAGAGGGACCCAAGCAGGGGACCACGAACCGAACATTCGATCTGTGTGCCCCGAGAAGCCCCCAGGAGGCCCCAAGAGGGAGCCGGAAAGCTAAGAAGGACATCCACGGCTCATTTCCCTCAAGCCCTATCTGCTTCATGGCGAGCAGGGCCTGCGAACGACTGCTTGCCACTGAACAAGCGATGCGATCCTGCCCTACCAGACAGGAGCGCCTCCGAGCTCCCGTCAAAAGCCGTCTCGCCCTCCCGCGGCGGCGGCCTGTTCAAAGCCCCGCGACCGAAGCAGTTCCAGCTCGTAGTCGACCCAGCCGCCCTCTGGCCCGACCGCCAGCAGCACCCTGGGCAGCCCCACTCTCGCCCCTTCCTTGCTAGCAGCTCCAGAGGCAGAGGGGGAAGACGTTTCCCATTCATCGCATCCGCCAGGCGATGATGATGCTGATGCTGATGCTGCTGCTGCTGCTGCTGCTGATGATGATGATGATGATGATGATGATGATGATGATGCTGATGCTGATGCTGATGCTGATGCTGATGCTGATGCTGATGCTGATGCTGATGCTGATGATGCTGATGATGACGACGATGACACCGCTCCAAGAACTGCAAATCGCCAGACCAGTGTTACTTCCTATCCCTCCCTCTGCTGGTGGCCCGCAAGGGAAGGGGGGCGGCCTTCTAAGGTTGGGAGGCGTCCTGGAAGGCAATGGCCTTCTCAGAAGCGCCTGGATGCTTCGAAGAAGGCGTCTTAGAAGCCGGGGAGGGCTTCTGGGAGGCCCCCTGCCACCTGCCTTCTCAGAAGCCCCCCCCGCCCTCTCAGAAGGCCGCCCCCCTGGCGCTCCGCCCCCCCTGCCCCCCTGTACGCACCGCCGAGACACTCCCCGCCCTCCCCCCTCACCTCGAGAGGGAGGCCGAACGCCGCCGCTCCTCTGCACGCAAGAATGACCCTGGGCACGAGTGACCTTTGGCGCCCGGCTTTGCGGGGTCGCTGGGAGGGGGGCCAACTCCAAGCGCGCAAGCCACGTGCCAAGGGGGGGGGACCCCTGTGGACCTTGGGCGCTGCTTCGTGGAGGGACGAACGGGGTGGCGAAGAAGCGTGCACCCTCCGTGCCCCTTGTTGGCCCCCCTAAGGTGCACGAGAGCTGCACCTTTCTTCCCCACCCCACCCTACGCAACGCCCGATAGGCCCGCACCCGAGGCCACTCCGGCGAAGGGTCACTCTTCTGCGTGGCAGAGCCGCCCCGCCCGTTCCCCGCCGCCCCTCCCTCGCGGGGGCGGCCCCGTCCGGCGGGGCGGCCCCGGCGCGGCGGGTCGCGCTGCGGCGACGGCCTCGCGGCGGCGCCGCCCAGTCCCAGAGGATGAGCGAGGAGGAAAGGGGAAGAAGGCGAGGGGTGGGAGAAGTCCTCCTTGCCTTTCTTCTTCATCTCTCCGCCCTCCTCCTCCATTCTCCTTCTTCTCCTCCTCATCTCACCTCCTCCCTCCTGCATTCCCGCCCTCCTCCTCTTCATCCTTCCTCCCTTCTCGATCCTCCCTTCCATCCCCCTCTTCGTCCTCTCTTCTCCCCGGGGACCCTCTCCTTCCCCCTTCTCCTTTGTCCCTTGTCCCACCTCCATCTTCCTCCCTCCCCCCATCAACATAATCCTTCATCTCCCTCCTAAAATTTCTGCTTTTCCGAAGGCTTCCGCACTTTTAGCTGCAATCGTTTTGCACACATGTTACCGTACACCACTCCTAAACATCATACGCTTGGTTTGGCATGGTGGTATGTCCTCTTAGATGTACGGTTGCTGGCCACCTGCAGCCTTTCCTTTGACAACCGCCCTACATCTACCCTAGTCTCGCGGCCTAGTAGTTTGGACACAGTTTCAACTTTAGCTTAAACGTTCGGCGTATGGTTTTCGCCATGGTGTTCGCTTTATTCTGCTGGATCTTCATCCTCACTCCACTGCAATAGTTAATCATCTGTGTTTTTGCGGGAGATCGCGGCACAACACGGCGAACATCAGCCTGGAGTCGGCCTCAGTCGTATGGATTTCGATGGGAGGCTTGCTTTCTGTCAGCCCCCCAGGCCCGGAACGGCCCCCTGGACGGCGTTCAACCTCGAAAGCCCGCGCTGACATCGCCGCCGCGTCGAGGCGACGCTAACCTGCCGTACTCACAATCTTGGCGGCACAGCGGGACACCATCAGGCCAAGTGGCACTGCAGGACGCCACAGCGAAAGCCCCTGGCGACGCCACAGCGGGACACCTCGAGACGTACTGCAAGGAACTGAGGCTTGGGCTTTGGAGCTAGCCTCAACTTTCGCTTTGTCGTTTAAGCTTTGCGTTTCCGTTACCTTTAACTTCAACCTAACTTGAACTATGGTTATACGTCGAACTTTTGCATCCGGTGTCTGTTCGAATCTGTTGCTTTAACATCTCAACACGCAACTTGGATAACACAACTTCGAACTTGACCTTGCACTATTAGCGACACCTCTCCAGTCCCTGGACCTCTCCCGGGTTGCGTTCTACGCAGGACTCGGCGATGAATCCAACCATAGCGACGAAGGCCCGAAGGAGGCCTTACAAATTCGAACACGATGGAATGGTATTGGTTAATGGCCCGCTCCAGACACCCAGAACAATAAGACAAACAATTATTTTGGCAGATGTCTTTTGATTCCGCTGGCCCCCGTCGGCCTTCCGCCAACGCCCGCGGACCCGCCGCCGTTTTACTTCCGCCGGTCTTGCGCTGAAGAAGAAACTCAGTCTCTTGATCTATCGCAGCCAAGGCCCTTTCTGGAGCCTCCCATCTGCTCCTGCCCCTGCACTACCAAGCATTACTCAAAATCACCGCAACCGTCAAGAATGCTGCCCACGTCGGTTCACAGTGGGGCACACACGAGGCACCCAGGAACACAACCCTGCCACCCGACGGGACACACCGACGGGACACACCTAAGACCACCGCGCAGCGTCCCCACCGGAGGAGTGCACGTCACTCTCGGGAGTCCCTAAGGCGGTGGCAACCCTTCGCACGGTTTCGGGTGCGCACCCGCACGACACGCAACACGAAACCACAGAATCGTTCAATCACGATCGCGCACGATCCGCGACATATTCTGTGCAGGTGGCGTCCGACAACCTTCGCACAACCAATTCTCATTATAGTTTGGTTTCGCTTCTCTGTCACCGCAACGGCACCGCGACAACACGACATGTTCGCATTGGCTCTGGATTTAGATATACTGTGCAGCTTAAATTGAAGGGCTAGCTGTCTTCTGAAGCGTTCGAGTTAGACTGGGCATCACCGTCACCTTTTACCACTTCGAGCTGGCTGATCCGTTATATGCAGGCCGAGAGGTCTTCTCCTCAGCCCTACCTTCCAGACTCGAGCCCTCGTTCGCTTTACGGTCACGGACCCAGAAGGCATGTTGCCTTCGCTTCGGCTGGGGAGGTTACAAGATTTTGGAAGGACGTGCGGAAGCTGTCGGGGCTCGCTGTGACGTTCGATCTGGCTCATGTTGTGGTCGGAGTTGCGGGAGTTGGCGGGGCTCGCTGTGGCGTTCGAGCTGCCATGTGTTGTGGAAGGAGCCGCGGGACTTGGTCGGACCTGCTGTAACGTTCGTGCAGCCCGATGCCTGTGGATGATGTGCGGGGGTGGGCGGGGTCATCTGTGGCGCTCGAGCCTGCCGACGTTAATACCTGCTTGTCCTCCTGCTCCTCCTCACTCCTGATATGCATCCTCATCCTCGTATGCGCACCTACGTGGCCGAGGCCTAGTCGTCCCTCTCTTATTATGATTCCTCCTCCTTCCTCCTCCTCCATCTCCACCCCGTTGTCGATCTCTTCCGCGTCGTCTTCATGGATTCCTTCTTTCCCTCCATTTCCCGACTTTTTTTCGTCATCCTTCTCCTCCGCGCCATCCCTATCCTCTGTAACACGTGTGCGAAACTGTCGCCACAGCGTCCCTCCCATCTATGCGCATGGCGCCTTCCCAGGTCGGGGACTCCAAAGAAAGTATTAGACACATGAGGCTTCCAAGCCAGCTTAGACCCGGACGAAAGAGCAACTGGATCTACAGGGCACTCCCTCAAATCATGTAGTTTGATTGGGCCCATGCTTTGCCGTCCAAAGGGAGAAACTCCCGCCCGGGGGAACTACTCACGGTTGCCCATGGCTATACGTGTAGTGTTTACCTTGAGTTGTGGTGTCCTGTACTTGTACAGTTAGCGTCAACTCCAACCGTGGCCCAAGGATACATCTAGGCGTAAGCACGCTTTTCAGCTAAACATTGGCGCTGGCTCTGGCTGTCAGCTGCTGAACCGGGCCTGAGTTTCAACTTGTGCGTCAACTTTAGCTCGTGCGACCGATGCAATGACAAATACGATGCTGAGATACAATCGGGGCGCCATGGGGCCACCACACAGTACAGACCGAGACACATACAAGGTAAAACTCAACATCAACATGCACACACAACCAACACAACATCCAAACACCATCCAGATGCCATCAAACGGCCACCATCGGCGCACATCAATTAAGTTTGGGACCTATGCCTGGCCGCCCAATAAGAGCAACCACAAGACACGGCAACTCGCGCGCAACTTCGCACGCACGTCGGGCACAACATGAAGCACAAACTAGGTCATCGTGGACAACACCGTACACCCCCGCAACTTCGAAGACCATTCAACTGGTGCTGGAACGGAACTGCTTGCCGTGACGGCACATTGAAAGCCCCCCCCCAACACCCCGTGCCTCAAAGTTGGCGGACGACCGAAGAGAGTGCAAAGTGTGGCGAAACAAACGCTCACTCTTGCGATGTGCCAATGGCTTCCACTTCAACCTGGAACTGCGCGGGCAAGGGGGGCGCGTTTCGATGTTGGGTCACCCTGCGCCCGACATGGGTGTTCATCTAGCAACCATCGGTGTCTGCGGCAAGGGAACCAGAGAAAAGCATACAGCATTGAACAGCACTTGTGGCACGAGAGTAAGCCGCCACCACCCCGTCAGCCAGCACACCAACGGTCAGTTAAAACAGGAAGATCCATAACCATGGTGGACAAGGCAGGCGAGAACATCGTCGATCCAGCCCACCATGCAATCCAAGCAATGCCAAAACAATCGAGCATCCAAGTGCCAGATGAGGCAAACGTCAGATGCATCAAGCATGTCGGCATACCAACAACCCTAGTCCAAGTGGGAGGCCCTTATCACCAAATCCGCCGACACCCGCTTGCCAAGGATAGCAAGGCGTGCGATATGGTTGGCCGTCTCACTCCCCGCGGTTCCCATTCCCCTGAGGGCCAACATGCTGTCTGATGAGGGGGGGAGAGGGGGCGACGGACAAGCTCGCTAACGCATCTGCGAAATCCAACATGGGCTCAGGTGGCCCTAGCTGTCCTTCGGTGCGGCACCAAATAGTCCAAGCTGTACCCATATGGCCTCAAACAGGCATCGAACATGCCCCATGGGGGCGTGCAGATGGTTCCAAGTGTCACCTCACCCCCCCACCAAAGATGTCCTGGAGAGGCCGGGATCGCTCAAACGACACATGCTTGTCGGCTTTCTAATTCGCCTCGTTTCCTTCGATGGGCTTCCAGGGCCTCAGGATAGCCGAACAGAACCGCCGAACAGAACCACAGGAGGAGCCCCAAAGGACCTCAACAGCGTCTCAAGCCCTCGACAGCGCCCAAGGGAGTCCCAAGATGATTCCCAAACGCCGCCTTGCACGACAACGACGACTCACTCGTACCGGCTCTACGACCATCGGGCCCGCGCCGAACGGAACGACCGCAACTACTATGTTGAGGTAAACTGAAGTAGCCCCAGGTTGAGGTAACCTTAAACAGCATTACCCTGGCGAATTCCGTTGACTTCTCTCCTCTCCCGTGGGTCGGCTGAATGGCGGATGCCTCTAGGGTGAATCAAGGACCAGCCAGGCAGCAGCAGGGCAAGTCCTTGCACACCACGTAGGCGCGAGCACATAAGACAGACAAGGACCCCAAACAGTATGAGCATCACGCCAAGGCAACTGGAATCAACGTAACCTATGGCAAATTGAACGGCAACGAATCGGAGTCCGCCATCGTACCGCGAGGAGGCACAACGAATCGGAGTCCGCCATCGTCCTCAAGTCCCTTCGAGTGCATTGTGCTAAGTACTCTACACTGCTTCCAGGCCCCAATCCCCAGATTCCCACAATTCTTGGGCGTTTATTGGAGTCCACTGGATGCCTTTCCAGGGGCCTCGGCGACATTCTTCGGACGCCGGCCTGCCACCATGTTCTAAGATGGTCCCGTGGGGCCGTCCTGGGGCTGTGTGCGAGCATCTTGGGCCGCCTTGGAGGCCCAGGGAGCCAGCCCCAGACGCCGAAACTGCTGTAACGAGTGGTTGTCTAGATGGTGTGGGCATTCTTGGTTGTTCTGTCCTAAGAGCGCCGCAAGATGGCCCAAGAGGCTGCCAATATCGCGCCCCCCAAACAGCCTCCAAGAGGACCCAAAAGGCCTCCAAAACAGACCCAAGAAGGACCCACGAGGGGGAGGGGGAACCCGAACTGAGATTTAAAACCCTCTTCTCCATATGTGCCCCCAAGATCGCCGGCAAACCCCTGAAATGCCTCAAGATCCCTCCAGGAGGCTTCCGCGATGCCGTCAAAATGTTTCCCAGGAGACCACACGAGGCCTCAAAAAGGCCTCTTGCCCATGTTCCAGGCGCGACGGTGGGATGGGCCGAGGGCCAATAGGCGATCCGCCGCCCCCTGTTGATTTCATCAACAGGGGGGCCTGGATCTAATGTTTGAACTCCGTCAGTCAGCCAGTCACGCCTGGCGCCTATACGGCGCATTGGTAGACTAAGAAGTTATGGGCGGAACATTCGTTGAAGGAGGGGGGGCGAGTCGGAGTCGGAGTCGGAGCCGGAAGCCTGGGCAACTCAAGGTCATGTGCTCGGTCTCATGGCCTGTCTCGCTGTGACTGCGAGCTCGGTAGCTGCTGGCGGCATTATCGGCATAGCAGGGGTCAGCCTGCGAGTCCCCTGGCCTGGTTAGGCCCTATGGGCCCGCTGCAGCTCGGCGCCGAGCCCCTCAAAACACAAAACTGATATGAACGGCGGAGGCTATGGCCTTCGGGCCCATCACCCCCTGCTCGGGTTATTATGTGTATGCTGTAGCATCTGAAAGTCCCGTCCCCCCCATCTCCATCCCTCCCCTCCTCTCCGATACGTTAGTGGGCTTGCCCACTATACAGGCATGAAACGTGCGTCCGTGCGGCCACAGCTTTGGCTTTCCTCGAGAGCTATACTCCAAAGGACACGGCGCACACACTAAAGCACCCTAGACCCGAACGTCACTTCAGGCTCGGGACGGGGATGGCAAAAGGGGGGCTCAGGGGGCTAAAAAATCAGACGCGGGGGTCCCTGAAAGCAAGCGTAGACCCCAAATCGGAGCAGGCGAAAGCCAGCAACAGTGTGAACTCCAGTCGCTCCCGTTGTGGGTCACCACGTACTGAAGAAATCCATCCAATCTGACATCGCACTATCCGCCTGGCCCTCTGGCCGTTGCAAGGTGGCGAAAAACAGAAAATACCGTTCCATGGCTAAGCATTCCTTAATGCTAGCTCACTGCACCGCCCTCTCACTGCTCACTATTGCTGCCGTAGTTGAGCAAGCAGTGTGCGGGCACGTTCACTACCACGCAGCGCCATCTCACGGAGCCCCGCCATATTCACGAGCTGAACTGCTGGCGCGCTTTGAATGCGCTCTGAAGCTGGCGCTCCAGCGCCGACGGTGTAGGCGCTCCGAACACCTGATTCGCCTTGAGTGCCCGTAGCCCCCTGCTCGTCGCCAGCCGTAGGTCTGGGACCGTGTAGTTCCCCAGCTTCACTTGCGGCAGCTCGTTGCCCGTGCGAGTTGCATTCACCTGGCCCTCGTTGTGTTCCGTCCGCGGAGTCGCTGCCAAGGCGTTGAACATCATGTGAAGCTTCCACTTCTGCGTCTGCCCTGGGTCCGCGTACGCCTTCTTCACCCGAAAGTAGGAAATGCTGTCCGCGAGCTCTTCCTTCTGCATTATCTCGGTCAGCATCGAGAACTGTGTCAAGACGGTCGCTGTCTCGCCCTCGATGTCCGCGCTCTTGGCGATCTCCTGAAAAAATCCGCGGCCACGTGTCGATGTGGGGACCCCATCTCCTTGCTGCCCTTCGACTTCACGTCCTCTGCGTAGGTTACACCTGTCCAGTGCTGCACGCGGAGCCTCTGTACTTCTGCCATTCGTCTCTTTTCCCAGGCTCGGTTGATCTCTGACACAATGCGCATAGTCTTCTGCGTCTTCTGCTCTCGTCGTACGTGTTGTAGCTGCCTTGAAAGTCTGCGTAGCTCTCCTTCTATTCTTTCGAACTCGGTGTACCCGTCTCCCTGGGATGATTTTGATCCAGTCTGAAAAAGTCCTTCTCGAAGTCGGCCTCGTTCTCGGAGCAGGACAACTCTTTCGTCTCTCATAGCCTCATACTCAGCGGTGTCGCACGCAATACGCGGGAAGCTCTCGACCATGGCTGCTCGAACACACTGCGAAAGTCCGTCCCACAGGCCCTGCACGTCTCCTTGGTCCCATTTCTGGCGCCATTCGTCTTCGCTGATGCTCTGGGCGTGCTGCTCGACTAGCTGCAAATCCTCCACTCGCTTGTGCCCGTCACTGTAAGCGTGCATGGGAGAGTCGCGATTCACGGTATGCGTCAAAGTCGGCTTGTGGGCACGAGTGACGTGGATGTCCATATTCACATACACAGGTACATGGTCAGGGAGGTGCGTGCTCACGTGTCGTTGTATTCGACGGGCGAGCCCAAGCAAAGGGTGTAATTGGCGAATTCGCTGTATGCTCTCGACTGGGACGGCGATGTGGTCAATATTACTTTTGTGACTGCCCTGGTAGTAAGTGGGACCTGTGTGCCAAAACGTGTCCGCCATGGCCAAAAACCTGCTGCTAAGGAATTCTCTCACCTGCGCGCTGGTCTTACTCTCGATCGCGGGCTCGCAGATTCCCACGTTCTCGGGCTCTGTCTTGTATCTGCGCCCCGTGATGTCAGTCTGCCAACCAAAACTGCAATTATAATCTCCAGCCACGATCGGTAAACAAGAAGCTCCCAGCTTGTCAATCTCGCTCTCAATCCATCCCAGTATGCGCTTCGTGGTGGCTCTCAGCGTTGTGACGGCAAGCCCACGATGAGGGATATATATCGGAAACATTGCCAGACTCGTACTGCCAATATTAAATTGTGACATCGCCGCGCGCCCTGTGATCCCAAGATGCGGTGGTGGTGTAGCAACTTTCATCAGTGTACCCACATATCTCCTGCCATATAAAATACTCAACCCGCGTGAATTATTAGTCGTCCGAGACCGTCGCCATCCAAAATGAATCGCTTGGTGGTGCGGGAGCTTGCACTTGGTCACCTCAGCGTCCCTGGCAGCTCTCCCCGCACCGATGGCGACGTAGAAGTCTATACTTTCCACCTGCAAAGATATTTCTTCCAATCGAGCGAAATCTGCCCATTGCACATTATGAAACAGCAACTTCATTATACGGAATGGGGGGGGGGAGTGTGGGGTATGCTACGAATATTGCTGCTGCCGCCCGAGTGGCGCCGTCCTCCCGCTCTGCCCTGGGCCTCCTGCACACAGAGATGTGGTGTGCGAGGCTGTCTTGGGTGGAGCTCGGCGGGGGCGCTTGCGCCTGGGCGGCTCCTAGGGGGGGCGAGGAAGGGGAGGAGGATAAATGACTAGAATCCTCCATCGGAGAACTTGCCAGCAACAGTGCTGTTGTTTGGTTTCTTTCCCCGCCCCATGAGGATGCGATTCACGAGTGAGGCTTAACCGCGCACAACGCACTGCTCGTTGCCTCCGATCTTACACGCGCAATAGCGCTGCAAAGTGCTGAGATGGAAAACCAAGTAAAGAATATCTGGCGGACGGGTGCGTACTCAGAAAAAAACACCACAACGTTCGCACGCAAGAAGACTTGAGTCAGGGCCCAACCCGTGAAACAAAAAAATGCCTCTCAGCCACAGTGCGCCATCAGGAATACTAGACGACCACGGTGTCCAGACGCTCATCTATTTCCAGAAGAGAGACTTTAGTTCAGGACGAACCACACGTGTGCCATGCCATCGAGGCCCCGGGGTCCCTCGCCAGAAATTCAGCCAAGGATAGAACCTCGGCGCGCAGAATGAAAGCTGAGACTAACGCAGACACATCTTGCCAACGTGCGGATGACCGCCGGGGGGAGGCACATGCGAGCCCGTTGAGCAAGCCCCTTAAGCCTGGCGAGGCCCCAAGCAAGGTCCAATCGAGAAACCCCAGGAAGCCAATGGCCGGCCTGACGAAAGATGGCATCGAACGGGGGTTCGGCACGAAACTGAGAAGGACGAAGGGCCTTCATCTACTGCTTCTGCGCATCAGGCTTCTCGTCTTGAGTCTGAACCTGCATTATCTTAGATGGGCTTGGGAGGTGAATGAGCGCGTCAGAAACCTTGGCGGGCACCATCCAGCCACTTTGTGCGCCGCGCGCCAGTCGTCATCTTGGAAAGTACGATCTAAAGAGGGCCTGGACGTTGGGACGTTCATCGCATCTTGCAATGTAGCGGGCACGGGTAGCAGCTACAATAAGATCAATCCTATTCGGACCAGCTGACAAGAAACGCGCGCTCGATCGGTCAACCGACAACAACTCGGGCAATGGCGGGCGCAGCTGCTGCGCAACATAAAATGTAGCGGCGCGCAAGATGTCTTTTCCAAAACGTGATGACTGTGCCGGGCAGAGACCGAGGTCGCGAATCTCCCTCATTCTCTTCCCAAGCTCGGCTGCTTTCCCCTTCCACGCTTCCTGCTCGACCCCCGCCCAATCCAGACACCCAGATGCTTAACCCGAGTCGCAAACCTCCATCGAATCAAAGGATGCCCCAGGGTCCTCGAGGAGGGTGGCAAGAGGGCCCCGCACATGCTCATACACAAATGCAACCTGGCACTTGGACAAGTTGAGCACAATGCCAATTAAAACGCCTAACTTGCACAAGCACTGAAGAAATGGCCCGAGGCCATTAACGAGGCACCTCCGCCATAGCAGAAGTCATCCGTGCACGCAAGAGAAACATATACCTGACCTGGAAGGCGCCATTCAATCCACGCACGCACGGGCTCCGCTGCAAGGATGAGGAGGGGCATGGAGCTGGGGCCCCTTGGCGAGCCCTTCGGCCGATTGCGAATGAGCCGCGCGTCCTCCCGAACGTGTAAACAATGGCAGCGTTGTCATAGTAAAGGGCTCGGAAGAAGCATATGAAGTGGGCCAGGGGCGCCCACGGCAATGAGAACTCCGAGGACCCATGAAGCATTTACGGAAGGGGAAGGCCGCTTCAAAGCCCGTCAGGAGGAGCCCAACGGCGCAACGGCCCCGCGCGTGCTGGGCGAGGGGGAGCCGCTCAGCCTCCAGAGTATGCGCCAACGTATCGACCGCGAGAACACTTACGCGGCGCGCGGAATAGGCTCGGGCGCGCAACTGTGCGCGTGATGACATGGGCCATCGAGGCAGAGAAAAGCTCGGCATCCGCATGCGCCATGCTGAGCGGGCGAGTGGCCCTGGTAGAACGGTGGACCCCTTTTCCCACTTCAGCTTCCATATCCTTTCACGGGGGGGGATCCTGGGACTTCGCTCCCCGCCGCCGGGGGTGCCGGCGCGAGGGTCGCGGCGAACAAAACGAAGTAGCACTCGTAAAGCAGATCGGCAGCCGATGCCACCTTCCAGGCAGAATAAGGAACCCAATGCCCCCAGGGATACTGCCAACCCTCCCCGTCATTATGCGCCCCCCATTCCTCCTCCTTCATCATCCACCCATTCTCAAAAATATGATTCATATTCGGATCGTCGGGCACATCCGTGATCCGCCGCGCAGAATCCAAAGAAATCAGGCCAGGGGGGCTCGTCGTCTCCCTTTGCAGCGAAGACTTGGCCCTGGTGGTCCTCGGGGGCAAGCGCCGCCTCCTCTTCAGTCCCGCCAAGTGCCCAAGCCTCCGACAAGGCCCCCTGGAACCAAATGCGGCGCTTTATTTTCCGCCAGAGCTCTTTCCAGAACGCCGACTTCCGCCGGGCATAGCCCGGGGGGCCCGCGGCCCGGGGGGTCTGTCCGATCCAACGCAAGCTCCCCAACAGCAAACAGGGAATCATATATATATATATGTATAAAATACACTCTGGAAACGACGACATAGCATATATATATATATATATATATATATATAAGTATAGCTTGCAGGAATCCGCAGCTCGGGCCTGAGGTGCACGGCAGTGAATCAACTCCGCGGCGTCGGCAGCCTGAGAATTCTACCTCTTCGGAAACTTCGAGCACGAGATCCTTGGCGGAGATCAGACAGTCCCGCGGGTTGCCACCAGAAAGAGCTTGCGCGGCCATGTCAAGAACCTTCGAGTACTTAGGGCGACGGGCGATCCAGGCAGGGGTCCTCTTGAGGGCCTCATGAGGTTCGAAGGCGCGAATACACACGACCACGAGGCAGTGATCAGATATCATGTCGGCCTGCAGCTTTTCGAGTACCTCACCCGATACGGCCAAGACCTGCAGAAAGGGCAAAAGGCATCGTGCTGCACGCGCGGTCAAGTCGGGCAGGGTGCACCAGGACCACGTCCCGAACTTCCATGCGATAATCATCTGATTGATACAGCTCCACCCAGCTTCCACGCAACCTATGAAGCAGGCCAGTATGACGATCATCTCTCGACGACCAGCCACTAGCATCAGCCTGAAGACTGCCGCCAGCAGAGAGGGAGAGAAAGAGAGAGAGAGAGAGAGTCTGAAAACTCCAATGGGCACAATGAAAAACTGGGCAGAGTCAGACAAGGCAACTATAATAGCACGAAGAGCGCGCGTAGTGAGAATGACCATGCCGTTCGTGTCAGTAACGCGTACATTAGCGGTGTAGAGATCTCCATTGGGGCCCGCGGGATGCGACTTTACATTGCGACATTCAACAACATCGCTATGAGTTATGGAATTAAAAAAGGCTTAACGAGCCCAGGTTGGATGCATGTGACCACCCCGCCTTCGCAAGTGAAGGGTGAAAAGACAGAGTGCCCGATATTGTAATGACGGAGCTCCCTCCGAAGTTCACTGATTTCCAGAAGCTGTCCATGAGTTTCGTGAACAAAGAATACATGTAGCTGCTTAGCAAGCTTCAGAAAACGGGTTTCGCGAGGACTTGCTGTAGCACTGGCTGGTTGAACTGCGGCCAAGAGAGTACGAATGTTCCACGAGCCAACCGTACGACGGGAGGACAAGGACAAATGGCTGGGCCCTGACCGAAACATGAGGCTGAAGAGGAAACTGTCCAGGCCCGATAACGCAGACGGACCAGCACCAGATGGGAGAGAGAGGGACGGATGAGGCACATCTCCAAGCAATTTGCGACAGGCAAAGCTAGAACAGGACTGGACAGCAATAATTCTGAAGCCCGCAGCCGAAACATCACCCAAACAGGTGATCCCAGCGGTCGCCCCCGTAGCCTGAGGCCCGCACTCTTCCTGGTGTTTAAAAACGCTGTGCAACTTAACGACTTCCTCCTCCAACCGCTCTACAACATGAGAGATAACTGCATGAACTTCCGGAAACTTCTCAAACAGGAGCTTTACAAAGACAAGGGAATCAGGGCCTCCCGATTTGTCGAACTCACGGTGGCAAGCCAGAACGGGTACCTCAGCGTGGCGAATGGTGCAGATGCCCCCGCCCAGCCCGTCGGAACCCATCTCCTTGTCAAGTGGGCGCACGGCTGCCGAGAGAGCGCCCCTGATCTTTCTCATGGCAAGGGAAAGCAGCCGAGCACCTGGCTCAAGATCCCGCCTGGCGCAGAAGGTGATCAGCTGCTGCGGGTAGATCGGGTCAGGGAAGATTAATGGCGGCTTGGAGATGAGCGCGTTGAGAGAGTCCGTGGCCTTCAAGGGGTCGGATAAATCGAGTGCGATCTTCTCAATCGTGCCGAAAGCCCGCACCGCCGGACGAACGCGCTCCTGTGGAACAGCGGCCTCGACGAAGAGCTCCGCAGCTCGTTGCAGACAGCCCTGCGTCATCTTCCGCGGAACACCGACAATGATAGCGCGGTGAGCGCGTTCCATGGGTTCATGGCGGGATCCAGCACTCGGGCGCTCAGCGCGTCGCCCAGCACCACGGGGGAGACGAAGAGAGGAAGGCGTCGGCAGGCAGTTCTGCTGGTCAGCTATCGCACTGTCAATGCTCTTCATCTTGGCTTCAACCACAAACGAGACCGCACTTTGAACAGCTTCAACCTGATTCTTTTCAAAAGCGTCTGGACCTCCTGGGACAGTCTCTGCCCGAATGGAACTATTATGTTGTTCGGTTCTCGAATATATCCGATGAGTTGCATCATCCACGACGGTGGTGAGGTCGGAAGAGGAACCTAGTCGAGCGAATTACTGGCACGGCTTCGAGTCTTCTTCCCATGAAACCTGCTGCTCTCAAAAGCGAATGTCGTACCTGTTAGGGCGTTCACCGGATGGAGACCGCGAAGACGAGGCATGTTCCTGCTTGGCCCCGCGGGCCTTCTTGTCAGTCTTGCGGACGCCGCGGCCAGCGCCACCCATGACTGAAGGCGAAACGGGAGCGATACGCGTCGTGGTGGTGGAAGACCAAAATCAGAATCGGTGCCAGCAGGGCGAACCTTTGGCGGTCCTTGAAGCTGACACGTGTGAGACTGGGGAGAACCTCCTGTAGGACGTTCGAGCCGCCTCCGCAGCGTCCACATTCGAAACGCCAGGGACGCACGTTTCGAACTTGAGTCAACATGGCTACGGAGCAACCATGCCGCTGTATGGAGCTTTGGGAAATGACACGAAAGAACAATGTACCGCTTGAGTTCCAGGAAGATGAAACAACAAACAAACAACCAAATAAACACAACACTTATTACATGCCGCGCTGGGTGCGTTATCCCACTTCGTGGGGTTAGCAAACTGTCCTCTGGGAGGTCCCGTGCACCTCGTCGCCTCATGTTACTACAGATGCCTCATTATACACGGGTAAGAACCGCTGGAGCCTGATGCCCCACAACACACTCACAAACAAAGCACTGTAGCCCAATGTTTGAAACGTCTGTGGCAAATTCCCAATCGGGCCTCGGTCGATCCCGCCGACCGCGCGGAGCATGAGGGAGGCAAGGCCCGTAACGCTTCCATGAAGGGCAACATGGTCCAAACTGGCCTCTCCAAGACTGTCCCCAGACGCCTCCAAACCCACGATGCCCTCCAGACGGGCCAAGAGGCCCCAAACACGCCCCAAGAGGGCTCCGATAGGACTTCCAGGAGACCAAACTCATCGATCCCCCGTTCGTTATTCCATGATTTTAGCGTTCTCGCCTTTTCGGGCTTCCGACGCTCCACAACGGCCCGTATGGGCTCCCAAGATCGCCCCAAGGCGTCCCAAAAGGATCCCAATATGCCCGCAAGACAGCCCAAGAGGGCCCCAAGATGGCCCAAATGACCTCCAAGACGACCCAAAAACTTCCAAGGAGGGGCCCGCGACTGCCCAGAGAGGCCCCCGAGACGCCCTCCCAAGGTCAATAGGGTCCCTGCGAGGCCCAGACAACCCACGCCAGGAGGCCTCCAAGAAGCCCCTTCACAGGCTCCCAAGAGGCTCCCTGGAAGCTCCCAGGAAGCTCCAAGACGACCTCGACAGGTCCCTTTGTCCCTGTCCTTCCCCTCGTCCTCCTTCTGCTCCCTCGCCTCCTTCTTTCTCTTTCTCTCCCCAGTGCTCCCCCTGATGGGTTCCACAATGGCTGGGGACCACATGGTCCAATAGCTTGGTCAGACTTTGGCCCAACGTTTAACCGCATGGGCTTTTTTCAAAAGGCAGGGGGCGGTGGGGGTTCGCCGTAGGCGTCTTCGATCCACCCCCTTCTGCTTGCAAAGCGGTGCACGGCGTGCCAAGTTTTCGGGTATGCATTTTGGCCTTTCCGAATGCTTCCCAATGAGGTCTCGGCCCAATCCTTCGGCCATGCGAACCCCCCCCCACACGCACACACACACACACACACACACACACACACACACACACACACACGCGCACACGCACACGCACACGCACACATACACACACACACTCACACACACACAGACACACACACACACACCAACATCTAAGCAAATAGCCCTACAAGACTGCCAAGATAGCCTCACAGACGGTCCAGGATGGCATCCAGTACTTTCAACAAGGCCCCAAGAGAACCCAAGATGGCTACAACATGTCTTGTTCCAAGAGGGCCAAATATGGACCTAAGACGGCCCAAGATGGCCTCCAGGTGGCCCCCGGTACGGCCCAAGAGGGCTCCACGAAGCCTTCAAGAGGGCCCGAAGAGGTCTTGATGCTCCTTAGGTGTTTCCCTGAAAAACTTGCCTGGTAGGGGTCATTTTTCTAACGCCCGGTGAGGGACGCAGGGCACCCGAAATCGGTGGCCCTTCGTTGCCCATCATCGTTGCCCCCCCCGATCATTGCCGCCCATCGTTGCCCCCCATCGTTGGTCCACCGTTGCCCCCCATCGTTGCCCCGACATCGTGGCCTCCCACCATGGCCACTCCATCTGTAGTGCCCTCTCTAGTTTGTGTGTTTCCTTTCTTTTTTACTCTGGAATCTGAAAGGCTGTTTATGGTCTTCCGCCGCTAGGGTATCATTTGAAGAGTTTCGCGTTCTCGCCTTTTCGGGCTTCAGACGGCCCAAAGGCCTCCAAGGTACCAAGAGCCCCCAAGAGGGCCCCGAGACGGGCTAAGAGGGCCCCAAGGAGGGCCAAGATACTGCCAAGACGACAAAGAGGGCCCCTCGACGGACCAGGTGCCCCCCAAGGCGGCCTCCGAAGGCCAAGCGGCCCCGTGTAACCCCCCAGAGGCTCCCCCAAAGACGCCCACGAGGTTCCAGGAGGCCCCAAGAGGCCCCTCAGAGGCATCCGAGAGGCTCCCAGGAAGCCCCCCAGGAGGCCCCAAGAGGGCCCCAAGAAGCATCCCCTTCCTCCTCGTCCTCCTCGTCCTCCTCGTCCTCCTCCTCCTCCTCCTCCTCGTCCTCCTCGTCCTCCTCCTCCTCCTCCTCCTCCTCCTCCTCCTCCATTCATCTTCCTTGTAAAATAACTCTTCCATGTCGCACCCAGGGGCGTACTGGTAGAGCGGGCCAGGCGTTTCGCCTGAGGCTTCCCCACCATGTATGATCCTTAAGCCGAAGGCTTGCAAGAGCTGCACGGATAGAGGACGGTCCGCTTCAAAACTGTGGCTCTCGCCGTAGTGCCGCGCACATTCGATTAACAAATTGCATGAGCTTCACGGACGGAGGGCTCTCGAATAAGAGCCATGCGCACTCGTCATAAAAACTGGAAGGGCTTCGCGGCTGGAGGGCAGCTCATTCTCAAGATGTTGCTCTCGCCTCAGCGCCGCGCACATTCGTTTCAAACAAGTGCAAGAGCTTCGCGGACGGAGGATGGCTCTTTTCAGCGTGTGGTCCCGAAACGATGTTGTTGCACGATGCCGGACTGCCAGAGCGCACCAGTTGCGACGAGTCGCGGTGTTGAAATCCAAGGACAGCGTTCAAGAACGATTCAGGATCGTCAATACGCAGCAATAACGGTGATTCGCTGCGTTGAAGTCCCAGGAACGACTTTCTGGCACAGCTCAAGATCTAAAAGCTGTTATCTTCCAACAAGGCACTTCCCTCAGTGGAAATGAACCCTCGTAGGGACCTATTGGAGGGAGGGCTGATTGCACTATCGTTGATGAGTCTTAGGTTTGCACTGGTCCTCCTTCCTCCCCCCAGGGTGTATCTCCATGGTTTTCTACCGCAGCTGTGGACGCATGGTCCAATAGCTTGGACAAACATTGCCAAAACGTTTGGCCAAATCTGCAGTTGCAGAAAGTCCAGGGGCGGAGGTGATTCGCCGCAGGCATCTTCCATTTTCCATGGATGGCCATGACGTTGGCAATACCAGATGCATGACGCCAGGATGGTGAGGAGACTTTGGCGGCAAGGACGACGGCGATGTCGACGATGATTATGACCATTAGGATCGAGGCAGGATCGTGGCAAGTATCATATCATGCATTGCTCCATTGGTAGGAAAACACGGTGGCAGTTGCCCCCTAGTCATGCGCGAGGAGTGGTGACCTTCCCACGACTTGTCAGACGTCCATTCGCTCCATGATCCATGGAGGAGGACAACGACGACGAGGACGAACAGAGAGTCCCCCTAGTCATGCGCGAGGAGTGGTGACCTCCCCACGACCTGCCAGACGTCCATTCGCTCCATGATCCATGGAGGAGGACAACGACGACGAGGACGAACAGAGAGTTAACGAGGAGGAGGAGGAGGAGGAGGAGGAGGAAGAGGTATGCCTCATGTTCCTTCCCCCTCCTCCTCCTGCTCCTCCTGCTCCTCGTCCCAATCCCAGCATCGCGTCCTCCCTCGCCTCTTATCCTGCCTCCCCGCTCCTCCCCCTCTTTCTTTCTTGCTTCCTCGCTCCTCCTTCCTCGCCCCTGCTCCCTCCAGAGTGTTCCCTTCAGTGGGCGAGCCGCAGGGTTGAAGCACCCTCCTCGCGCGAGGGCCCCGAGGCAGCAACGGCGTCGTCGCGCCGTGCGGCGACTGGCTGGCACCGTGGTCGCGGCTGGGCACCCGTAGGGGCCCAGGAATAGCCAGACGGACCCTCTGGAGGCAACACACAACGCAGGCGGACTCTGCCCGTGCCCCCCTCGTCACCACCACCACCACGACTAGTCACCATCACCTCCAGCGCTGGCTCGGGCAGTTCAGGGAGCTGCGGGGGAAAGCCTCTGCGAGGAAGGCCCTCCGACGCCAGGCCTCCAAGCCACGCCGCCAAGCCCGGCGAGCCGCGGAGCACCCTCTGGCGTCACGGACGGCTCCAAATCTGCACGTTTGATACCATGGCGCCTGAGAGCCACGTGACAGAGCCCGCTATACCATGGAAGAGCGCCACCCTCCAGGGACGGTCGGCGACCTGGACCTCGTCGATGCGACGCCGAAGCGTCTTCAACGAGCGGCGGGCCGACGTGCATCGCAGAATACGGAGGGACCTGCCGCTCGAGAAGAGCGAGAACCGTCAGAGTCCTCCTCTCTCCCTCCTCCCTCCTCTTCGTCCTCCTTGGTCCTCCCTCCGTGAGGGTCCTTCTAGCTGTTCCTGGGGCCCCTCCCTCCTCTTCGTCCTCCGTGCTCCTCCCTCCGCGAGGGTCCTTCTGGCTGTTCCTGGGGCCCACTGGCCGCCACGCGCGCCAGCTAGACACTAGCTGAGCACGAGCGCTGGCGAGGGAATTCCGCCAAAATCGCATTATGTTTCGGAAGAGCGCGCAGACTGGGACCGTGCGCGATAGGGGCCCTCGGTCGTGCCGCGAAGCCGAGGGGGGTGGGGGGCGAAGAGGGAGCGAGGAGGACGAGGGGCAGAGACAGAAGAGGAGGAAATGGAGTTTGTGGAGGCAGGAGGTGGTGGGGAGTAGAGGAGGGGAGGAGGGGAAGGAAGGTTGAATCATGGGGATGCTTGTGAGTAGGAAGGCGGAGGAGAACCGCACCCACCCTGGGTACGATCCGGAGGGGGCGGCACTGTGATGGACTCCCAGTGGGCAAAAGTCTACGACATGTCGTAGTTGGGGATCGCCCAGGGACGAGGTCTCTTTTACACTCGCATCGACGGGGGGTCGCAAGGACCCCAAAACTCGACAACGATCTATAACTTGTGGGAGCGCTCTGATGCGAGATCTCACCTGCATCCACGATTTGCCTGGATCTCCTGGCACTCAAGCAGTGACGGCAAATCTGCACATAGGCAGACACAGAAACGATACCGATTTTTTAGTCGCGTCTCATGGGCGCTCCGCTGGACCCCCTTATGAGCTCGCAAGACGACGAAGGTTCTGCACCATACGGGGGCGCTGCCCATGCGTGCAAGTGTCTGGGAGCGCTCGGTTGGACTACCCCGGCGCAGGATGTCTCCGGAGATCCCTGGAGGTCCCTGGATCTATCCGTTGAGCTGTCCGTATGTGTTTATACCCCGCGGGGTAGCGGCCACCCCGCGCACGTCCAAGCACGTCCAACACACATTTCTTTGAGCCTCGAGGATCGAGGAGGGGGAAAGGGAGCGGGAGTGGAGGTGGACAGCAGGCCGAGGCTCGGGCGCCTCGGCGGGCGGTTATCCCAGCACGCGGCTCTAGAAGACACTCGAGTGTGTTGCTGCTCTCGGGTGGACGGTGAGGGAAGGGGGCAGCTGTGGTGTAGGCTCCTCCTCCCTCTCGTCTCCCTCCTCACTCCTCCTCCTGAATCTCCATCTCCTCTGACAGTAACTGAGGGAGGGGCAACTTCCACGAGAGCCTCCGTCCTCCTCCTCCTCCTCCTCCTCCTCCTCGTCCTCCTCTTCCTGCTCCTTCTCCTCCTCCTCCTCTTCCTCCTCCTCCTCCTCCTCCTCCTTCCCTCGCCCCCCTCCCTCGTCCCCATCACCTCCTCCTCCCCCTCCTCCTCCCCCTGCTGCCCCTCCTCCACCTCGTGGTCGTCGTCGGCGGCGTCGTCGTCGTCCTCGTCCTCGTCGTCGTCGTCGTCGTCGTCGTCGTCGTCGTCGTCGTCGTCCTCGTCCTCGCTCGTCGTCGTCGTCGTCGTCGTCGTCGTCGTCGTCATCCTCGTCGTCGTCGTCGTCGTCGTCGTCCTCGTCGTCGTCGTCGTCGTCGTCGTCGTCGTCGTCGTCGCCCCCCCCACCTCCACGTCGCCCCCCTCCCCACCTCCACGTCCACCTCCACATCCTCCTTCTGATGAGGATGGCTGCCACCCCCGCGTCCCTGAGCGTCCAACTTGGTGGGCTGCAGCTGGCATCCGGGGGGGTCCGACTTTGGGGCCGCCTCCCCGCTCACTGCGGCGCCAGGAGCAGCAGCGCGACCGCCGCAGCCAGGAGCGCGGGGGCACCGGCCAGGGCCCGGTGGCCGCCTGGAGGAGGAAGGAAAACAGGACGGCGACGACCCCTACTCCCCCTCCTGCCCCTCTCCCCCTCCTCCCCCTTCTTTCTCCCCCTCCTCCCCCTTCCCCCCCACTCCCCCTTCCTCCTGGGCGACCTCTTAGAGGGGGATGGGGCGGAGGAAGGAGGAGAGGGAGGAGGAGGGAGAGGGATAAGGAGTGAACGTACCTTGAGGCGGCCACGTCTGTCAGCCCAGCACACGCACACGCCTGACTAGAGAGAGAGGCGGCGCGTGAGACGGCGGACAGCGGCTCAACGCCACAGGAGAGATTGACGCTCGGCCGCTCTGGCATCACCAATGCTGCAGTGAGCATGGGGCCATACACGGGGAGCGGATTGTAGGTCGTGTGGGATGCTCGGGAAAGTGGGGAAAGCGGGGACGGGGGGCAAAGGCGAATGGGAAGAGCGGGAAGTAGAGGTCTTGTCGGGGGGCGCTCGGCTGGCCGCGACAGCGGGGCTACATTCACAGGCGAGCTCCTCAAGCCTACTCAACATCGTCGCGGGCACGTCGACGGGGGGCATGGAGAGGACGATCTGGCAGGGTCTTCCGCCACCAGCGGCAGCGGCAGGAAGAGCATGTTCGTGGGGAACAGCGTCGGCCACTCCAGACGGCGGGACGACATGAACAGGATCATGTAGGGCTTCTTCGGGACAGGCACGGGCGGCTTCCTCCAGCTTACTCAGCGTCGTCGCAATCACATCGACGGGGGGCGTGGAGAGGGCGGCCTGGCGGGGTCGTTCGCCACCAGCGGCAGCGGCAGGAGGAGTTTGTGTGTGGGGTGCAGCGTCCGGCACTCCAGGCGGCGGGACGGTACGAGCAGCAACGCGCAAGCCTTCTTCGGGATCCACCAGACGATCTGCCAGATCAGCATGAGCCTTGCAGCAGCAGCGGAGTTGAAGAAGGGCGGATCGGCGAAGGTACTCGACGCCAGGGACCGCCAAGTCATGTCGATCGTCTTCGGAAGGATCGCGGCGAACGTCTTCATGCAGGTGTTCTCCGTGCAGGTGAACGGCATGCAGGTGTACTTCATGCGAGTGTACTTGAGGATTGTCATGCAGGTGTGCTCCAGGCAGGTGTACTTCATGCAAGTGTCCGTGAGGATTGTCGTGCAGGTGTTCTCGATCATGGTCAGGAAGATCTTGTACGGGAAAGTCGCCACGCAAGGCGGCTGCGAGAACATGTTGTTCGCCGCACTCGGCGGTGTCTTCGGGGACTGGGTCGCCACCAGCGGCGGCATCATCACGGGCAGCAGTGTCCTCTACTGTCAGGTCGCACTCCACAAGGTCGAGCCACGCGTCGAAGCAGCGTATGAGCGGCCTATTCTGGAGTAGCGTCTTGCGCCGTGCGGCTCGATGCCATTCGCGGACAAGTGGACGGAGAGCAGCGCGGGCATCGCCAGCAGCACGAGGTCGGGCGCCACCAGCAGCGGCGGCTCGCGAAACAGGAACATCACGAGGTTGAGCGCCAGCAGCGGCAGCGGCATGCACGGCGGGCCGACGAGCATCGGGGACAACACCAGCGTCACGAGGATGAGCACCACCGGCGGCAGTGGGATGCAGAGCAGGTTCAGGAGCGCCAGCGCGGCGCCGAGGAAGAGGCCCAGCTCCATGTAGAGGAACGTGTTGGGGAAGCGGTCCAGCACCGTTGCAAAGAGCTTCAGGCGCGGCCTCGCCACGGGGAACACGGCCACGGGCGGCTCCAGGGACGTGGCGAAAGTCATGCAGAAGAGCGTCAGCGACACCATCGGCGTCGGGGTCAGCAGCGCGGAGTTCGTGACGTGCGGGTGGTGGCAGAGGGCCAGCTCCGTGACGTTGGTCAGCTCGGACGGGCAGCGCAGCGCGCAGAGGTCCAGCACCATCATGGGGCCCATCTTGCACACGACGCCGCTGGATGAAGTCCGCGACCTCTTGGAGCTCATGGCTGCCGCAGACGCCCAGCGGGTAGAGCGGGATGAGCTTGGTCGGCAAGTGACGTGCACAAGCAGGTGGAAGTAGATCGTGAAGCCGAAGAGGTACACGGAGTGGGCGACGACTGAATCCCAGCTGCATCGCACGGCATTGGCGAGCATGAGCCGCGGCCTGCGATCGGCAGTGGGGCATCACCGCTAGGCCACTGTGCAGCGAGAGCAGCGCGAGCATCTGCAGCAGCGCCAGACCGATCGGGATCACCCAATCGTGCGCGAACATGGACATAAGGAGACGCGGCCGACGGCGGCGGGCGGCGCTGCGCTTGGCCAGGAGGCCTTGGGCGAGACAGCTGTGGAACTCATTTCGGCCCAAGTCCGAGATCCCACGGAGGGGACGGACTTGAGCCAAAATGGCTACGGAGGGAGAGGGATAAGGAGGATGAGGAGGATGAGGAGGAAGAGGAGGAGGAGGAGGAGGAGGAGGAGGAGGAGGAGGAGGAGGCGGACGACGACTATGTTTGTCGCCCTCCTTCTCGTCCTCTCCCTCTTATCGAAAATCGAAGTGTGTGGGCGCTTGGGATATTTACTTGTTTGGCCCTGGACGGCCTCCTGAGCCTTCCAGTGACCTCGGGGACCGCCAGGCATCCCCAGAGACCTGCAGAAACCTTCAGATATACATCGTCGTCCTCCTCATCGTCACCCGCCTCCTGCATGTCACCCGTCATCGTCCTCCTCCGCCCCCTCGTCCGCGAGGAGGAAGAATGGGGGAGGAGTTGACGACGCGGGGGCGGAACCAGAGGAGAAAGCGGAGGAACAGCAGGAAAATCAAATCCTCCTCCTCCTCCTCCTCATCCTCCTCCTCATCCTTCTCCTCCTCATCCTCCTCCTCCGTCCTTCTCCTTCTCATCATCATCTCCGTTCCTTCTCCCACTTTTCTTCCTCCCCCCCCCGCTCTTTCCCTCCTCCTAGCTTGTTCCTATTCCTCCTCTTTCTCCTTCTCCTCCTCCTCCTCCTCCTCCGCCTCCTCCTTCTCTACCTTCTCCCGCTCCCTCGGGGGGGACGAGAAAGATGAGGAGGGAGAAGAGGAATGAAGCGGGGAAGGGGCCAGGATAGAGAGGGGGGGGGAGGCGAAACAAATTGGAGGGTTGTGGAAGGGGCTTTAGGCTTTAGGGGGCTCAGGGGGTAGGGGGCGTTGCCTTAGTGGATTAGTTGTGTGATTGAAGCGCTCGGCTTTCTCGGCCCCGAGTATTGGGCGGGCTCCCTTTCTCTTGCTTCTGTCTATGCTTTGCTCTCTTTCTCTCTCCCTCTCGTCTTCCCCCTCTGGGGGCCCAAGCCTTTCTGGTTCAAGCTGGGGGTCGGCCTCAATTGGCCCGAGGCCAAGTACTCCAGAGGCCTACTCCGGAGGCCCACAAGGTTCTGGGAGCATCCCGGCAGCGGGCGCCGGCCGCGCGATGACGCGCTGCGGGGCGCCGGGCAGCTGGGCGGCAGGCGCGGTGCCCACGACGCCCGTCGCTGCTGGGCGGAGTGGAATGGACAGCCGCTGCGTGGCACGGGCTACCGCCCGCCGCACAGCGCCGCCGGCCGCCCATCTCCTCGCCGGGATGGCGGGCACGGTGAGGGGGCAGCTGGGCCCAGCAGCGCGCCCGGCGGCGGGCTGGTGGCGATCGGGCTCACGCTTGGCGGGCTCCTGCTGGGTCGCGGCTGGAGCCTGCCAGGCCCCGCGAGCTCGGGGACGAGGTGCCGGGGGAGCCTGGGTCGCTGCCGGCGGGGGCATCCCCGCCGGGCGAGGCCGCCCAGGCCGCCGGCCCCCCATGGGGGAAGGGAAGCAAGTCAGCCCCGCCCCGACCCGGCGTATCCAGACCATCTTCTGGAACGGGGGCTGGGGAACCTGGACCCTCCTTGGGGAAGCGAGCCTGGCCTGGAGAGCCGCGAAGGGGTAGGGCTCTGGGCCTCTGCGACCGTCGAGAACCTCAGAGGCCCCTTCTCCACCCAAAAGGAAGCGGGATGGCTCAGCAAGGATGGGGACTGCCTGCTGCACCTCACCGATTACGGGGGCGTCCACTGTTTCGGCGCGGCCTGGCCGCTCGTCGCGGGGCTCGGCCTCGCCCCGATCTTCACCAAGATCTTGGCCATGACCGCGCACAACTTCGGACCGTCTTTGTCCCGTTGTCCAGTGCAAATGGTGCGTCTGGTTGCTCAGCGGCATCATCAGCCTCTTCAAGTCCCCTCGATGCTCGCACGTTTCTGCCGCCGACGGTGCTACCCGAGCACGGGCGCCACAACCACCACCGAAGATTTCGCCAAGAAGATCAAGGAGCAGGGCCCGAGCTGGAAATTCAACGACGTCCTCATCAAAATCGACTTGCACCTGGCCCGCCTCCGCGTCGACCCGCAAGCCATGATTGTGGATCAACTACGAAGCTGGCAAGAGTGCTAGCTCCAGCGCGCCGCGGCAGCGGCTTCAGCAAACCAAGCCGAAGCCGATCCATCTCGATCGCGCTCACAGCTGCAAGGTCGAAGGCGGGGACATCCACACGCAGCCCTCGACTCCGAGGCCATCGTCGACGCGGACGCCCACGCCAAGTTCCTGCTAGGGGCTGGCCATCGTGTAGCGCTTCGTCATCGAAGGGGCTCGTCTGTCTTGGCGTGGAGCTCTACTCTTGGGCTACGTGATCTGTGGTGTTGCGGCCCGCGTCGCCGACGTCGCACTGCGACCTGCCTCCGTACCAACCGCGACCAGGTTTTTCTGGGCGGTGACATGTGCTCCCAGCTCACGTGCTACCGCGAGGCCGTGGGCATGTCTGCGCGAGCACGCCAATGCCGCGGCCAGCAGCTCAGCCTCAGGAGCCAAGGAGGCCAAGAGCAAGCTCCGCTTGCAGCCGATGGCCGTGAGAAGCACTAACCACTATACCCTCGAAGTGACGCATGGCCAAGCCGCCGAGCGGGCCAGCTCCCCGGCGGCTGCTGCCAGCAATCCCGCCGCCGAGGCGCCGAGGGGGCGAGCGCATGAGGGGTGCCGCGCCGGTTGCCAGGCCGCCCCTTGCGAGGGCCGAGGCCTGGCTCGGCCCCACCCCCACGAGGCCAGGCCCTCCTCAACGCTCCCTGGGCATCTAACTGCGCTCCCCAGACATGCCCGCGATGATGCCGCGCGTCGGCCAACCGAGCCGCATGACCAGCGGGGAGGCCATGCGGCGGTCCCCTGCGCCCGCCAAGCGCGCGCCACTGCGGCTTGGGCGGCGGCCGCTTAGGCGGCCCACCGCTGCGCGAGCCCAAGCCGGCCCCGGCGCCGACGTCAGCGGAGCGGGAAGCCCACGCGTGCAGCTGGTGCGCGGCTCACCCCGACTGCCGCCCCGAGCTCGTCGTGAAGCGGTGGCGAGGGACAAGCGGCTGCTGCGGGCCGCGGGGGGGGGGGCCGCGGAGGCAGCTCGAGCACTCAAGACCGTCAGGGAGCACCACCACATGACATGGATGCTGGTGCCAGTCCGAGCAGCCCTTTGCGCATGGTGCGGTGCTGCCTCTCCAGAGTCCGTGGGCATGGGACAGAAGCTAGTGAGCAACGCCGTGAAGTCCCACGGCTACCTGAGTAAGAGGACGGCGGGGGCTCGCTGCGCGTGGCGGAGTCTGGATCCGCAGGGTAGCGCATTCTGTGGAAACATCCTCGTCGTCGTGGCCGTCGCCGCCTCCTCTCCTCCTTCGAACCCTTGCACGGTTTGGGGGTTTTCGTGAGTGCGATCATTGCTGACAGACACAACTTAGTTGTTTGATTAAGCGCGAAGCTTTCTCGCCCTCAGGATTGTGCGGGCTCCCTCTCTCTTGCTTCTGCCTGTGCTTTGCTCTCTTTCGTTTTCCCCCTCTGGGGTCTAAGCCTTTATGGGTCAAGCTGGCCCACCCAGGGGGGGTCATCAGCGGCCCCCACCCCCCGCCCTGTGCTGAACAATTTCCGTCGCCGTCACCACAACGGTCCAGGCGGCGGTGAAGGTTCGATGCGCCTGTCGGAAGGTGGATCCGCAGAGTAGCGCATCCTGTGGCTTCTAGGAGGAGGAGGAAGAGGAGGAGGAGGAGGAGGAGGACGAGCACACAAAGCAGTAAAAGAAGGGGAGAAGATGAGCGTACGTTCTAGGAGGATGCGGGGCACGATAGAGTAGCCAGAAGGCTTTACGTAGAAGATCCTGGGATCCAAGGTCTAGGGGCTTCTACAAGCTCGGGAATGTGTTTTTTCCTAACGCCGGTCCACGGGCCGACGCTGGCTTGGAGCTGGTCGCATGTAAGTGCGGGTAAAGCGATGCGGGGCTGAACCGCCTAGCTTACACCCCATAGCTTGCGCAACATAGCTTGCACCACATACTTGCCCTGGCCGAGCGTGTTCAGTTGCGTGACGATCGCCGACCCGTTGGGGGTTCCTCGGCGTGTGAGATGGCTGCCCTTCCCCAAGCCCCACCCAAAGAAGCTCAGCCCTGCCATTTTGGAAGGGGGGTCCCATTCAACGGCTCATCTGGCCCTGAAAAGCTCCAAGGCGCAACAAAAGAACCCGATTAACCTTCATTACGGATGACGGTCCGCACGTGCTCTAGGATGGCCCAATATACGTCCAAGAGGGACACAGATGGCCTCAACAAAGCCCCAGAGGCTCCCATGACGGCACAAGAGAGCCCCAGGTGGACTTGAAAGAGCGCGCCAAAAAGCAAACATCGTTGATTCCTTAGGCTTCTCCGCGTTGTTGACGTGCTCGGCTTTTCGATCTTCAGGGTGTCTAAGACGACCCAAGAGACTCCCCTCCCCAAGATCGCCCCAAGACGGCCCAACCAAAACCCAAGAACCCAAAACGGCTCCAGGGGGATTGCACACAAAGCCCCGAAAATTGTCCAAGAGAGCCCCATCAGGGCCCCAAGAGGAGCCCAAGGGGAAACGCGAAGACGCCATACGAGCCCGCCCGCACAAGATGGCCCCCGAGACGTCCAACATGCCTCCAAGAGAGCCCAAGAGTCCCCCAGCTGCCCCCAAGAGGTCCCCAAACGACCCAACAAGGACCCTTTTGAGCACGGTGTTGGGTATCCCAAATGTGCGAACGGCGCCAATACGCTTCTACGCCCCCGCCCCCTGAAAGAGAGGCATCCTTAAGGACTCCCACGCTGTCAGCGGTGCGGCGTACGCCAATGAATCATGGTCCAATTGGCTCCAATTACTTGTGTGCGAAGGTCACGCTGATCCAACTTGTATGCCGTCCAGGTCCCTTTTCTGGCGGTGTGGAAGCATTGTGGAGTCAAAACGTGTAGATAATCAGTGGATACCGGGGCCCCGAAAGAGACCGGATCCACGGAGCCTTGGACTTGCAGGGCGCTGCTATGATTATACGCGGGAAGGTTGGCTGGGGCGCAACGGCATGCATGTGGTTGGGGCGCAACAGCGTGCCTTTTTGGCTTTCGATTGGTGTTCTGGCGTCGGTGCCACGTTGGGAAAATATTCCCCTGCCCGCAGGGTGTTGAGAGGGACGCGGCGGAGGTTGATTGTGATCATGATGAGGCTGATGGGGATGAGGAGGCTTGGGAGGAGGGGGATGAGGATAAAGATGGAGTGTCCGAACGGTTCCAGTGAGTCTCGGGAGAATTACAATACGTCCTAGAATTCTAGAGGGCTCGAGGGGAAGCGGAGAGGGTGGAAGCGATGGATCAGGAGGGTGGTGATGCGAAGGAGGAGAAAAAGTATGAGGATAATAGGAAGGAGGAGGTGGAGGAGGAGGAATCAGATAAAGACAGAGGGGAGGGAGGACGTTGGGAGGAGGGAGGTGTGGGGGACACCGCTGCACTCGATCTCGCAGCTCCCCTTCTGGAACATGTTCAGCTTGTTCACGACCTGAAGGAGTGGGGGGATCGCAACGGGGGAGGGAGAGGGGAGGCGGACAAGCTACATCGGCTCAATGACAATTCTTCGAATTTTCGTCACGTCGCTCGCTCGCAGAAGCCGGCGGAAGTAAAACGAGGCGGAAGACGGCGGAAGGCCGTCGGAAGGCTTGCGGGAGACAGCGGGAGTAAATGACGCCCCGTCCAAGCCCCCCTACCCCCCGTAGAAGCCTAGCAATGTAGTCTTCTGCCGTGGGCCGGGCGGGATCCCGCCTAACATACCCCCTTGTAATATCGTAACTTTAGTTCAGTCAGTCTATACATCTCACCCATTGAGCATAGGGTAAACAACTATCCCGGGTCGTTCACGGATCTCGCCATGCTGGGATCGGCTCGAAGTAGATTTCGGCTCCGAAGTTGCAGCAGTCCTGGCGTGTCAGGGTCGTCTTGAGGTCAAATTGAGATCATATCTCGGTCATGCTTGGATCGCGCAGCCGTCGCGTGACCATCCTGGGGCCACCCTGGGCGCGCGTGGATCCATCTTCTTGCCATCGGGCCATCTCGGAATTACTCGTGGCTCATGTTTGGTCATCTTCGAGTCGGCCTGAGACGGTCCAGAATCCATGGCGGGATCGTGTTAGGGTGGCGTCGTCCCAGGGTCGGCTGGACGTTATCGCCTTTGGCCTCAGGCCCTCCTGGAACCACTTTGTGGCCATAGGGGCGTCTTGGGATCTCGCGCGCGTGAGCGCTCAGAACGCGCGCGCGACAACTCATCTCGCCGATGGGTGTACACGCATATACTTCTTGGTGCGAGTTCCCAAGGAAACTCTTGCTGGAGCCAAGTAAGTGCGCCCGCGCCCGCCTTATCTGATTTGATACCCCTTCCTCCCATCCCTTCTTACTGCGCCGCTGTTTTTGTTTCTCCATCCGCAGACGCTTGCCATAGTCGACTGGGAACTCAAAAACGAGGACGAACAGCAGCTGGAACTGGAGTGGTAGGAGTGGGAGAAGCAGGAAGAGTAGGGCAAGGCGGAGGAGGGGAAATGAGGGGGGGCGATAATGATGAAAAAGGACTCGGATCCAGAGAAGTAGCCCGCGCTCGGGCGAGAGCGCCATGCTGAACGATGGGAGCACAGCGCCGATCCGAAAATGAGGCACACGCTGCAGCGGGGGCGCCATGTTGAAACACCGAAAACAATCGGATTGCAATTTCACATCGTTCTTTGGGGACTGGTGTCAAGAATGCGCGGAGAGAGCCGAACATATTTCGCACAGCACCAGGGGAGAGAGGAGAGTAGTATTCATAATGAGCAGTTGTGGCATGGACTCAGGCCTCCGACGTTTTGACCTTTCAATCGCGTGAATCTCTGGAGCTCTCGACCACTCGACCACATCCTCCGCGTTGAGCTCCACGCCCGTGAACCAACTGCTGTGAGCCCTGGGGCCGCAGGCGGGCCTTCGAAGATCCAGACCAGGAAATACCAGCCACCCGGTGTTTGCGAGACGGTCGAAAACTGGGGATTGACTCCACGTGCACAAAGTGTGGCACGAGGGGGCCGGTCTCCTGAAAAGAAGGGGGGGCTTCTTAGAGGGCAGGAGCCTACTTGGAAAAGCATCGGTGCTTCTAAGACGGCTTCTCAAACGCAGAGCTTCTAGTCATGCTTCTTGAAAGTTTGCAGGGTTCCGAAAGAAGTCCCCTGCTCTCGTAGCCGCTCCTCCGCCTTCTTCGAAGACAGCCCCGCTCGCGCGAGCCGCTAAGGAAAGCCTGAGATACGACGTGTGTTGGGGGGTGGGAGACGTCGATGTCGTGACACGGATCGCGCCCCGGAGCCCGCCCGCGCCCGTCTCCCCGCGACGCTCCTCGAGCCTGACCGATACAGAAGGGCCCGGGCGCCTGAAACTGCGCGAGGACGTGGGGGGGAGGGGAAACGTCAGCATCGTGGCGCACATCACGACCCGGCCCCGCGCCTGTCTCGCCGCGGTGCTCCTCGAGCCGGGTCGATCCAGAAGAGCCCCGAGCGCCCGAAGTCGGGCGATAATCCCCGTCGTGCTTTCTTCGCACGACGCCCGAATCCAAGAGGAGCGGCCGACTCTCGCCCGAAGTCTGTTCCCAGACCCATCCCAGACGCCACCCCAATCATTCTTTCGAGCTGCGTCCCCAGCCGCCGCCACGAAGGGCCTACGGCAGGCCCCAAACAGGCAGACAGCCCCAACAAAAATGTCTGGACCCTCCCCCATCCCTCCCCATCGCGGTGGGAAGCGAAAGCCCTAGGAGTCCACGGCGACGACAAGACCGAACACTAACCGAACCGACATCGAAACCGAAACCAGTCGAAGCCGATGGGCCGAAAGCAGCCTAGAAGGACGCAAAGGCGCTGCGACTGGCCGAACCGAGCCGACTGCAAAGCAGTCGAATCGACCGGACCGTGCACACCCTTGCGTTTCCCTGGTCCCAGCCCCGCCTGGCCGCACAGCTGCGTGACCTGCTTGTCCATGCAGCCTAGCTGCGAGGCGCACGATACGACCGTCTGCATCGCCTCGCACTCCCTGCCCTGTGGGAACCTGCTCGGCGCGCCCAGGAGCCTCCCTGCTGTTTCTCCTCCTCCTCGGCTCCTCCCTCCTTGTCGTTCCTCACCCTCCTTTGTCCTCCTCCTCACCATCATCATCATCATCATCATCATCATCATCATCATCATCATCATCATCATCATCATCATCATCATCACCATCATCATCATCATCATCATCATCATCATCATCATCATCATCATCATCATCATCATCATCATCATCATCATCATTATCGTCATCATCATCATCATCATCATCATCATCGTCATCATCATCGTCATCATCATCAGCATCGTCATCGTCGTCATCATCATCATCATCATCATCATCATCCATTGACTTTCTCCTGCTCGTCCTCCCTCATCCCTCCTCCTCCTCCTCCTCCGCAACGCCCTCATCATCCGTTCCTGCTGCAGTTTCGTTTGGGCGTCTCCACCTGTGGGCACGACTGATCGTCGCGTTGGCGATGTTCTCGTCCACTGGATCTTCGCACGGCTTCGGGTCGGACCCGAAGACGTCGCTGGAGAGGAGGCACTTGCAGGATTCCCTGGTCAGGGAAGAATCGAACAGGGCAGGGCTGTTTTGTAATCGCCCAGGGCTGCTAAGTAAACGCCAGTTGGTTTCCCCACCTTCGGTGAAGAGTCAAGACAAGTCGAGCGAGTTAGAAGGCCCCGCCGATCCCACCCCCCCTTCCGCAAGGTAATAATCAGTGCTGGCACACATGGAAATTTCGCAGCGCCAGAGCGAGAACGACATGTCGCCCGCTCGCGCGCGACCCCCCGCCAACGAGCGGGCGAGCGACAAATATGATCGCCGCTCAAACGGGAACGCCACTTTCACGTGATATCTGTGCGACGCGTGGGCAAGAACGACACCTCCCCGCTCGCGCGGGGCCCGCTGCCGACGAATTGGCGAGCAAAACGTCTGCCACGCCGGGCCACGCCCAAGCGGAAGCGCACCGTTCAGCCGAACTCTACATGGCGCGTGGGCGAGAACCACCGACGACTCGGCGAACTAAACAAACATACGAGCGAAGCTGAGGCCATATACCGAGAGCCGCATTTCGCCCCTTCGCGCGCGCGGCGTCGCACTCTAGCCGCGAATTTGGCAACTTTGTCCACCAAACGTCCATGCTGATTTGGAAAAACTGAGATGCTGCATGTCTTTAGTTACGTCTCGCTCGAGGGTTCCAATATGGCTATAAGGGGGTCAATCATCTCTCCAGATGGGGGAGGGGGGGGGCGGCAGAATGAGGAAAGCTTGCCGCAACCTGCTATTCTTAAAGACTGATGCCTCTTGAATACTCACGGGTGACTTGTAAGGGTGTCTCGAGCGGGAACTTCGGATTTAATGTATTATGAAGACACCTCGAGCCGGAACCGTGTTCTTTGGAGTCCTTCGCGATTCCCTTTTACGATGTTAGGACCCCCTCAGGAGCCATCCAAGAATCTCTGAGGAGGAGGAAGGGAGGATCGAGGAGGGGGAGGATCGAGTTCGAGGATCCGAGATCGAGGAAGATCGAAGAGAAAAACCATGCTACACCCACGGTGCGTCAACGATGCTGCAATACAATATCCCTTCTTCCCTGTCTACATCACCCTCCGTCTCCCTCGAATAAACACGAATGCCCGGTGGGCCTACCACTCAAACGAATGCCCCCTTCTGTAAATGATTCACCGGCAATCTTTATACTTGGCGAAACGAAAAAGCTGGGATGATACATTACAAGAGGTAACGCACTGCCAAAGCCATCATACCGTGTACTCGATTTCTTAGTCTGAAGCGATAACACGATGTTGAAACATAATCGATATGTACGACTGCAACTGTTACATAATCGGACCTTCGGGCCGTAGAATTTGACGAGGCCTCAAAACGAAACCCGCGATTTGAAACCGAACCATCCTCCATGTAACTGTAGGAGTCTTGAACATCGACAGCGCGCGGAGCTCGGCCTAGAGCCGCATTTTGAACACCGGGCGTCCACCATGTCAATTATTGGAAACTGTTGGACGAATGCGCGGCACGATGGCAATAACAGCATTCAGGACACGGACGGCCTGTTGGAAGCTACGAAAATGCATGCGACCAACGCTAAAGCGCCAGCTCTGTTCGGAAACCACCTGTCCCCCCGTCATTGTAACTGCTGGAATTTCCGTACCTCAGAATACTAAGCCGTAGGAGCTGCCTGGCCCGACCTACAGAAACCTCAGGTGGCGCGACACGGGACATTTCTGGTTGCGCGACAAGCATGGAGTTATCCAGAAGGAGGAAGCTTGGTTGAGGAGGAAAAGGACGATCGATATATTTAGACTAAGGGCCCCAGAGGTAAATCAAGGAGGAGGATCGAAGATCCAGGGTCGAATATTACCGAAGAGGTAGCGATGGAGGGGGATGATCAAGGACCGAAGGGCGGAAGATGACTGACGAGGAAGATCGATGGTGAAGAAGATCGAGAATCGATGTGGAGGCCGATCAGGAAACGATGATGACGATGGTTTTGCCACTGCGGAAAAGGAATGTACGCCTGCTTGTGCGTATGTGCCTTTACGGCCTTGGCCACTCAGCATGGAGCCACTGCAAGTGAGTGGGGCTCTCGTGCCTCGCCAAATCCAAAGCCTGGGTGCCTGCGGATCATAATATTATGTTCCTTTCGCTGGTTCGGGCCCCCCGGGCTGCAGTCGACCAGTAACCGAAAGAATGCGATGCCCCCGCGATTCGGGAGCTGACCGCACAAGGAGTCAGGCAAGAGAGAGACGTGATCCCTCTCGGCGTCCTCGCCTCAGGGCCAGCCCCCACTCGCAAGGTTAGCTGCGAACTGCGCGCAAGCCACCGCGGGCGACAGGGAGGGCGACTGGCAGGAAAGACGGCTACTGTAAACCTCTGGGCATGGGCTGAGGCAGCATGCTCGCGCACTAGGCGTCCTTCTCAGGATGCCCAGACATGAAGTCCATCGCGAGACCAGACACATCTCGCACCTGCTGTCAACAATACCATTCTGAGCCCAACGGAACTGTCTTGCGGAACTCGCCGCGCGCGAGGCCGACCAGGACAAGTGCAATCACATCCACCATCGCGAGAAATAGACAAATGAAACTCGTTTCGAGATGCCTGCCGCCAGCGCGGAATAGACCGTTCACCCCTTGGCCACTCCACGTCCTCAACTCAGTTAAACTGCAGGACCTTCCACAAGCGCTTGATGCGATCTGCCGCGTCGCAAGGTTCACCCCCGCCGCAGCCTGCCTTGAGAAAGCCGTTCGCCTGCTTGACCTCCGAAGGGTTGGGCGTCCATGAGTCGGCGAGGAGCGCCCTGGTCTCCTCGAAGGAGCCATCCTCGAGCTTGCACATGCCGCCCCACGTTTCCTCGATGATGCGCCGCTGTGCCGACGATGGCCCTCCTTGCTCCGGCGCGCGCGCGGCAGCGCGGACAGCGCCAGCTGGCGGCGGGGCGCTGGGGAGCGCCCGCGGGGGGCGGGGCAGGAAAGGGGCCATCGCTGCACCGCCGCTGCTGCTCGCGCCAGACGCCGCCGCAATGGGAAATGCGGCGACGGCGTCGGTGGGGAGAGCCTGGCCCAGCTTGCTGCCAATGGCGGGCGCCAGGATGTCACCCTGGCGCTTGAACTCGGCGGCGCGCGCCTCCTTCTGCCCCCGCCCCGACGCGCCCTTGAACCTCGGGTTCCGCTTGGCCAATCATCGCTCCGTGCGACGATGCTCCTCGGAATCGGGCGAGTCGCCGCGGCGACGGCTGCCGCCGCGGCCCCGATCGCGATCGCGGTCGCGGTCGCGCCGGCCCCCGTCGCCCAACCTCGGGCCAAGGGTTGAGCGAATCATGGCCTCGGTCCGCGCCTATGCCTCCGGGCGGCTGGAGACGGCGGGCGCCGGGCCGGGCATAGACGGCGACTGCGGCAGAGACGAAGGCAACCTGATAATGAAGCACGCGGGGGCGCTCTGGCCCCGGAAATTCTACGACGCGCCCAAACGCAACAGTCGAACTAGGAGCTCGCGATGGGCCGGCGGAACGAGCAGCGCCCGAATCGCCGAGAAGCGGCCGACGCATCCTGACAAAGGAACGGGGCAGTGGACCTTGCCCAAGAGTTACGCCACTGCGGTGATATCCAGAGGCCCCAGTTTCACGGGCGCTGCCGATGCTTCAAAGACCAGCTCGTGGACCGCCTGCGCAGACAGACCTAGAGATTGACCCATTCGAAGACCTCGCCTCCCGGAGCTGACCAGAGCAACGCACTGTCGGGGAGAGCGCAGGTTGAAAAAGACACAGCTGCTGGCTCCAGGAATGCGCTCTGGATGGAGACACTCGCGCAGTAGACGGAGCACGAAGGATTCCGTCATCCACGTGCTGGTGCCTTTCCAAAGACTCCTGGATCGACACCGCGACGGAAAAAGCTTCCAGCTCGTCGCGTTTCTTCACGAACGACACTTGCGCAAACCGAATCACAGCGGCAGTCCCAGATCCCAAACGGCGACGAGGCTGCGCGCGAGGCCCACACAAGCAAGGCCCCCAGAAGGACCCCCAAGGGAAGAGCCCTCCAAGAACGAGTCCCAGGACGGGCGGCAGCGGACGCCGTGCACTGCCTACCCTTGGCAACAAACATCGCGCGCGCACAGGCGACGGAGACGAACTGGGGCTCAAGTCGCGTTCAGGCAGGCGAGACATTCACACTCCGGCAGCTCTCGATCGCCCGATCAATGTCGAAGGTCGAGACATGCGGGCAACCGCCCGAGCGGCGGCTACATCGCACGCAACATCCAGACGCAGGCGGCGGGGCAGAATCGGCGAGCTCCCGCGCCAGTGCCCTCGCAACGTCGATGGTGCTCAAGACCTAATGGCCAGCGCCAAAGATCTCGAGAACCGTAAATCGCCCTGCCACGAATCTTCGGCTACGAGCGAAAGGTACACGCGACGCGTCAATGGCCCGGCGCGTGCGCGAATGAAAGATGCGGCCGCGTTTCCATTCGCCGCAGTCGGACTGGAAATTTGCCCGCGCAAGCGGGCACAAGGTGGAAGGGCGCGCATCAGGTGCAGCAGCCCTCCAGGCGCGGAGTAAACACGTGGGCTAAGCTGACATCCAGCCTCATGCTAAACCAGAACGTCGCCTGGCCGGAGCAGAAGATGACGCTGCGGCAACGCCGACTCAGCCAGCATGCGGTGAACAAGATGCAGGCCGATGGCGTCGTCATGGATTTGTCAGAAATTGTTCGCGCCATCGCGACCATCCCGCGCAACAGGCCCACGTGGGCGAAATACTGCTTGTGCAGTTTCAACAGCGGCCTATGCTTCAGGCCGAACAGGCATTGGTAACCGATGAACTTGATCTGCTAACGCGCTTCAAATCCGACGACGAAAACTGGGGCGGAGACCATTGGGTCGACCCCAGTCAGCCCGCGTAGCTTGTAAGGCGCGATGAAGGCGAGCCACCGAAAGTCACGTAGTAAGCTGCAGTGGGCTCGTGTGCGCCGTCAACGGAGTGCGCCGTCCCAGCGTCGCAGGATCCATCAACTGAAAACTATGTAATGCCGAAGAGAGCGGATGGCCCGCTTCACGTGGAACTCATCGGACCGACCAGAGCGTCGCTTTGGAAGGTAGAACGGAAATATGCTGACACAACCATGCAAGGGCGGGTTCGCAGCGCACTTGCTGAAGCGCCTGCCGGAGGAGCATGCGCAACGCATGAAGTCTCTTGACCAACACGCGAAAGAACACAACCAGCGAGACGGATGCAAGAGGCAAGGGGTGCCGAACCCGTAATGTGTTAAGATGGGCCTTTGCAAGAAACCGCAAAGGTAAACCGCGCATTCGAGACTCGATCTGACCAGCCAACTCATACTATGTGTTCTGCCTTTTGCCAGAGAAACCACGGTACGGGAAATATGAGATCCGCATGCTGAAAAGAAGAGGACGCCAGCCTGAGGGATAATATGCAAACGGCTGCGGTCCAGCAAGTTAAAGAAGCCGTGCAGGCCACTGGATATCACCATGTAGCGGAGGTGGAACCAGTACAGCTTCATGAGAGCGCCACCGACCCGACCTGGGCCAGAATGCCTGTTCATGGGTTTCCTCTCTAAAACGTGCTGGAAAATAACGGACATCCAAATCGAAACGTCCAGCCGACTGCGAAACCGCGGGAACGGTCGGCAGTGACGGGCTGCGCGATCTTGCCGATCTTGGAAGCCACGATGTGAACGAGACGCGTATCGTCACCATTGTAGTTCTGGCTTAGAATCCTGATCGGAGCACGTTCCGCTGCCAGCGCCTTCGCATCCGAGGGGCACCACATCACTGGAGTGAAGCCAACGCGCCCGATAGACTTGGGACAGGGCAGTGTGAGGCAGCTCAGAATCACGACCCGAATGAAGACCCACCATTGTGTTGTAATGTTCTGAACAAAGGTCTGGGTGGCCAGGGCGGTTTCGGGCCCGCGCAAGGTTATCTTTGCCGATGAACATATCGCTGTGGCCGAACAAGAGATATATTGCCGAATCCTTGCCAACTGACAGCTGCAAGGAATAATGCTGAAATTGGAACCAATCAGGGGAACCATTGATTATGCGGTGGTGCATCTCCCTCGGCATGGCCATGATGGCTTTGCGCCCCCATCTGGGCGTCTTGCCAGAATGCACTGCAAGACGAAGCTGGGTGAAAACGAACGCCCTAGCCAACAATGCACGAAGATGCCCTGCTGCACCGTGTTTGCTGACACGAGTATGGCCGGGCGCAATCGGATGAAGAATACAATGGGCAGCCTCACGCACGCCAGCAAGGTCGTTCTGAATGGTGCGGTGGCGTGATCATCGCACAGTAGCCTCACCTGTGGCTGAACCTGGCCGATCAAGGTGTGCGCGAAACGCAAGCGAGCAACGGACGACACGAATAAGATGACGGGGTTAAGCACGAGCCGTTGCGAAGAATGTTGCGCGAGCGAACAAACTGAGGGCCGTTTCAAATCCAAATGCTCACCAGTCTTACGATGATTCTGTCACTGCGGCAAAGGAATGTATAATTGCTTGTGCGTGTGCCTCTGACGGCATTGGGCGACTGCAGTTGTGTTAAGTTCTCTTGCTTCCCCGGCAGTCCAGAGCCTGGATGCCTGCGGATCATACTCTTGTGTCCCGTTGGCTGGTTTGGGTGGGGTCCCCCAGGGCTGCAGTCGACCAATAACCAAAAGAAATAGTAATGGTGATGATGATGATGATGATGATGATGATGATGATGATGTTAATGATGTAAATGATGTTAATGATGTTGGTGGTGATGGAAATGATGGAGACGATGCTGCTGATGATGATGATGGTGTTGATGATGGTGATGATGGTAATGCTGATGAATGTGATGATGATGATGTTGACGATGATGATGATGATGATGATGATGATGATGATGATGGTGATGATGGTGATGATGGTGATGATGATGAGGATGATCATGATGATGCTGAGGATGATGAGTATGATGATGACGATGATGATGACGATGATGATGAGGAGGAGGATGATGCTAATGATGTTGATAGTGATGCTGATGATGCTGCTGATGCTGATGATGACGATGGCCAGGATCAGGATCGAGGAGGAGGAGGATTCGGGAGACAATCGAGGGGGAGGAGGTTCAAGGATCGAGGAGGAGGAGGAGCAGGGAGAGAATCGAGGGTAGAGGATCGAGGAGGGGTCGAGGAGAAGGATCGAGGATCGACGAGAAGGATCGAGAAGGAGGAATAAGATCGAGGATCGACGACGAGGAGGAGGAGATAGGAGGATTGAGGATCGAGTGTTCGGGGGGAGGGGTCGAGGAGGAAGATCGAGGATCGAGTAGGAGGAGAAGGGTCCAGGAGCAGGAGGAGGTTCGAGAGGGAGGAGGATCGAGGATTGAACACATCGCGGAGGACGTGGATAAAGATCGAATCGAGGAGGAGCCATCATCGATTCGTTATCCCTAAGCTCATCGTAGCTACTCGGGTGCTTTGCTGGGATCATCGTTGATGGGTAGTTCGGCTGGGATCCACCTGGATGTGACCCTTCTCGGTCGTCTAGAGGGTAGCGTGCGGGCAGAAGGATAGGAGTACGATGAAGGGCAGCCTTGATCCGAGGTTAGGGGGAAGAGCAGGAGGTGGAGGATCTACTCAGGTTGTGGAGAATGGTGAGGAGGTGGAGCTGCCCTAACCCCTGACCCCCAGAGAGGACGAGAAGAGATGGAGGCTGAAGAACAGGCGGCCACAATAGCATCCAACTCTCGATAAACCAGCTACATCAAATGTGCACCAAGCTTCTGCCGTGACGGCGTCGTCTCTGGTTTCTGACGCTGCGTGGCCCTGTCAGCCTCGACCTCGACAGTTTCTTGTCTCCGGAGTCCCAAAAGTCTCTTGTTCGCCTTCGTTTGTATGGCGCAGTGGGCTGCTTTCTGTGGGCCATGGGGCCATAAAAAACCAGAGGCCGGCGCCATCGCCGCGTCGAAGCCGCGGGAGCCTGCCGCATCCAGCTTTCTGGGGGTACTTTCCACTATGGCGCCCGATACAATCACAATGAACAAGAATGATGGACTTCAAGAGTGCAAAACCCTCGGAACGGCGCGAAAGCAACGAAAAAGCGCGCCCACACGTGCGACGGATTGCCAGAACCGAAGGCTGCAAGGTGCCCTTGCGATCAGGGCCCGTCCTTACCGATAATGTAAATTGTAGTTGTTTCAGCTGCCCAGACCTGTTCGCCACCGTGCACGCGCTGGTGACTGCGTCTTCGCCAGCGGCGCCGACGACCAGCGCCAGGGCGACGACGGCAGACATGAAGATGCGCGCCATGGGCGGAGAGAAGCGGAAACTCTCCGAGGATGGGTACCGTGGTCGTCTGACTAACCTGACGCCCAGGCGTCGCAGAGAGACCACGACGGGCGTTTAACGCCCCTTTTCGGGACCTGGGGCCCTAACGGGCACCAGGCAGGCTTCTTCCACGGCGTCGATTTTTTTCCGAGACGTAAGGGCCAGGAGTCACAGGAGCAACCAAGCACCCCCCCACACATGCAAACAGGAACAGCAAATAGTCGGTTGCTCCTTGCCCGTCTTGACTCCTCTTGAGGCGTATGGGTAGGAAAGAGGACAGGTGACACCACCACAGGCGCGGGCGAGGAGCCAGGCAGGGACCTCTTGAGTGTTGTTGTGCCCCTGTGTTTGGGCGTCCCGCTCTAGAGACATCCAATCTCCGGCTCGAGGAGGTATCGTGGACCCCCTCGCTGGAGGTGGGCGCTGGTTGTGGTGGTGTCGACACTCCTCCCCCCCGATGTGGAAGTCCGTGTGGCTGGTTCTTGGCCCCCACTGGCCCTCAGGATGGCCGCCAGCCGACCACGAGATCAACTGCGCCCCAACTCTAGCTGCCGCGACACCGCGAATGAGCCACTCGCCTTCCTTGCCAGAGCAGCGGCGGCCAACGCGAGGGAGGCTGGAGGCCGCGGGGGACCGGGTACCAGGGCGAGGGGCGAGAGCAGCAATGACCGCTCAGACTAGCGAGGCGCCCGCCTTCGACCACATCTGGGGCGTCAGCGCACCGCCAGGCGCTTCTCGCCCTGACTCGTCTGTTGACGGCCCTGGGCCCGAGCCTGGCCTCATAGAGGCCCGGGCCGAAGAAGAACCAGCCGTCTCGTGTCTTTGGGGCCGCTGGCGGCCTGGGGAGGTCGAGGCTCTCTCCTCCTCCGCGAGTGCCTCCTGACCGCCTGGACTATCCTGACCAATTCGAGTCGGCACTCCTGCATGTCCGATCCCTCCCTTCACGAATTATCCTGCTCATCCTTACCTCCTGTGGTCCAGATCTTCCTCCTCCTCGTCCTCCTCCTCGTCCTCCTCCTCCAACCCCTCCTCCTCCAACTCCTCCTCCTCCTGCTGCTCCTCCTCCTACAAAGTATATACAAAAAGTTCAATGCCGACGCCGGTGGCATTTGCAACGCTGTGCTCGACATCGCTGCGGCAGGCCGTGCCCCGAGAGAGCACGAGACGATTGTTGATCTCAACTGGGAGCCTTTTGTAGCTCCTGCCCCAAAGTGATACCGCTCTGCACACCTCCACTGGTTCTCCCCCCCCGCTTGTGGCGTCGCCCTCCCGCCGCCGTTTGGCCGTCTAGTGTGCCAGAACCCGCTGTTTCTCCGCCGTCCCCCCATCCCCTGCCGGCGTTTGCCTGCACCGCTGTACCCGCGCCTGTCTGCGCACATGCTGTTTGTATTCACGCGAACTTTATTGATCAAGGCTCGTCCTTCGCACATTATTCGCTCACGCACCGTTGATTTTCTTGCATCCCTCGCCTGGGGAAGTCAGGTACAGGGCAACGCGCAGTTACACATTCAAGTAATATGTATCTTTTGTCATGTCCCACACGCTTTCAGCTTCTCCTCTTGCGACGAAGACAAACCAGAGGATGTATTAACTTCATGTGGCAGTGATGTTACGCGGGGGGAAATCCTCCTCCTCCTCCTCCTCCTCCTCCTCATGCTCCTCCTCTTCCTTATTAGGATTATGATTCTCGATCTCGCCATCGCTCCAGATGCTCCCCCGCCTCCTCTTCCTCCTCCTCCCCTCCTCCGTACTCCTTCTCCTCCTCCTCCTTCTCCGCCTCGTCCTTCCTGCTCCCCTTCTTGCTCCCAATGCTTTTCCTCAAAAAGAATCCTCTCGCTCGCACCCCAAGACGTGTCAATAAGGCGGGCTGGGCACTTCGCCTGAGACTTCTTCACCACTAGTGATTCTGAAGCTATGGAAGGCGGGCCCTTTTCAAAATGCAACTCTCGCATTCGCGCCGCGCACACTCGTCATCACAGTTTGCAAGAGTTTCACGGGTGGAGGGCGGGGCGTTTTCAATGTGTGGCTCTGACCTTAGCGTCGCGCACATCTTGTTGGACAAGTTTGCAATATTTCTGCGGCTGGAGGGCGGGACGCTTTCAAAAAAGTGGCTCTCGCCTGAGCGCCGCGCACATCCGTGTGAATACACACATATATATACATATATATATATATATATATATATATATATATATATATATATCAGATATTCACGGGTGGAGGGCGGGCCATTTTCAAAATGTGGCTCCGCGTCGGGCACACTCGCTGTAAAAGCGTGCAATAATTTCACGGATGGAAGGCGGGCCGTTGTTTTAATGTGGGTCTCGCCCCAACGCCGTGCTTGTTCGTTTTAAGAATTCGCCAGAAAATCTGGGATGGAAGGCGGATCTTTTTCAACATGTGGCTCTCGTCTTAGCGCCGGGCACCTTCGTTGCAAACGTTTGTACGAGCTTCACGGGGAGTGGAGGGCGGATCATCTTCAAATGTTGGTTCCAGCCCCAACGCTACGCACATCCGTTCTACATAAGCGTTTGCAACAGATTCACGGATGGAGGGCGGGCCGTCTACAGAACAAGGCTCTAACCTTGGCGCTGCGCACATCCGTTAGAAAAGTGTGCAAGAGCTCCACGGGTGGAGGGCGGGTCGTTTTCAAAATGTGGCTCTCGCCCCGGCGTCGCGCAAATTTCTCTCAAAGTTTGCAACAGCGTCGCGGATGGAAGGCGGGTCGTTTTCAAAATGGGGCTCTCGCTCCAACGCCGCGCAGATTCGTCCAACAACAATTACAAAAGCTTCCCGGATGGAGGGCGGGCCGTATTCAAAACGTGGCTCTCGCCGCAGCGCTGCGCACATTCTCGTGATAGATAATCTGGGCAAAGGACCCAACCATCTGCGGGTGAGACTACCGCAAAGCAGGTGGGACGAAGGAGGGGAAGGTCCCAATAGGGAACCCGAACGCGTGAGGGTCGTGCCGAAATCGGATCGGGGCCGTCATACGGACCCTGCCGCTGGGGCCTTCGGTGGAGCTCCCTACGGGGCCACGAAGCGTGCGAGGGTTGTGCCGGCATGGGTACGGGGCCGCCATGCGGACCCTGCCGCTGTGGTCTTCGGTGGAGCTCCCTATGGGGCCAGGGAACGTCTGAGGGGTTTGCCGAAGTAGGTGCGGAGCCGCCATGCGGACCCTGCCGCTGGGGCCTCCGTTGGAGCTCCCTGTGTGGCCACGAAGCGTGTGGAGGGACTCCGAAATTCGTGCGGGGCCGCCATGTGGACCCTGCCGCTGAGGCCTTCGGGGGCCATGAAACGTGTGAAGGGTGTGCCGAAATAGGCGCGGGGCCGCCATGCGGACTCTGCCGCTGAGGCCTTCCATGGAATTCCTTCTGGGGCCACGAAGCGTGTGAGGGGAGCGCCAACATGGGTCAGGGGCCGCCATGCGGACCCTGGCGCTGGGGCCTTGGGCCACGAAACGCATGAGGAGTGTGCTGAAATTGGTGCAGGGCCGAAAAGAGGACCATACAGCTGGGTCCCTCAGTGGGACTCCACACGGGGTCACGAAACGTGCAATAGGTGTGCCGACATAGGACACGGGGGTGGGAGAAGGGGGGGAGCAGGATGAGAAGAGGAGAACGCGCGGTGCTGTCTCTTCAGAACGAGGGCCCAACACCACAGAATGGTTGGGACACCTGGCAAGAGATTCATAGATGGAGAGCGGGTCGTTTTCTGCCGCCCCAGCGCCGCACACATTCGTTGCCAAAATGTGCTAGAACTTTACAGATTGAAGGCGGGTCGTTTTCAAAATGTGGCTCTCGCCCCAACGCTGCGCACGTTCGTCTTCAGAGTTTTCAATAGTTTCCGGGATGAAAGGCGAATCCTGTTCAACATGTGGCTATCGCCTTAGCGCCACGTACCTTACTTGCAAACGTTTGCGAGCATTTCACGGATGGAGGCCATAATCATTTCAAATGTGGCTCCCGCCAGCGCTGCGTACTTTCGTTGTACGTAAACTTTCCCCAAGGATTCATGAATGGAGGGCGGGCCGTTTTCAAAATACTATTCTCGCCTCAACACCTCGTATGTCCATCTGAAAAGTTTGCGACACATCACGGGAGTCTTATGGCTGACGTGCCAGCGATGGTGATCCAACACGTTTTCAGGGAGCACAATCACGTTGATTCGCAACGTTGGAATTCCAAGAATGGCCTTCTGGCACGATGCAAGATCGTTAAGGCGCAGCCGTAAAGTCGACTCGCAACCATAAGGGGGTGGTGCTTCTGGCACGTTGCGGATTCTCAGACCGTTGTCTTCCAACGGGGCATTTCCAACAATGGAAATACAATCTCGTAGGGACCTGTGAAGAGTGAACTTGGAGGGAAGGTTTATTGCAACCCTCCGACGTCCCCGTCCTCCCTTCTCCTCATCCCCCCACCTCCTCTTCCTCCACCCTTCGTCTTCGTCCTCGTCTCCGTCAGCGTCCCGCCCCTCCCCTCTTCCCTCCTCTCACCTCCCTGTCCTCTTCCTCCTCCTCCTCCTCCTCTTGCTCCTCCTCTCACCTCCCTCCTCCTCCTCCCCTCCTCACACCTTCCTCCTCCTCCTCCTTCTCCTCCTCCTCCTCCTCCTCCTCCTCCTCCTCCTCCTCTCACCTCCCTCCTCCTCCTCCTCATCCTCCTCGTGATCGCTTTGCTCCGCCTCCTCCGCCTGCTTCTGTCTCTGCTTGGCGTGGCCGCGCCATTCCCTTGTGTTCCTTCCCCGAAGGCATTTGCACGTGTTCCTTCGCCGAAGGCAAGCTTTGCATGTATTTGTCTTATCGTGTCCTGTGCAGGACCCGCTCTCCAGTCGTGCGGGATTTGTCTGTCTGTCTGTGTGGCCGCCCCGCCCCGCGCGCGCTCACGTGGCGCGCGTGGCTTTTCCTCAGAAACCTTGACCGCCGCCAGCGCCGCCGTGGCCGCCGAAGGCGGCCGCCGGGCCGCCGCCTGGATATTTTCGTGGGGGCCCAGGGGCGTGGAAGGGGGATGATGATGATGATGATGATGGTGATGATGATGGTGGTGGTGGTGGTGATGATGATAATGATGAGGACAGGTGAAGGGGGGAGAGGGGGCTGCGGGAAGGGATGGGAAAGGGGCGGTCGGGATGGGGGGAGGGGGTGGTCGGGAGGGGGGATGTCCTCCTCCTCCATCCCTTTTTCTTCCACATACTTTGTCCGTGTTTCACCATCAAACGTGTAGGCAAGGCGTACCGGGCGTTTCGAATGAGACGTCCTCACCACTAATCATCCAGAAACTTAGAATTTGCAACAGCTTCAAGGATGGAGGTAGGGGTCGAGTCGATCTCGCTTTAGCGCCGCGCGCATTGGTCTTACAAATTTGCAGCCGCCTCGAATATGGAGACGGTGGCTTTGAACACGTCGTTCTCGCCTAAGCGCCGCGCGGTTTCGTCTCAAAGGCTTTTAGCCGATTCAAGGATGGAGGGGGGCCGTTTTCAAAATGTTATACGGGTTGTGGGCGTGTTCTTTTCAAAGTGGGGCTTTCGCTTGAGACGCTTTTAAGTTAAAGGTCAGATGCTTGCACAGATGCAGCAGCTGCGCGGCTGATGGGCGTTTCCTTTTCAAACTCAGGCGTTCTCGGTCAGAAGCTTGAGCAGATGCAACAGCTGCACGAATAGAGGGCGGTTCCTCTTCATCATGGCGTCTTCGCTTGCACGTTCCTTGCCGCTCATGGCAGTAACCGGAAGCCTGTGCGCGGGTTGCACAGATGTTGGCGGTTCTTTTTCAAAACGGGGATCTGGCTGGACACCTCTTCGCGCTCCTGATTGCTAGCAGGAAAGATGCAAGCCAGTTCGCTCCTTTTCCAAAAGGGGCTCGCGCCTGAATGGCATGCCAGGAGGTGCTGGTCGTTCAAAGGGGCGCTTCTTACTTGTGGGGACATGTGAGGCGGGGACTTGGGATGTGAGGGTGTATTGCAGCATCGTTGGTGCATCTTGGGTTTACACTGGTCCTCCTCCTCCCCATCTCTTCTCGCCAAGAAAGGAAACAACGGAAGGACTCTGAAAGGAACCAACTCTGGACACCCCAGCTGCCCCCAACACCAGCTTTCTATCCTGAATATTTGCTCAATGGCCCTGCAAAAAGGGGGGGAAGTGCCCTGGAGGCCAGAGACGGGTAAAAGCCTCAGGACCTATTTCCCTCAGACGCCCCTTGCCTCACGGCGATTTCAAGAACCCCCCAGTGGCCTCTTGAGCTCCTCGGGGGGGCCGCTATCGAGGTCCTGGGCGGCACCCGGAAGCCTCCAGATGCCCAAACACAGCCTGAAAAGTCATCCCCCTCTTCCTCCATTCCTTTTTCATCCCATGCAACCCCCCCCCCCCTCGGAATGGGGCCTGGCGCCGCGCCCCAAGAGTAGCCGCCGAACGAGCCCGCCTCTTTGTATGCTGTCTCAGGAGACTCCGGCGATTGGGGCACATGAGAAGGAGGAGGAAGAAGGCAGGGGAGGGGAGGGAAAGGAGGCTTCCGACTTCAAGCTCAGCGGATGTGTGCCCAAACAGCCGCGCCACGCGGCAACACGCTGTAGTGATATGGCCTTCATGGTTAGGCAAAATATTCATGCATTACCCTCAAAGAGTGAAGTATGCGTTCGCCAATACGCTTTGCTGCAAGGTGTGACCTGCCAATCGCCGTGCTGGGAAGGATTTGTCAAATCGGTGCTGCTCCCTTCAGACGCGGATCTTGTGTCTGTGCATCTGGGTACTCCTGTTCTGCACGGTCCTTGCCCAGATCCATGTGTAATTTCTGTGCTGCAGAACTCTATGTGGGATTCGATCTCGGTCGTGATCGCCCAAGCGTGCAACATGCCCAGCCCATTGGAATACGCGTTCGAAGCGCACTCCGTCTCAATCCTGGACATTATGCTCTTCCTTCGTTGCCTGGATTTTCTGCCCGATCCGTTCATCGATAACTTCGACCGTCGTGTCCACCGCACGTTTCCGCAACAATATCATGTTCCTTACTTTCCTGTACGTTGTCCGCTGTAACCCACGCAACGTGGCGGCCTGGTGGCCAGTCAGGCTCAAGCTGGCACTGCACCAAACGAGCAACGTGGACACAAGAGAACCTATAAGCTTCAAGCGCGCCCGAATCGGCGCACTCGGGCAACTGAGTGAATAGCACCTTGAACCGCTCGTCCCTGGCAACTCTCCGCAGCCTCGCGCCTTGCGCGCTCACCTCCCCGTGTACTTGGTCACACTGCGTCGGACACGACTGATTGCACGGCCCAGCCGGCCTCGGCGAGGATGGCCAAGAGGTGTCTCCTCTAATCGTTTGGGGTTAGCTGGGGAGAGCCAGAGCATACCAACAAACAAACCAACGCCACGCGAGACCCGCTGTCCTGGGCAGTTTGCTCGGCCCCTGCTCCCAGCTTATCCAGAAAGGGGATGGGGGAGCTTGGCGAAGCGTCGAGTGGAAACGAATGAGCGGTTGTGGGATATAATCGGCGGGATGGTTGAGAAATGCGGCGAGGTGCTGAATCTGCTTGGACCGCACATTGACTAGGTAGAGTAATCGCAGGAGGACCTGGGCCAGTGCACCACGATTTTGGAAGAGCAACTGGGGGGCTTGGAAGAGTCCTTGTCCACGTCGTCCCCCGATAGATTCATCCCAACGCGGCGTGGTTGAACTGGGCGTTTTTCACGACCAGCGCCAGACAGAACGCAATCTCGAGTTGCCGAGGCAACCCCTGGACCGATCATCCAGAACAAGACCTTCGAATTAAATTGGCAAGAAAGTAATACCACAACAAAGTCGTTGTACTTTCATTGAGGTCGCGGGCATTTGGAGGACATCGCCGAACTACCCGACAACTTCGAAGAACAGGCGATGTTCGACAAATCCAGCAAGGCCATGGCCTGGCTTCGAGCCGCGTTGCTTTTGAAAACCCGACTCATCCCAAAAGTGCGCAACGAGACGGATGAACACGAACCGCCACAACCGCACGATGTCGTTATGCTCAGTGATGGCGGTGCTTAGGTTGACTGCTCCTCTCGTGCGGACTATCGGTGCGCATGCTTCGAGGGTCCCCGGGGGCTGTTGACATCCCCTGGTGGTCGGCGGTTGTTGCCTCGAGCCTCCATCGCGCTCTGTTTCAGCCCTTGAATCTGCGCTCCATGACTCGAAATCCGGGATTCGCGCGAATTCTTTCTAATTGCCCTCTGGTCCTGGCCGCCGCTGCTGCCCTGTTCGCCGTCGCCGCGCTGACCGCCGCCAATCTCCATGCTCCGTCGCTCTCTCGCTATTGTCGTGCTGCTTTGCGGTCTCTCTGCTGATCCGCGTTCCTCATCTCTACACTCGAACGCAACATGGGCGGCTTCCTGGGGCTCCGCCCGCCACAAGAAACATTGGAAAAAGGAGGAGAAGGACGAGGAGGAGACGAACGCAGAGGAATAGTCCCCTCATCGATGCCGAAGAATCTGATGCGGTCGAGGGCAGTACGGCGAGAAGGAGGAGGTGGGAGGATGGGGAGGGGAGGAGGAAGAGCAACTTGCCACTGTTCGCTGGAACCCGCTGAGACGGCATAACGGCAAGGGTCCAAGAAACGGGAGCACTGCCAACCAGGAGCCACGGGCGTTCCCAGTGCACGCATGTACCAGGCCGCTGGAAACACATGTGGCAAGGTTCGCACGTGGAACGTGTGGAGGCCACACGCCGGATGCACGCGCGGAGGGCGTGTTTACCACGCCATTCGTGGGCGCCGGAAATCTTTGCGGCCATGCGGCCACGCGCGTATCCAGCCCTCGCCCAGGCTGGCCACGTCAGATGTATCCACGGAGGCCCCTCCCATATGGGGTCCGAGTGAGGACGGTCGGAAATCGCGCTGCATCGCCAATGCATAGCCAATGCGTTGGCGACGTCGGCGGTGCATCCCCGAGGCCTGGAACGACCCCCGCCTCCCGGTGCGATGCCCCCGCCCCCGCCCTGAAAGCCGAGGCCTGCGCGTTCCTCCGGCTGTCCCAGCCGGACGGCAGCGCGGCGGGGCCAGGCCCGCAGCCGAGGGGGCCGGCCGCCGCTGCGGCCGGGCCCGGGCCCGGCTGCTTGGGAAGGGCGCCTGGGATCTCACTTCACCCCCTATCCTTCCCCATTCTCCCTCCTCCCTTCCCATTCCCCCACCCCCCTCTCTTACTTCCTCCTCCCCTCTTCTGCTGCTCCCCTCCTCCCATCTCCGCCCTCTCAGTCCATGTGACTCCTCCCTGTCGGAACTGCATTTTGGCTCGATGAGGGGGTTCTCAGGCGGTTGTCGTCCAACGGGGCACTTACCACGATGAAAACCAGCCGACCCTGTCGGCGTGTGTGACAGGCTTTTGAGTTTGAGTCGTCATCGTCGCCGCTCCCCCTCAAGCGTTCCAACCAGAGGGAAATTGAGCAACTTCGCAATTGAATCGAAGGAGATCCCCGTCCCTTTGATCCCTCCCAGGGGGGGGTCCCCAGGGGGGGGGGTCCCAGGGGGGTATGGGTGGGGTGGGGTGGGGTTCGGGGAGGTGGGTGGAGGGCCCAGAGGGTTATGACCCCCCGAAGGGGGGGCACCCCTCCCTGGGAGATCTTTCGGCTCCAGAACGTGAGCGTCACTGTCGTCGTCATCGCCGCCGTCGTCGTCGTCGTCGTCGTCGTCGTCGTCGTCGTCGTCATTGTCGTCGTCGTCGTCGTCGTTGTCGTCGTCGTCGTCGTCGTCGTCGTCTCGCTTCACGGTCGGCGGCACCGCCCGCAAGGCCTTCGCAATACGTTAAGTTCTAATAGGGACAAATGACAAGGGGCCTTGGGGGGAGAGGGTTTATTCTCCCCATCCTACCTTCTCATTCCCCCTGCTCCTCCACAATCCTCCTCGTTCTCTTCTATGTTCCTTCCTCCTTCTCCTCCTCCTTCTCCTCTGTTCTTCCACCCTTTTCACTCTTCCTCCTCCTCCTCCTCCTCCTCCATCTCTTCCAACTCCTGCTTATCGTCCTCCTTCTCTTGAATGTTCCTCCTTCTTACTCATACCTTATACTTCCTCTTTCTTCCACCTTCTACCTTTCCTTCCCCTCGTCATCCTCCCCATCTCACCTCCTCCTGCTTATCATTAATATTAGTATCAGTATTACTCTTCTTATTATTATTCGTATTCCTCTTCCTCCTCCTTGTTTCTCATCCTTCCTTCACCCCGTCCCTTTTCCGACTGCCCCCCTCCCGCCCTCCCCCGCCCGAACATGGAGTTCGGTGGTTTTCAACGGTTTCTGGGAAGTACCAGAAGTTCGCACAAATGTTCTAAAATCTGTTCGGAGGTAGAACCCGTTGTTTGCTATTCGCGATAACGCCCGTGACCGGCCCCGCCCCCTCGCTCCCCCGCCCCCTGGACACGTGACGATTCGCGCCGGCGCCATCTGGGAATTAGCCATTCCTATCCAAAACGGCGCCGGCGCGAATCGCAACGTGACTGGCCCCCCCTTCCCCCGCCTTCCCTTGCCCCCCCACCCCCCCCAGTGACGCCCAGATCGCCAGGGGAGCAAAGACGGGCTAGTGTTCGGTAGTTTCTCTGAAGCTCTCGATGTGCTTCTGTGTTAATTGGAACATGTTCCACGCTTACAAAGATTGTTGGAGATCTGCTGATGGTTTCAGGATGTTGTGATTCTAGATTATCGGATGTTGCGACCTGCGTTCGCAGGTCTTCGGAGGCCGCATCCGACGATGTTCAAAGCCCTCAATGTGTCTAGAGTTGCCTTGATGTTGTCGGTGGTTTTCGGAAGCGTTAGGAGGCTGTCAAATGTGATTTCCCATGTTCCCCAAACAACGCTTGCACTTTGGAATTCTTACTTGCTTCCAAAGACACTGGGCCTGTGTGGAGGTCTGGCGGCTATGTTATCGCGGTCGCCGCCTGTCGTCTGCGCCTGTGTGGCGGTCTGGCGGCTATGTTGTCGCTGTCGCCGCCCCGTCGCCGCTTTGTCGCCGCCTGTCGCCTGGGCCCGTGTGGCGGTCCGGCGGTTATGTTGTCACCGTCGCCACCCCGTCGGCGCCTCTTCACCGCCCGTCGTCTGGGCCTGTGTGGCGGTTTGGCACCTATGTTGTCGCTGTCGCCAACCCGTCGCCGCTCGTCGTTTGGGCCTGGCTGGCGGTCTGGATGCTATTGTGGCCGTCGCCGCCCCGTCCAGTCGCCGCCGCTTCGTTGCACATCGTGCATATAAATGTATATATAGCGTGCATGTGTATGAAGATGTGTTATATCTCATTGTCCCATCTAAAACAATGATAGAATCCCCCCGGGAATTGAAGTCCTCCCTCTTCGTATTGCACTGTACGTACGATTCTGCCCCATCTTGCATCCTCAATCTGAACTCGCATCATCCCAGCTAAACCGGCATCCCCCCCTTCATCCTCTGCAAAACAGAATATGCGCACACCCGTTTATCACAAACCATAATTTGTCCAAAACCATGTTTGCAAACACTGGGACGAAACGCGCACGCGAGCGGCGTCGCGCGCGCATGCCTAAATCCTCGAAACATCCTAAGTTGCGCAATGGTTTGAAAGCCGAGTGTCTCCATACCATATGGAAACACAGAGTTTCCGAACGAGGACTTGCATCAACAGAAACAGTTTGCGCTCGGGCTCCTGCGAAGTCTTAAGACAATGGTCGGTTGTTCAACATTGTCATAGCATGCTACCAAGCGTGTCTTTCGCGCGCGCGCACGTCGAAATCGCTCGAACGCCCTTTACGCCCGCGCTGTCGCAAGAGTCCCCTGCAAAAAAAAGGAGCGAACTTCGCACGCGCGCGTCGTCGCGCGCGCGTGCGGAAATCCTTCAAAAACCTCGACTGTCGTAGGGAATTCGAAATTCCCCCCCCCAAAAAAAAAACACATGGTTTTGCAAAACCAGTGTCCAAACATGCCTGCGTTCGCGTTCCTGCGAGTTTTTCGGGCAACCGTGCGTTTCATCAAATTCAGCCAAACGGGCCTCTCGCGCCGCATGTCGAAATCATTCGGACACCTTTGCTCGCGTGTTTTTTTCGTGGGGGGGGGGGGGCACGATCCGTGTCGAATGATACCCTACGGGCCACTCTTGCGCGTCGGCCGCGCGCGCATGTCGAGGTCCTTCCAAAACCTTCATCACCGACGCGAGGACGCCGTCATCGTCGCCGGCGTGAGCAGCGTCGGGGCCGTCACTGCCCTTGCCGTAGCCTTTTTCACCATCGTCACCAGCATCGCTACCATCATTATCGCGTCTACCGTCGTCGACGTTGCCATGATACCGCGCCCGCCTAAGTGGCCGATTCGCACTGAAGTGCCCGCTGTGCATCACCCAGAGGTCAGCGCCACCGCGGCCTCGCTGGTCGCGCCAAACTAGCTGGCCGCTTCGCGCGCGAGCATGCGAGAGCTAGCGCGGCCGCGAAGATGCACCAGCCAACGCCAAGCACTCATAGCACTCATCGCAATCGTCGCCGCGTGAGCCTTGCAAACAAAATTGCGGGCGGGCGGGTGGGATGGCTGCGCGAGCAAAAGGGTTGACAACTCATTCCGGACAGAACTTGATTGCACCACATAGATTGTTCCACGTCGGCTCCACCACATCTACTTTCGTTTTAAAAAATCGTCCCCCTGATTTAACCGCCCCTCCTTTCGCATTGCAATTTAATGATGAATATGCCCCATCATCCGTTCTAAAAAAGAACTCGTATCATCCTGACCAAACCGTTAACGGTCACCCCCTCATCCTTCCGAACAAATAATGCGCGCGCATTCGATTATCATAAAACAATAATTTTCAAACATCCCCTGCCCCAGAAAAAACGACATGCACATGCGCGCGTCGTCGCCCGCGCATGCCGGAATACTTCAGCAAAAACAGCAGTTTTCGGAAGGTGGTCAAAATCGAGTGGCACGAAAAAATACAAAAACACATGGTTTAGCAGCAAGAACTCTTCAAAACTGAGAAACGTTTGCGTTAGCGTTTTTGCGAATTCTTAAAACAACCTCATGTGTTTCAGCATCTTGACAAAATGCTACCACATGGGCCCCTCGCGCACGCATCTTCAAATCGTTCGAACGCCCTTGCGCTTGCACCGTCGTCAAAATCCTTTGCGGTAGCAAACAACAAACAACAACACAAACAGGACGAAGTGCGCACGCGCGCGTCGTCCCGCGCGGATGCAGAAAACCTTCAAAAACCTGAGGTTCCGAAGGGAGCTCAGTTTCGAATGCACCGACAACGTATAAGAACACATGATTCTGCAATATCAGTGTTCGGAAAAAAATCGTGCTTGCGCTCCTGCGGTTTGTTTGTGAGAAGCCACAGGTTTGTCAACGTTCATGCAAATATGCAAAAAGGGCCTCTCGCGCCGCATGCCGAACAACAAAAAACGGGACGAAACGCACACGCGCGCGGCGTCGCGCGCGCATGCGGATATCCTTCATTCAAAATTTCAAAAGATACGCGAAGATTTCAAAATCGACTGTCCGGATACCAAATAAAACAACACCTTGATTCCCAGCGAGGATTTGCATCAACAGACAAGTTTGCGCTCGGGCCGTTGCGAATTCTTAAGACCAGCTGCCAGCTGTTCAACATATTCATACCATGCTATCAAGCGTGTCTCTCTCGCGCGCATGTCGAAATCGTTCGAACGCCTTTTGCGCTCGCGTTGTCACAAGAGTCCCTCGCCCCACAAAAAGGGGGCGCAGTGCACACGCGCGCGATGTCGCGCGCGTTCGGAAATTCTTCGAAAACCTCAGGTGTCGTAGGGGGTTCATTTTTCCGCCAAAAACACATGGTTTTGCAAAGCCAGTGTTCAAACATGCCTGCGCTCGCGATCATGCGAGTTCTTCTGACAACCATGGGTTTTCAAAATGTTCATCCGATTCAGTCAAGCGGGCATCTCGCGCCGCATGTTGAAATCATTCGAACACCCTTGCGCGCGTGCTGGGGGGGGGGGGCACGATCCGTGTCAAATAATACCATATACCATGCAGGCCACTCGCGCGTCGGCCGCGCGCGCATGTCGAAGTCCTTCCAAAACGTGCATTACCGACGCGAGGACGCCCTCATCGCCGCCGGCATGATCAACATCGGTGCCGTAACTGGCCGTGCCGTCGCCGTTGTCATCATCGTCACAAGCCTCGCTGCTACCATCATCGTTTCTATCTTTGTCGACGTTGCCATGATACCGCGCCCGCCTAAGTGGCCGACTCGCACTGAAGTGCCCGCTGTGAATTGCCAAGAGGTCAGCGCCACCGCGGCCGCGTCGGTCGCGCTAAACTAGCTGGCCGGCGCGCGCGCGAGCATGCGCGGGCTAGCGCGGCCGCAAAGATGCACCGGCTAACACCAAACACTCATCGCAATCGCCGCCGGATGCGTTTTGCAAAACAAGTTGCGGATGGAAGTATGGGACGATTGCGCGAGCAGTAGAGCTGACAACTGCGAGTTCCACAAGTGAGTTGCATCACGTGCGTTGCACTAATTAAATTGAGAAGCGCAAGTGGAGAAACATACTGCCCAACATAGGTTGCACAACCTACGTCGCACCACCTATACTGCCCCACGTAGGTTGCACAACCGATATTGTTATACATAGGTTGCACAACATAACGTGCACCACATAGGCTGCACAACGTAACCTGCACCACACTAGTTGCTCCACATGCACGACGTCGATTGCACAACCTAGAGTGCAATACGTATGCTGCGCCAGATATGTTGCTCCACATATTTGGCTAGCAACGCAGCTTTTGGGTCCACGCTGGCTAACAGTTTCCTGCAGTTACATGATGATAAAACAACAAGCGGGTGAACTGCCGAGAGCAGCGGAATGGCCCGAATCGGACTGACTCTGATGGAGGAGGAGCAGCAACAGCAGCAGCAGGACTTGTTGGAGCGCCAAAGGGGGTGGCACGAAGAAAGCGGCCTTCCAAGAACCCTCGCCCCGCCCTCCTGTGCGCGCCGCCAGTGGGCGCCTGGATTGGGGGACACCGAGGCGAACGACCACGTGTCCTCAGGGCCCCGTTCTGCATTCCAAGCATAGTCGCCGTACGCGCTGGCCATGGTGGCGCCCCGCTGCTCCCAGCCAAGGGGCAGCTCTGCGCCTCCGCCCTTTCGAATGTTCGCAGGAGTGCTCCTGGCGGAAGGTGTCCCCAGCTCCCAGGCCGTTTGTGGGCCTCCCGCGCCACCCTGGGCCTTGGGACACCTTCTGGCCGGGATCACTTCTGCCAACGACCCCGCGCCTTGGGAGCTGGGGGCAGGACCACGCCCGCCTCTGGCTCCAGCTCCGCGTCCTCCAGCAGCTTGGGGACGACAAGATCCTCCAGGCGTCCGGCGCCGTCGCCAAGAAGGGTGCACTCCAGGGCGCGCCCCTTTGGGCGGGCGCGCAGCAGGTGGGTGGCCCAGCCGCTCAGGCCGTCCAGGACCTGGGGGCGTCTTTTGGGCTGGCAGGACCGTTCACGGAGTTGTTCCAAAAAGTAGAAGTGCCCTCGGAACGTGTCAACGTCAGCAGCATATGATGGTGCTTTTCGTAAGCACGTTTCCCTGGATTGCTGATAGACCTGGCGAGTTTTAGTCCCAGGGGGCATGGGTGCAGTACACCACGGCGCACCCCGCCTCGGACTCTTCCCTCAGGAACGACAACACCGCCTCCCGCGAGGGCACGTCCAGGTCGGCCGTCACCTCGTCCACCAGCAGCAGCCTCGACGGCCGCAACAGCTTTAGGGCGATCTGCGCACGCCGCAGCATGCCGTCGGAGAGGGTGCCCAAAGGCTTGGCGGTGTCGACCCCCAAACTCTGCACCAGCCGCAGCATCCGGCCAGCAATCACCGCCATGTCGCCGCCAGCGCTAACCAGGTCTCGGACGTGGGCGTCGGCCAGTTCCCAGAATGTCATTGACCTTGCCGAGGACATCTCCGAAACCTGCTTCTTCCACTCCGTGCTCAGGAGGGCCACGATAGGGTCCAGCGCCTGGTGGTCGTGGAAGGCCCTGTGGCCCAGCACGCGGACCTTCGGGGAGCCGCCAGCTATGCGCCAACACTCGGGGCGCTCGAGGCCACAAGGATACGTGGCCGCCTCTGGACCTCCCCGTGACGGTGGCGCGGAGGAGGGAGACCGTCGTCATCGCCGCCGAGGCCGCCGCCACCAGCTGTCGCCCTCGAGAAAGAGCAGGGGGGAGGAAGTGAAGGGATGGGGGAGGGAACAAAGGAGGGGCGGGAGGAGAGGGATATGATGTATAATTAGGGGGTCGTCGTCGTCGTCGTCGTTGCGTCGTCGTCGTCGTCGCCCTCGGCCTCGTCCTCGTCATCGTTTCCGACCAGAGTCTGCTCAAGGCCGTTCAGAGCAAACCCCTCCTGCAGGGCCCATCCCGGCCAGTGCCTCGGGCCGCGAGCCCAGCAGCGGAGGCGAGGACCCCAAGAAGAAGAAGAAGAAGAGGTGGAAAAAGTGCGCCCAGAGGGCCCAGGAGCGAAGACGACGTCGCCCCCCCGAGCGGCCGGCGGCCCCGCGGGCGCCTGGCCGTTCGGCACCAGCCGGCGGCCCGCCAGCACGGCGAGGAGGCTGGACTTGCCCGCGCCGTTGAGGCCCACCAGCGCGGCGCGGCAGCCGAGCGGTAGCCGGAGGCTCTCCTCTGGACGAGGACGGCGAGGGTCGTTTTTCCCGACGACGGAGCACGGAGCGGCACCCGAGAGTAACATGTCGCGCATGTGCCAGCAGTGTGAAACCAATCACGATGCCACAATCGCGCAGCAGCGCCATCAACGAGGAGGAAGGGGCGAGGCAGGACAGAAAGCGAAGGAACAGGAGAGGAAGCAGAGGACGACGAGGTTTTGGGGAGTCTTCTGGCCTTTCTTGTGCCTCCAGAGGCATGCGAGCCCTCCAGAGACTTCTGAGGGTACCTCGAAGACCTCCCGGGACCTCTCGGAATCTAAGTCACCTCGACTAGGATTGACCTCTCAGATCGAGGCGTCACGACGAGACGATCGAGGCGGCCGCGGATATTCACCGCTTCGAGCCTTTCTGTAGGGAGTGCAATTCGGGCCACGACGCCTCAGAGAACGACCTGGACGAGAGGGCGGTCCCCAAGAAGGGGTCTGGAGGTCAAGGGGTCCCACATCACGAGCAATCGTTACACCGGATGCCCAGGGAGAACTGTGAGCCTACAGGGCCTCGAAGACCCTCTTCCACCTCCTCCCCGCTCCCTCCTCCCCCTCCTCCTCCTCCTCCCCCTCCTCCTTCTCTCCTCCTTCCTCCTCCTCTCATCCTCCTCCCTCCTCATCCTCCTCCTCCTCCTCCTCCTCTCCTCCTCCTCCTCCTCCCTCCTCCTCCTCCCTCCTCCTCCTCCTCCTCCTCCTCCTCCTCCTCCTCCTCCTCCGCCTGCTCCCATGACGACGGTGACGACGACGACGGCAGCCCAGCCGGCGGCGCGGGCGGCGAGCGCTGGCCGGCGGCCGCTCCAGCCGCAGCGACGTCGGGCACCAGTCGGCGTAAGCGAAGGCCACGCCCTCCGCGTCGACGGCCGGCATCGTCGCGTTCGCTGGCGGGGCCACCGCGGCAGGGGGCGGCGGCGGCGCGCCCAGGGGGGCGTCCTGTGCAGCGGGCACACGCTAACATGGATCAGGGACCCGTGGATCTGCCGCGTGGGCGCCAGACCCACGGATTGGCGCGAAACACGCGGCCGATGCTGCCTGGCTTGGCGGCGGAGCGCGCCGACTCTGCTCGGAAGCGGGACCCGTCCATCACCCACGCGCCCAGATCGATGCTTTCGATTCCTCGACGCAGCAGCGGGGCAAGGAAAGACGCCCTCGGGCCGTGTCCCCGCTCGAGCCCGCGGCGCCCCGCCCCGCCGGCTCTCGGGGGAGAGGCCGCCGGGCGCCCGCCGCACGCCGCACGCCGCTGCCGCCGCCGCAGGGCCGCACGCCCCGCGCCGTCGCAGCCCGTCGACGTCGCCGCACGCCGTCGTCGCCGCTGGCACGGGGCAGGAGGAGCGGACGGGCTCCCGGGTCCTCGCACGAGGCCGGGTGCGAGCGGCGGATCCGTCGGCGTCGTCGTCGTCCTGCTCCCCTTCGCCCCCGGAGAGGGGGGGGATGACGAAGAGGATCCCGCGTGCTCTTCCCGTGGGCAGATGGCCCTCGCCCTACACGCAAGATGTGGGCATGTGAAGAAGGGGGGCCATGGAGGGTGAGCAGGAGGCTCTGCTCTGCAGTAGCAATGTCGGCTGAGAACTTCGCCCTTCGCGCAGCGCGACACGCGACCATCTTCGCAGATTCGAGCCGCCCCGATGGAGTAGGGCAAATTCGGGGCCCCAGACCGCGAGAGCACGATCATCCCTGCGACCGTGCAGCGTGGCTGACCCAGCAGATCTTGGGCCGCCCCCCGACGTCCGGGTCCGCGGCCCTCGCCTCTGCGATCCAGCGGGACACGTGCGCGAACAGGCCGCCCGGCTGCCCCGGCGCGGGAGCGGCCTCGCAGCGCACCAGCGCCCCCGCGTGCAGCTGCAGCACGTGGGAGGCCCACGGATCCATGGAGTCGAAGACGTGCGTCACGTTCAGGACTGTGGCGCCGTCCTCGCTGGCAGAGCTCAGGGGCTGCGCACAGACATCCCCCACAGATAGCCCCAGCTGCCCCCAACGGGCCCACGGGTCGTCTGGGGTGGCCTCGGCAACCCAACTCTGGGGCGCGGAGCGGGGATGCCGCTGGAGACGGTTGACTACCCTGGGGCCATTTGTTGGGGTGACCCCGTCTCATGGCTTCTTTCGGGTGCCCCCGTGGCGAAAAAACACGCGAGAACCACGCGAGAACCGCGGGAGAACTACGCGAAACCACCCGCGAACCTCGCCCCCGAACCACGCCTCCGAACAAAACCCGAATCACAAAATCCCCTTTGGGGCGCCCACAGGAGAGTTTTTATAACCTAATCCGCCCGGGTCGGGCGCCGAATGGGATTTTTTTCGGTTCGGGCGTAATTCAGGCGTGGTTCGGGTCGTGGTTCGGTGCGTGGTTTGGGGCGTGGTTTGGGGCGTGGTCTGGGTCGTGGTTCGGGGCGTGGTTTTAGGCGTGGTTCTAGTGTGGTTCTGCACGTGGTTCTGGCGTGGTTCTGGCGTGGGTCTCGCGGGGTTCTCGCGCGGTTCTCGCGCAGTTCTCGCGTGGTTCTCGCGTGGTTCTCGCGTGGTTCTCGCGCGGTTCTCGCGCGGTTCTCGCGTGGTTTTTGAGTGGGTCTTTCTGGTTCAAGCCGCCCCAGAAGCCTCCCATAGAAAGGACTCATAAATCGAGCGGTGGCTGGCCCAAGCCCTGTGTGGAGGGCCTGCCCACATCGGCCGGGACTCATTTGGGCTTGCTTGCGCGCAGGGCCCCGTGAGCCAAGACATTGCGAACTATCTAGGACATTGCCAGATCCAGCAGGAGAAAACAAAGAAGGGAGGATGTCTCGACCCACGGCGGCGCCTTTCTCGGGTGAGTCATCGCTTGTCAAAACCCCTGTTTACGCCCCCCCCTCCCTTGTGGGGACCGTGCCGGTCCTCACGCAGGAAGTCCAGGACGGCGCGCCGCGCCAGGATGTCCAGGTCGGCGGTGGCTTCGTCCAGCAGCACCACCTCGCTGGGCTCTGCTAGCCTCCGCCCCAACTCCACTCTCCGGCGCTCGCCGTCGGACAGGCTGCCGAAGAAGCGCTCCAGGAGCCCGCCCAGGCCGAGCGCTTCGCGGAGCCGCCTGGCGCGCGGCGGAGCCGCCTCTCCGGTGTCCGCCAGGCCACCCACGATCTCTCGCACGCGGGAGGAGTCCATGCAGCCTGCTTGGATTCCCCGCCAGCCGCCCTGTACCAGCGACACCTGGCGGCCGGACCTGCCGCGGAAGGGGTCCTCGCCGCAGACCTTCAGCGCCCCCGCGGGGGCCATCTTGCCGCCGGAGAGCAGCTCCAGGAGCGTCGACTTCCCGGCGCCGTTGGGGCCGACCACCGCGCAGCGGGAGCCCCGCGGCAGCGAGAACGTCACTTGCTTCAGCACATCGGGCCCGCCAGGTAGCGGCGAGAAGGACAGCTGCTCGACCTGAACCTTTTGGCGACTCCGAGTCAGGGGCAACATCTGTGTAGGATCCATCGGGCCTTGCCAGCCTGTACCATCCTGCTGCTTGTTGCCTTTTCACCCCGCGACCGGCTCTTAGCAACAGCTCTGCGTTGCACATGATTTCTTGGAAGCTCCTTCATCAATGCTCGCGCCTCCATGACCCACCGGAGCCGATTGCACCGCCTGTATAACTGCAGGGCATTCTGGACCATCTATGCACAGGACACGACGCTAGGACAAGGAACGCAGCCCCTTTCGGGTCTCTTCGCCCAGATGCGAAGGGAACGCCAAGATAAGATCCATGGACGGACATGTAGAACATAGAGCCCGTTCGAAAACACTTACCCGCAAATACTTGTCTGAATTTATCTGGTCAGACATATTACAACATGAGTCATACGTGCACGTGTGTCGTCAACGCGCAAGTTTGTAAGAGGCCTCAGACTTCCAGTGGGTCCTCGGGGCCGCCGGAAATCAGATAATTCCGCGGGGCGTCTGCTGGCAAGCTGTTCTCTCACTGTGCATGCAAGCTGTACCTTCACGTCGCGGTGCATCTGGGCGCCTCCCCCCAGACTTCTGACATCGTGCTTTTTGGCGCGTGAGCCCCTGGAACTCTTGACCCGTCCCTGGAGAATTATTTCTCGTCGCGGGCCCATGGATGCCGAAGTCGTGTAACACGCCCAGCGCAACTCACTCGCGACACCTGGAGTAAGGTCATCGCGAAGCAGCTACGTGGAAGCAACTGCCACTGCCACTCCCCGTTGGCAAAACGCCCATTCGTGAAAGGGGCAATCCACGGGTGCGCGCGGCTCCGCATTCCAAGCGCACACTGGCGGTCAAGCTAATCGACGTCCAAAAGCAACCGACTGCATCCAGCAATAACTCGCGTCGATTGGCGAAACCGTCTTGGGATCGCACCGGCACGCTGCGAATGCCAACGTCGAGTGAACTGGTGCAGAATCCCACCAGTCCTTTAGGGCGTAGGTGGTCTGAGAGCATTCTCTTCCAACCCCCTTCTTCCCCTTCGGGGAGGAGTTTATCAACGTTCTGTATTGAGATACACCCCTCCCAACGGCGACTGGCAGCCAACCAGGAACAATGAGAACCCCATGATCTCACCCCCCAGCCATCCTTGTCAAAAAACAATGCAAACACACACTCTGCTTCCAAATTCGAAGCATTCGCAACCAACCCGATGCGGGCCACCCCCCCACCATCCCTGTCAAAAACAATACACAGTACAATTTGGGGTAAAGTCTGGAGTCATATTCGTGAGTCTCGCGAGCACTTTGTATTGTTTTGTGCACAGGGGCGGCAGGAGTGTCAGCATATTCCCTGCGTTGCGCGGGGCTACCATCCCTGACAAAAAATCATACAAGATGCACCTTGCAGCTAAATCTGCATCATGCGCGGCCACCCCGCGATCACAGTCAAGTGGTCTTGACCAGGATGGCGGGGGTGGTGGCGCGTGGCCTGCTGTGCGCAGGCCCACCAGACACAATGATGGGCATTGGTTTTCATCAAGGATGGCGGGGACCGACATGTTTCCCGATATGTGCTGTCACGTGTGCAGGCGCACCTGACGCACTCTGCACGTGCCCCGAACGCGGCGCTCCTGGCACAGCTGGAGTGTGCGGCACACCTGTGCACACCTGGCGCACTCGGAGCACGTGGCGCATCTGGCGCACCAGGCGTGCCTGGCGCGCTCGGGCCCCAGGGGTGCCTGGGGCGCGTGGCGCCCCCGGCACGCGTGGCGCACCTCGCCCAAGCGTCGCGCACCTGGGGTCGGCTTTGGTTCTCAGTAGCTGCCCATCCAAAGACGACCGCTGAACATGCTCAGGCTCGGGTATTACTTCTGCATAGGGAGGGCGGATGGGAGTGAGCTAGACGGCTTGCGGGCGGGCGGGTAGCTTGACACCTGTCCCTACCCCCTCCCCTCGACCTGGACAGGGGTTCGTGACGCGTTGGAGCGTCTAAGATGGCCCAAGACGGCTCCAAGAGGACCTCGGAGAGTCCAAGATGGCCTCCACGATGGTTCAATATGCCTCAAGGTGGCTCCCAATACGCTCCAAGAGGCCTCACGACCGCTCCAAGACGTGTCCAAGTAGCCCGAGAGCTCCCCTAGGAGGCCGCCACGAGGCCCAAATCCTGCCCAAACCTAAGGACAAGCAACGTCTTTGCGTTCTCGTCTTTTCGCGTCCGATGGCCTCCCGAGGCTGCAGCATGGCTCTAAGATGGCCCACGAGGGCTCCAAGAGGGGCCCAAGAAGCCTCCAAGACAGCCCCAAGAGCGCTCCAAGAGGGGTCCAAGAGGGGCCCAAGAGGCGATTCTGGGGGCTCCCGAGGGGGGGGGTCGTAATTTGGAGCTTCCTTCTTTTTATCGATCTCCTCCAAGATGGCCCCAAGAGCGCTCCAAAGGCGCCCAAGAGCGCCTCAAGAGGGCCTCAACAGGCGCCCGGGAGGCCCCAAGAGGCCTTCAAGAGGCTCCCAAGAGACCCCAAGAGGCCCCAAGAGACTCTCCGAGGCACCCCAGACGCTCCAAGAGACCCCCTGGGCCCGCCAAGCTGCCTCCCCAGACGCCCCAAGCGGACCAAAGCGTCCAAGCGACATCCGAGGAGACTCCGAGAGGCATTCAAGAGGCTTCTGGCTATTCTGTTCGCCCGTTTCCTCCTCCGCCTCCTCCTCCTCCGCCTCCTCCTCCTCCTCCTCATCATCATCATCATCATCATCATCATCATCATCATCATCATCTTCTTCTTCTTCTTCTTCCTTCTCCTCCTTCTTCTCCTCCTCCTCATCATCGTTCGCTTTTTCCCCCTCCTGCCCCTACTCAAAGTTCTTTTCCACGTTCCCCTCCTCCCTCCTCCTCCTCGCCCTGCTCCTCCTCCTGCTCCTCCTCCTCCTCCTCCTCCTCTTGCTCCTCCTCCGATTCCTCCTCCATCCCCCCTTCTTGGGGTACGACGTCTAAATTACCCACCCCTTGTTTCCCCTGCATTCTACTCCACATCCCTGATCAGGGCAACTCGTTTGGGCATCGCTTCTGGTTGGGCTGGTGGCGTTACGCGAATCGTCTAGACTTCCAGCCAACTTGACTGAGTGGGCGGTTCCCCGGGTGCCAGGCACGGCTTGACGCAGGCGCTGTCAGAGGTGGCAAATGGAGCACCGCTGGGCGGACGATGCCTCCCACTGACGGACAGGGCTCGCTGCGAAGACGCCAAGGAAGGATCCCGCTCACGAGCACGAAGAGAACGGACGGACGAGGAAATAGAGGAGGAGAAAAAAGGCGGACGAGGAGGTAGAAGGAGGAGGAGGAGGAGGACCATAGAGATGCAACATAAAAAGGAGGACGTGGAGGTTGGAGAAGAGGCAGGAAGCAGAATGGGGGCAGTTATATGATTAAGAAGAGGAGGGAGGAGGAGGAAGGTGGTGAAGGGAGAAGCGGGGAGAGGATGGTTTTACTGAGTTTGGGGGCGTTCAGGGAATGAGGAAAGGGTCTCTAGGGGGTCTGGAGTCTACTTCTCCTCCGACTACGACAACGCGCTCCTCTCCCTTCTCCGGTTCCCTTCTCCGCCTCCCTCACATATCATCCCACTCTCCTCTTTCGCCTGCCCCCATCCCTCTTACGTTCTCCATCTTGCCTACTCCCTCTTCCCTCCTTCCGCCTGCCGTCCCCCACATCCGTTCCCCCCCCTCTCTTCCTCCTTATGTTATTCCTCGCCTCTCCTCCTCTTCCTCCTATATATATATGTACGTATACCAGATTCCTTATCATCCTTCTCCTCTTCGTATCTCTCCGTCCTTCTTACTATTAGATCCTCTTCTAATCTCCTTATCCTTCTTCTCCGCCCCATCTTCCCTCATGCTCCTTCCCCGCATGTCCTCCCTGGTTCTGGCGCCCCTGTCACCGCAATCTGCTCATCCTCCGCCCCCGTCATCTCCATGGGCGCCGGCTGGCTAAGGTGGCCAGGGCCCGCCGCTGCGCGAACTAAGCGAAACAACACCCGCTTGAGCAAAAACGGATACAGCGGAGAAAGGGGACTACGAGAAGCCCAGCGCATATCACTTAAGCTCTGATGCGCTCTCCCCACTCCAACTCCCTGCTCGAAACGCTTCCCCCTCATGCAAACGTGTAGGTGTTCCCCGCCACTGCGGTTAGCTCCCGTTGACATGGTGGGGATCACTTGGACCTGCCTGCCACAGGCTCAGGACCTGCGAGGGCTAGACTTGAGATGCTTACATTGCTCTGCCAGAGGTCGGGGACCTGGGAACAATGGGCTGATCCGAATCATGTCGTCCTGCCACACCAAGTGGCCCTGGGAGGACTGGATTGAAGAGAACATTGCCAAACTTACTAAAGCGCGAGCCGGTGATCGTAATGACAATCGGCGACGCGTATACTCTGCGTTTCGTACTTCGCGCTGGGGGAGTCGCAACCCCCGCCGCAGGCAAACACCCCGCGGTCCCCGTGGCCGGGAGACGCCCCGCGGTCCCTGTGGCGGACCAACACCTCTCGCAGAAGGTATCGCACCCCTGGCCGACATCGGGAGCCTGACTCCTGTCGGGGGGGTGACCCCCCAGGCTGACCACCGAACGCAAAAACATAGACCCACGAGCACTGCGTTCGAGAAAGAACAGACACCCATCTTTGTTGCTTGCGCAACTGCTCCAAACTAATACCTGGCGCGTCGAGACATGAACATGAATTTGACAACGACCAGCCAGAACCCGCAAAATCGTTGGACAGAACAAGTTTCAGAGTTCTGCGTTGTGAAGAGATGTCACGCGGTAGCGCGTCTGTGACATGCATGATGGCCTTCTTGAAACAATTGGACTTGATCAGCGTCACGGTCATCAAACAAGCACCAGATTTTGAAGACTGGCCTCCCTCCCTACCTCCACTTGTTGGACGCGCCGCGAACGCGTCCCAAGGAAGCTCCTTGAAGGAACATTGCGATGTTCAAAGCGGCCGCTTGCATCCGTGCAACTGTTTGCGGACCCCACATGTTGCGGAGAACTGGGACGAGCCGCTCCACGTGGACGAGGACTCCTCCGCCCGACGACGGCGCTGGCGACGGCAACGACTGCGACGCCGTTCTCCTCGCCCGCCCGGCCCGTGCCTCCGCGACGGACGCCGAGGCAGGGCCGGGGTGGCAGAGCAGTCGAAGCACCTCGCTGGGCGGGCACAGCGAGTCGAGGGCGTCCTGCGGCCGCGGGCGGACCACCAGGGCCAACGGGGGAGAGGGGAAGAGAGGGAGGAGAAGAGGCAGGAAGGACGACAGGGAGGACAGGGGTCGTGATTGGGCATCGCTTGTTCGAGGCCGATTGGCTTGTGGGTGCCAACGCCCGCAAAGGACCAAGCACCAAACACTGGCGACTCTCCTGAAGCACGGTGGCGAACAAACCCCACCGTGAGATTGATGCGGGCATCCCCGGCATCGTCCCTGACGATTCGCGGATCGAGCTCCAAATCTGCTCGACAATCCTGGCCTCTGCTGCGCCTGACCCGTTGGGGAGGCCCACCGTGGAGAGCCTCTAGGAGAGGAAGGAAGAGGACGAGGACGAGGAGGAGGAAGAGGAGGGAAAAGAGGTGTTCCCTGGCGTTCAAGAATATCTGGGGGCATTGGTTGGGTCTTCAAGTGGAACAGATGGGAGAGGAGGAGGAGAAGGAGCAGGAGGAGAAGGAGAAGGAGGAACGCAACTGTCAAAAGAGGGAAACAAGAGAGCGAACGAGAAAACGACTTCTCCAGGGTCAAGAGAAATCAGCATTCCCTTCCAAAGTGCTTGCGGATGGGAGCCACAGGAGGCCGAAGCAGCGGCGGTCCTTGGAGGCGGCTGAGGCGCGGCCATCTCCCCTGACAGGCCCCGCGGCTCACACCCGCGTCGCCAAGCACATCAAAAAGTTACGTGCTCGGCAATAACGGGCGAGCTGCGCAACAGCTGGGCCAACCGAACACGTGCGGCGCACGAGAGCCTCTACCTACGAAGGCTGCCGCTGTGTCGGCAAAAACAAGGGCACGAGCAAGCCACGTCGTCGTAGACGACATCGGTTGAAACCAGCTGGGGCGGGGGAGGAGGGAGGAAGGAAGCGAAACATAATCGGGCCAGACCAGAACAAGAGACAAACGTGGGAGACAACCGACCGCCAGGCCCCCAGATAGCGAATCTGGCGAGCACGAGAGAGGCACTCCGTGCTGGGCCCAAGCCAGCTGCACTGGTCGCCGTCAAGCCCCAGGAAGAGACCGAAATACTGACCACACGATCCGTGGATGCAAGACTTGAGCGACAGCCCACGAAGATGCAAGTGAACCTCGAACTTGGCCCGAGAGGGGCAGTCAAGCATGACGACTTGCGCGCGCTCTTGACTTTCAGAAACAAGCCCGTCGCTTTGGGTACTACAAACGAGGACGTCACATACATCAGCGCCGCCGATCCCGACGTCGTCGGCGAAGGCCCAAGGAACGGCGAGGCACCTCGGGGGCCAGGGGCCGAGCGGCCTGGGGATCGGGTCGAAGGCCGGGGCACAAATATTGCTGCTAAGTGGGCAACCCTATTCAATGCCCCTGGCGGCCCCGAAACCAACCCCAACGCCCCCGCCAGAAGACACGTGAATCCAGATCCTATGATGCAAGACTTTCGCGGCTCGACGATGCCCTCGGGGAGCGCCCATCATCAGAAACACCCCATGGATGAGATCGTGGAGGAGGGCGCCGGGCGAACCGCGACGGGGCCCTCTCCTCGAGTTCCACAGTGTTACAAGCACCTTACCTTTTAAGAATAAAGCCCCGCTGCCAGTCCACCGCGCACACCGTGCAGATGCACCGAAGAATCCTGGAATCCTGTCGAGAACAATCGCAACCAGCTTGTTCGCAGGGTCGGAGAAGCAGATCGGACGAGTCGGGCCCTCAGCCCTGGAAGCGAAAAAAACGCCGCATCCTCGGGGATATACTTCGGCCATTCATGCAGCGATGGCGGCGTTGAAACCCGCCGGGGAATTCCCTTGGAACAATCTCTGGTACACCAACTATAAGGCCTAAAGACTGGGAGCGCCACTCTGGAATCAATACGATTAGGGCGGCCCGTCAGGGCCGGCGGCGGCGCCCTTGATCCCGGAAAAATATGCAACGAACGCTTCGAAGCACAACCCCCGCTCGATTTTCACCGGGGCCTTCAGGGCAACAGGGGCAAGCTCGAGGAGGACCCCAGGGTCGCGCCGTTGCTCTCTGCAAACCTTTTTGTAAACTTTCCCCCTCGAGGCAGCTTGACGATCGCGCGCCTGCTTCGGGCCAGCGATCTCGGCGCCCGTGGGGCAGCAGGCGTTGAAGGCGAACAGGCTGCGCGACGCCTTGCCGCCCTCGAACGAAGCGCGAGAAAGTAATTAAAGGCGCGAAAGAATCCGGCCGCGCAAAACCCAGCCGGACTATCTTAAATAATTAAAATATGAAAGCAATAATCATAATATTGATCGCCATACTACTAAAAGCTGGGCAGGGCGACGAGCAGCCGAGGAGGAGACAACTGGCGGGCGCGCTGGCCCTGGCCCCCGTCTGTGTGCTGGGGGGGAAGAAAGCCCCCTCCCGAGTCGAAGGCGGCGGCCGCGTCGCCAACCGCAGTCAGGGATATCAGTTGCCGCGCTGAAAAATCATGAAAGGGGCGCGCTGGGGCCCGAGGGGCCCGCGAGACCAGCGGGGGGGGCCCTGCGAAACCCCGAGGGGCGTCGAGCTGAGCGGCAATCGCAGAGCCGAGAAAGCACGGCCGCCTTACGAGGGGGAGGCAGGCTTTGATCAGCATCAAATTCACGAAGACGGGCCTCGTGCTGTTTCGTCTGGAACCCCTGGGAAACCGATGAAACCCAGGAGGGCCGGCTCAGTGCGTCGAGCGAGACTGCCCGACGCCGAATGCGCCCAGAGCATAAGAGGCCCGCGGGGCCCACCGAACCAGCCCATAGTCTTCGCGCCTCATCGGGCGGAGAAGGGCCATGCATCGCGCGATGCGCGCAGCGCCAGAGTCGGCCCCTTTCTCCTCGAGACGCCTCAGAATAAGCTCTGCCACGGACCGAAGGACGCCCCTGGAGACCTCGACGGGCTCGTCGGGGCCCTCAGGAGGGTCGGTGTCAGCGGAGACCTCCGCGCGAGCCTCGCGGCAGAGAGGGCGGCGACTCACCCTGCTGCGAACCTGGGGCGAGGGCGGCCGCGCAGTCGGCACAAAGCTCGCGCAAACAAGAACGCGGTCCGATAGACCCGAGAGATCGGCGGCAACGCCCATGGCAAAAAAAACGCCCCGCCGTGGCTGAGGCCCTAGATGCCCGCGGATCACATATTGACGAGGAGCCGATCCCGACGGGCCACAGACGCGAAGCGGTTGTCCTGAACTGCTCGATGGGCCAGGAGGTCCTGGGAGGTCTCAGGCAGGCCTTGAAGGGCTGAGCGCGCCCGGCCGCAAGCGAGCGCGCTGCGCGGACGACGCGCCCCGAGAGACGCCTGCCCCCCCCCCCCCCCCCCCCCCCCCCCCCCCCCTCGCAACGCTAGTTGCGCTCGCCTCCGACGGAACGCGAGGCCCCCGTCGGCGGCGGGAACAGATCGGAAACCCCGCGGCAGAAGACAAGCTGTTGATCGACGGCGCGATCTGGATCGCCGCGCAGATCGACGACTTGCGACGCGCCCCGAGGGCCCCAGAATAGTCGCCGAGCGCGCGCGACCAGCGGGGGCAACCTCGCGACGAAAGCGCGGAAACGCGTTGGCCAGTGCAGGGTTGATGAGGGCGGCGCGCCCCCCCCTCGCCTCGCCCTCTGGACAGGCCCCGAGGCCCGCGAGCCCATCCACCGTGGGCGCCAGGAGGTCTAAATCGAACTGGGGGCCGCTGGTTTCCTGCAAGTGCAGAATGTGATGCTGCTGGCTCTAACGTTATACACGTGGCATCATCCGAGCGTTCAGACAGTGATTAGAGAACGGGCTATTGAAGAGACAACGGGCACTCTATGCGACGACAGAAAGGTGATGTTGCTCGACGAAAAGCCGAGCGCAACCGCCCGCGTCGCCACCCGTCTGCCCCGAGCTGTCAGAGCAAGCGGCAGCGAGAGAGGAGGTCCCCGGAGACGACCTCGACGCAGGAGAAGACTGCGCAGATGAAGCCCCCGACGAGCCAGCGGCGGAAACTGGCAAGGATTCATCGATCGTGGAAGTGGCCCGGGCATCCGCCCGCAATCGCGACTGCCAAATCTCGCAGACATAGAAGCGCGGGGAAAGGCCGAAGGAATAACAGAAGGGGGCGTCGCCAGTCCTGAGGGGGGCCTCAGCCTCGGCACCCAGAGGAAGGTCCTCGAGAACACCATCGCGCCAAAGTCCGGGAGCGTGGGCCAACGTGCACGTAGAGAGCGGTGCAGACCTTCAAGGCATGGCACCCCCGGCAAAAGCGTCGGCCTTCGCGCCGTCGATGCCGTCGCGGGCCAGCGCGTCATTGTCGATGTCTAGATGCTTCTCGTCGCCGAGGCCATCGACCAGGGTCGCGAGCGCCTCCGCATCTTCGCCCTGGGGGAAAAAGAGCAAGCCGCCAAGGCCGTTCGAGCCCACTGTGCACTTCGAGCCCCATTGCCAGCAGACTTCATGTGAGAGAAGACTAAGTGCCAGAGGCGCCCGATCATAATCTGCTTGGTGCGGACCTCGGGGGCGGCGCCCATCCCGGCACGCAGCGCGGCGAGGGACTTCGCGCGCGGGTCGGCCCGCGAGATCGCGCGCTGCTTGAAGAGGTCCAGAGCACTAGGGGCCTGCTCAACGGAGTCGAACTGCAACGCGTACGGCGGGTCAAGACTCTTGGCGAGGACCACGGCCTTCGCAGAGAGATGATGAGGTACCGCATCGAGGGAGGCATCCCCATGAGAGAACGACGACTTGACCAGCATACGCCTTGGGAAACCGCCGACCCACGACTTGGACCTGTCGGCCTCCTGCTCGATCGGAGGAGCAGCACGTCGCGAGCGGGAGGAACTCAACGAAGCTGTAGACCAGGTCGGAGGATTCGAGGCCCTCTGGAGCGAGGTGACCTACTTCGCCAGCTGTTGGACCTGCCCCCCCAGCTTCTGGCTACCCTCGGAATCCACGCCGCCGCCGTAGGGGTCCATCTGCGCCCGCAGCTGGTCGAGGAGCTCGGTCTTAATGGAGGCGACGCGGCCGCCCAGCGCAGCGAGCATTGCGGCCCCTTGCGTGTCCTCGAGCGCGATCATGCGGGTGTCGATGTTATCCGCCCTCGCGTTCAGGAGGACGACTTGGAAGCCTGCCTTCTGGATGAAAGCTTCCAGCGAGAATTTCGTGGCCATGTTCGCGCTGATGTCCGTGAGTAACGAAAAGGCGATCTGCCATCGGCGAGCCCTGCACAAAGCCAGCGGGCGAAGCGTGACCCCGTCGAGATTCGAGAATGGCCTACGCTTCATTCTTGCCATCCATGTCAACCGCGCCGCCGTCGTCGTTCACCAGGTCGACGAACTCCTCCAATGGGGCACCAAGGACGCCATCAGCAACATCATGATCAGCACCAGCAGGTGAAGCGCCAGACTCCTCGAGCGTCATGGGGAGGCCCATGCTCATGGCGGCGTCTGCCTCGACCTCGTCGTCGCTATGCGAATCAGCGAACTCAAATGCAGGCCCACACGGCGTAGGCGCAGAGGACGGTCCCGAAGGAAAAGAGACCGAACACTATGGATCGCGCCTCTGCTGCGGGTCGACTTTGCCTGGCCGAAGCAAGCTGCCTTCGCGAAGTTCTTAACGACTTGCGCCTTCACACCCGCGGAAGCAGCAGGCCCCATGGCGGACATGGCGGATGCACTGGGGTCAACAGGAGTGGCGCGCGGAATGTTCAGCACGAGTGCGCTCACCAAGGAGCTCACATAACACCAAGGAGCTCACATAATCGGAGGCCAACGAACCGCCTGTGTCGCGGCCCGTGCTTGCTGGCCCACGAAATCGGTCACTCAACCACCTCGAGGACATCTTGTAGTTGATCCAACATGATTTGAGCCAAAGTTGCTACGTAGGGAGGAGGAGGAAGACGGCAGGCGTGGGTTAGGCGAGGGATTTCCAAACAGCCTTCATCGACCGACCGACTGAAGGGCATGAGGGTGAGAAAGAACTGGAATGTGGATGTGAACGATGAAGGAGAATGAGGACCACGACTAGGAGGAAGAGCAGGCAACCGATCAAGGGGAAGAGCAGGAGGAGCAGCAAGGCCAGAAGAAGGAGGCGGTGGAGGAGGACGCTCGAGCTGGAGAGGAGTCTATACAATCCGAAACGCAACGCTTGCTGGGGCATGAGAGTGCGCCTTCAAGCCCACACTGATGGCCTCAAATGCTCGGACGTTCACAACATCGTAAACGTCCCGTCGGGCGGCAACTTCTCACTCACGGGGCTGGCCGCGCCAGTGGCCCAACCCCCCTGCCAAAGCATAGTGCCGCTGCTCTTCAATGTGCCTGTACGGAGGAAGCGAGAGCTCCAATGCAACCAGGCAGCCTTCCTGACCCAACCCTCAGAATTAGGAGGGAGTGGACGGGGAGGAAGAGGGAAGAACTGTGGACTTCAGGGCCAGGCCCCAAGGTGGTTGAGTGGATCCTTCGAGGCTTTCTTGTGCTCCTGCCATTTTCTGTTTGGGAGGTTTCTGAAGCCCCTGGGGCTGAATTGGGAAAAGGTGTCGGGCAAAAAGGAAGGCCTGGTAGAAAAGGCGGGGTCCTCCAAAAAGGGCTTCAACCGCATCTCCACCCGCACCTCGGGCATTCTGGTGCAGCACGCCTCCGCGGCCGAACCGGCGAGGCGTTGCAGGGACGGCGGCGAGCGCCGACTAGCGACTAGCCAGCCGCCGCCATCAAAAAACACTCCGCCCCGGAGGGACGTCGGCTTGGGATCGAAAACCCGCCACCGTGTCCCCTGGCACGCTGAGGCGCGGTATGGTGCCAAGTGCAATCTGCTAGGGCTTCTGCACGTCTTATACAAGGCCCCCCGTCCTGCTCACCTGCGGCCCCGTGCAGCTCCCGCCCTCCCGAGGCTTCCTGGGCGCCCCCACGGCTCCCTGCCGCTCTCCAGGGGTTCCAGGGCGGCCTTTAAGAATACCAATGCCACAAAGATGGATCACCATTGCCTCCAGACGCTCTCAACAACTCCCACGAGATTCCCAAGAGGTGTCAAGAGGGCTGGCCATAATCATTCAAGGACCTACAACATGTCCGCAGGGTTTTGCATATGTGAGCAATGGAATCTGCTGCGCTTACGAAACGATAACTCGGCATACCTGGGGAGACGTGGCCCTGCAACATAAATTACGACGTGTGTTGCAAAGGCTGCCTAGCTCAATTCTTCTTGTGTGGCTGTACGCTCTCTCTCTCTCTCATTATCATTCGCAATCTCTCTCTCTCATTATCAATCTCTCTCTCTCTCTCTCCCTCTCTCGCTCATCCAGCCCGGGCAGGATCCGAACGCTCGCTCGGGAACCCGCCCGGGTGGGGTCCGAACGCTCGCTCGGGACCTCGCCGGGGTCCCATCGGTTGCTCGGGACAGCCCCCATCGCCCCAACGGGGACAGTGAAGAGCTTCTGCGCGACGGCGCGCTTCGAGCTCGGCGTCTGCAGCGCGTGCCTGCTACAGCACATTGCGGCATCTTCCGCAAAGGCAGTCGCTACGCGCGGGTCCTTCCTTCCGCGCGCGAGCGCTACGCAGTCACGCGGGGAGGCTGCTTAGCGCCGCGCGCCGACCGACGCGCGATAATGGCGCGCCAAGACCGCCGCCGATGCTATGCGCGAGTCCGCGCCCGAGGGTTCCTGACGCGTCCTGGGGGTTCCCGAACAAGCCTTTGATTTTTCATGCAAACCTCACATCCACCCTTCGCACGGTGGTCGCGTTGCGATGCGCCCGCTGCGGCGTCGTTCGACGTTCTCTGTTCGCCGCCCGTAAATCGTCGTTTTTCGCTGTTCGTCGACTGTTGTCGTCCTGGTCACCATTCGTTGGCCGTCGTTCGTTGTTCGTTGTTCGTCGTCGTCTTTCGTCGGTCGTCGTTCGTTGCCCGTTTGTATACTTGTCGTTGGTCGTTCGCCGCCGTCGCCGCTCGCCTATAATCGCGCAGCGATACGTCCGAGGGAAGTGCGACGCATGTCATATTCCCCCTTGTAAGGGGGGCGGCGTGGGTGTGGATGCGAGAAGGGGGCTCACTCTCGGGCGCAGACGAGGCGCGGATGGGGGGGCTGGAACACGAGCGTCGCGAGCGCGCACCAACGCATCCTACCCGGGGGGGGGGGCATGCGTGCGCGCGGTCCTTTTCAACACGCTCTCGCTCTCTCTTTCTCTCTCTCTCTCTCTCTTTTTTTTTTTTCTCTCTCTCTCTCTCTCTCTCTTACTATTTCGTCCCCTGCTTGTGTAACATCTGTATATGTATATGTATATGTATATGTATGTGTATATGTATGTGTATATGTATATGTATATGTATATGTATATGTATATGTATATGTATATATATATATACACTAGGACCATCGCGCGCGCTTCGCGCGCGCTCAGGTTCTAGCCCAGGCCAGGGGCGCGCTTGAGGATCTTGGACAGCGCTATCAAGCACAGGCGCGTGACATAGTCGTGTCTCCTGAGGGCCTCTTGGAAACCTCTTGGGTCTTCGTGGGGGCATCTGAAGGGCTTCTGGGGGGCCCTCCATGCTTCCTCGATTGGCTGTTGCAGGCACATATTGGGTGCTTCTCGGGGGGCATCTTGGGGCTTCTTGGGGTCCCTTGGGGGCATCGTCAGGGTTCTCCGGGCAATCGGAAAGTGATGTTCTGCAGCCTGAAGCAGACAATTGGCCGTCTTGGCTGCGTAGAGGCCCGGCTTGAGGCCACATTGGGGCAATCCGGAAGCCTCCCGGGGCCTCCTTGAAGCAATTTTGATTGGCCCCGTGTACGTCTCCTGTGAGCCTTTTGTGGCCTGGTGGGGGGCTTTGGTGGGCCTCGTCGAACCACTTGGGGACTCTTGGGGCCTCCTGTGGGCCTCTTAGGGCGAAAGGCTCTGCTGTTGGGTTCGCGTTCACCTTCTTGGGGCTCTCTTGGGGCCCTCTTGGGGCCCTCTCGGGCCGTCTTGGGCGCCTCGGGCACCATCTTGGGACCCTCGTGGGCCGTCTTGGGGCCCTCTTGGAGGCCTCTGCGGTTTTGGGGGCCTCTTGGGCCGTCTTGGAGCGTCGGGAAGCCAAAAGGCTGGGAACTTTAAAATCCATCAAAAGCCGATGGGAAAACATTGCTTCTTGGAACCTCTTCGGCCTTCTGGGGAGCTTCTTGAGGGCCTCTTGGGTCCCATTTGGGGGCCTCTGGGGCTTCCTGAGAGCCTCTCGGGGTGGAAGGCTCGGATTTTCGGTTCGTCTTACCCCTCTTGGGCCCCCCTTGGGGCCGTATTGGTGCCCTCTCGGGCTGTCTTGGGCCCTGTTGGAGGCCTCGTGGGCTATCTTGGATTGGTCTTGGAGGCCTTTTGGGCCGTCTTGGAGCGTCAGGACGCCAAAAGGCTGAAAACTCTAACATCAATCAAACACCTACGGCAAGACATGGATTTGTGCCTCTTGGGGCCTTCGTGGGAGGCCTCTTGGATACGCTTCGGCCCCCTGGGGGGGCTTCTTGGGGCCTCTTGGAGCCTGTCAGGGCTTCTCGGGGCCTCCTGAGAGCCTCTCGGGATGGAAGACTCGGATTTTCGGGTCGTGTCAACCCTCCATCTTGGGGCCGTGTTGGGGCCCTCTCGCTCCGCCTTGGACGCCTCTGGCGCCGTCTTGGGACCCCCGTGGGCTGTCTTGAGACCGTCTTCGAGGCCTCTGGGGATGCCTTGGAGCGGAAATTGAAGCCTCTTGGGCCGTCGTGGGGCGTCAGGAAACTCAAAAGGCGAGAACTCGAAAATCAATCAAAAACCAAAGGACAACAAATTAGTTGTGCCTCCTGGGGCTCCTTGGGAGCCATCTTGGAGACCTCTTGGGGCGTCTTGGAAGCCTCTTGGAGAGTCAGGGACCAATTCTGGGGTGATCTCGGGCGGTCATTGGTCGTGTTCGTTGTCTGGAAACACCATTTCTGGCAATCCAGGGCCGTCTTCTGGCGACTTTACAAGGCCCCCAGCGCCACGGCAGGGCCTCCGGGCCTCCCGGCGCGAGGGCCCCATCCTGGGCCCCACCTCGTGCCCGCGGCAGGGCGTCCCTGGGCCGTCTCGGCGCCCTCGTGGGCCGTCTCGGCGCCCTCGCGGGGTGTCTGAAATCCATCAAAAATCGAAGGACAATCAATGATTTTGGCGTCCCTTTGGGCCGTGTTGGAAGCCTTGTGGGCCGTCTGGGGGCCATCTTGGGCGCGTTCGAACGATATGTCCTCGTTTCGGGGCCTCCTGGGGGCCTCTTGCGGCCCTTTTCGTTTGTGTTGGGGCTTTCTTGGGCCGTGTGGGGGCGGCTCTGGGCTGTCTCGGCGCCCTCTTGGAAGCCTGTTTGGGAGATTTCTGGGTGTCCTGGACCGTCCTCCTTCAACGTCGGCGGCACTGACCGAAAGACTTCCTGGGAACATGATTTGTTGGGGTGTCGTTGGGCGCTTGTGGAGGCTTCGGAACCTGACGTTTCCGAGCGTGACGGCAGGTAGCGCTGCTTGGGACTCTCGTTACCTAACAGCGAAGACTGATAGGTTTCTAATAGTCTCAAAAGAGAGCAGCACATTACTCCACAGGGGGGTCTGGGCAGCCGTTGGGGGGCCGTTGGGGTTTGCCGGGGGGGATCGTTTTTCGTATACAGTCACACACTTCGTGCTCTTCGACCTCCCAGAACTCCATTCCCGGGCCACATTCTGAATGCCCGGAGCCAACTGTAGGCCACTTCGTGCTCTTCGACTTCCCAGAACTCCATTCCCGGGCCACATTTTGGATGCCCGGAGCCAACTGTAGGCCACTTCGTGTCTTCGAGTTCCCAGAACTCCATTCCCGGGCCACATTTTGAATGCCCGGAGCCAACTGTAGGCCACTTCGTGGTCTTCGAGTTCCCAGAACTCCATTCCTGGGCATGATTTTGAATGCCCGGAGCCACCTGTAGGCCACTTCGTGTTCTTCGAGTTCCCAGAACTCCATTCCTGGGCATGATTTTGAATGCCCGGAGCCAACTGTAGGCCACTTCGTGTTCTTCGAGTTCCCAGAACTCCATTCCTGGGCATGATTTTGAATGCCCGGAGCCAACTGTAGGCCACTTCGTGTTCTTCGAGTTCCCAGAACTCCATTCCCGGGCCACATTTTGAATGCTGAGGCAGGCTGAGGCTGAGGCTGAGGCGCAGGCTGAGGCTGAGGCAGGCTGAGGCTGAGGGCTGAAGGCTGAAGGCTGAGGCTGAGGCTGCAGGCTGAGGCTGAGGCTGAGGCAGGCTGATGCTGAGGCAGGCTGAGGCTGAGGCTGAGGCTGATGCAGGCTGAGGCTGAGGCAGCCTGAGGCTGACCGAGGCTGAAGGCAGACTGAGGCTGAGGCTGAAGGCAGGCTGAGGCTGAGGCTGAGGCTGAGGCTGAGGCTGAGGCAGGCTGAGGCTGAGGCTGTGACTGCGACTGCCGTTGCCACTGCGACTGTCATCGCGAATGCGACTACGACTGCGAGAACAGCAGAATTCTACAACTGGATTCTCATCTGAATCTTAAGGGGAATGCTTCCAGATATGCTCCTACACATCGCTGTTAGGTTGCTTTGCCGGGATAATGCTTTTATCCTGGCGGGCGTTTAGGGAACATGGTTTGGGGAGAAGGCGGCAACCCGAGAATCATATTCCCGGGAAGCTTTCCGGGAACATGAATTGTTCGGCTCTCCTAACAGGGGGGCCTCTGGGGGTTTACCGAGGGGCCCTTTCTGGCCTTGTCGGCAAGCCTATTGGAAACATGGTTGGGGCGGTGGACGGAAGCCCAAGGAATCATGCTCCCGGAAAGCTCTGGGAAATACGATTTACCGAAGTCTCTTGGGGGCCCGCAGGGGGCCTCCCTGGGCCCCTTGGGAACTCATTGGGGCTTCCGGGGGGCCTCTTGGGAGCCTCACGGGGCTTCTTGGGAGCCTCTTGATGGCCTCCGGGGGCGTCCTAGGAGCCTCTCAGGCTGGAGACCTTGAAATGTCGCGCTCTTCGGGCGCTCTTGGGGCTCTCTTGGGGCGCTCTCGAAGCCCTGTTGAATTATCTGGGGAACCTCCTGGGCCTTCTCTGGTCTTTCTTGGGAGCCTCTTCGACCGTCTTGGAGCGATCTGAACGTCCTCTGACGCTGTCCGGGACCGTGGGGAGGCGGAACATGCGATAGCGCAAAAATGCGGGGCCCTGTGGAGGGGCCTCTGGAGGCGCTCTTGGGGCGTTTTGGCGGCGTCGACGGCCGTCCTGAGGCCATCTTCGGCGTGTCCGGGGCCTCTTGAGGCTGTCTTGGCAAGCTTTAGGGCCCTCTTGGCGTGTCGTGGCGCGTTTGGGAGCGGACCTGGGCAGTCCCGGGAGCGCTGGGGGCTGTTGAATGCTAGGTGTTGTCTTGGAGGCGGAGGCTGTTGAGTGCAGGGTGGCGCGTGCTACGCGGAAGGCGGGCGAGCGGCCAGGCGGGCGGCGTGCGGGCGGGCGGGTGGCGGGCGGGCGGGTCGGGATTTGAATCAATTCCTTAAGGGTGCTCTCTTGCAGCGGGAGCTTGTTGAGCACAGGGTGTTGCCTTGAAGACGGGGGCTGTTGACTACAGGGTGTTGTCGTGGAGACTGAAGCTGTTGAGTACAGAGTGGTGCGTGCTACGCGGACGGCGAACGGGCGGCGGGTGCCCTAGGTGGTGGGTCAGAGGCCTCATGGGTGTTGGTTTGGATCTCGTGGTTGGCCTGTCGGGAACGTCGTGAACGCAGTTTCGCATCTTCTTGGTGACCGTTTTGGGGCCGTAGTGGGGCCTCCTCGGGGCTGTTTTGTGGCCTTTTGAAGCCTCGTTTGGGCCTCCTGGGTGCCTCTCGGGGGCCTCCTGGGGCCGCTTGGGGGCTCCTTGGGGCCTCCTGGGGCACTCTTCAAGCGGGAGGGTCGAATTTTGGATTCGTGGTCCCCTCTTGGGCGCATCTTGGGGCCGTCTTGGGGCTCTCTTGGGCTGTCTTGGGCGCCTCTGGGGTCGTCTGGGGGCCCTCTTTGGGCGCTCTTGGGGGCCTATTGGGCCGTCTTGGAACGTCGGACAGCCGAAAAGGCTAAATCCCACCAGCCCTCTGGGCGTCGGTGGTTTAGGGCGTTTCCTCTTCCACCCCTCCCTCTTCCCCTTCGGGGAGGGGTTTACCCCTCCCCCTACCCCCTCCCCACTGACCTGGACAGGAGGGGCGGGGAGCGGTCAGAGCGTCCAAAACGGCCTCGGCGAGGAAGCCAAAATCATTACTATGGTTTTGGCCCCATTTTGGCCTTCTGAGGGGGCAGCGCTAATTAGAGCTCCCCTCTTCTTTGATCGATTTCCTCCACGATGGCCGCAAGAGGCCCCCAGGATGCCCCAAGAGGCCGCAGGATGGCCCCAAGATGGCCCCAAGAGGCCCCCCAAGAGGCCCCCAGGAGGCCCCCCCAAGAGACCCCCAAGAGGCCCCAAGAGACCCCCCAGAGGCACCCAAGGGGCAAAGATGGCCCCAAGAAGCGCCCAGGAGGCCCCCAAAGGCCCCAAGATGGCCCCAAGAGGCCCCAAGAGGCCCCCAGGAGGCCCCAAAGAGGATCCCGAACGGCCCACAGAGGCCCCCCCGAGGCACCCAAGACGCCGAAAGCCCCTCAGGACGACCCTCTACTCGCCTGGGCGTCGTTTCTGGACGGGCTGGTGGGGATACGCGAAGCGTCTAGAATTTCTCCAAAACCTTTGAACAATTACCGATTTCGGCCACTTGAAGCGCTCTTGAGAGGCCGGAGCACTGGACCCAGGACCCCCGGAGGAGCCTCCGAAAGTCGAAGGGCGACAAGAACATCGGCGGGAGGCGAGCCGAGAAGTCGAAGGGGCGAGCGCGGTCCCGAGGGGCGACCGGGGCGGGGACGGCGTCGACGACGACGACGCCGACGACGGCGACACCGCCGACGACGGAGAATTCTCTCTGGGATCCGAGGGCCTCTGCGCTGGCCCGGGGCGGGATGTGCCACCGCAGGAGGGCCACGGCGCGCATGGCGTCCAGGAGGCCGTTTTCTTGGACCGGCGGCGGCGGCGGTCCGAAAATCGGCTCGTCCGCACCGTCCGTTGTAAGGTTCCTCGGGGCTGTTTGGGAGCCTCGTGAAGCCTCGTTCGGGCCTCCTGGGTGCCTCTGGGGGGTCTCCTGGGGCCTCTTGTGTCCCCTTTGGGGCCTCCCGGGGCCCTGTGGAGGCGGGAGGCTCGAATTTCCGGTTCGCGGTTCCCCCCTTGGAGCCCTCTTGGTGCCATCTTGGGCCTCTCTTCGCCCGTCTTGGGCGCGTCTTGGGCCGTCTTGGGGCCCTCCAGAGCCGTCTTGAGGGCCTCTTGGAGGCCTCTTGGGCTGTCTTGGGGCGTCCGCGGGGGGCCTGTGAGCCGTCGTGGAGCGTCGGCTGGAAAGGCAAAATGTATCAAAAACCTTTGTGAAATTAGCGATTTTGGCCTCTTGGGGCCCTCTGGGGGGGCGGCCTCTTGGAGCGTCTTCGGGGCCTCTTTGGCCGTCTTGGGGTTATCTTGGGGGTCTCCTGGGGCCTCTTGGGGCCCGGCTCGAATTTCCGGTTCGCGGTTCCCCTCTTGGGGCCCTCTTGGGGCCGTCTGGGACCTCTCTTCGCCCGTCTTGGGCGCGTCTTGGGCCGCCTTGGCGCCCTCCAGAGCCGTCTTGAGGGCCTCTTGGAGGCCTCTTGGGCCGTCTTGGGGCGTCTGCGGGAGGCCTGTGAGCCGCGGTGGAGCGTCGGAAAGCTGAAAAGGCGGGAAAGGCAAAATGTGTCCAAAACCATAGTAAAATTAACGATTTGGGCCTCTTGGGGCCCTCTGGGGGGGCCTCGGGCCTCTTTGGCCGTCTTGGGTTTATCTTGGGGGTCTCCTGCTTGGATGCTCATGGCGGTTCCTTAGCACATAGCTCAGATAGTTATGGTTGCTAGCGCCGTACGCTGCTTAGCTAACCTAGATGTAATGAGGATAATTAACCACCTTACGAAGTGGTTTCGCATGGAGTTTCTAACCTGGTTAGCTGCACGAGCTAACCTGTTTAGGGTGGTTGCGGTTAACTAGGTTAGCGAGGTTGCTAACTGTAGGATTCGGGATCAACCAAGTGGGATTTTGCATTGTATCCTATTGTTTTTTTTTCAAATGTTGCCCCCATCTGGCCCAGAATATGTCAAGTGTTCTGCGAAAACCTGCGTTGTTATAAGCGTACTTGTCGACATGGGGCAGGCAGACATAGCAAACGAGAGCTCAGTATTTGAAAAGGCTCAGCCCTCCATCCGTGAAGCTTCTGCACGTTTTCACCTTTTTTGGGAGGCGCTGGACGTCTCAAGCGAAGGCCCTATTTTTGCAAAAGGGAACCGCCCTCCCAAGAACAGGAGGATGAGATAGAGGAATGATAGGTTCAAGCTGTGCCCTTATCGATGTCACTCAGCCGTACGCTTCCCCTACCTGAGCCTACCTGGAACGAGAACCTCGCATGCCGTTCCCTCGGGAACAGTCCTAAACACGCACGGCTCGATGATGAGCCTTGTCTGGATCAAGGTGGGGGCATACTGGACTATACATCTTACGCTGATCTCATCACTGTCAAAGGCGTGCCATTGTGTTACGCACGTGTACACATGTTCTCCAACCTGAATGTGAAACTGAACCTTACCATATAATACTGCACCATCGGCTCCAAAGTATGCAACGACATCGTCCACCACAACAACCCTGCTCTGCACTCGGGCAGAGTTTGAAGTCTTGATTGGCATAAGGGGGCTCACACACATACCACAGGCGGCAACGGCATCTCTGAGTGTTTGTTTAGCTTCCAGCTGGTCCACCAATCCATCACCAACTATAGGCTCACGTAACTTGTACAATTGGTGAACCGTTGTCTCTTCAAGAAGTCCCAACTCGTAACCTCGCGTATTGTGGCGATCATCTGCGTATCGTTTGAACAGCTTGTGTTTTCTTTCCATGAGGTGCGTAGAAAGCAAACACCCATGGCGGAGCAGTTGTGACGGCAAGTGGAGCGTAGTGTGGGTCTTTGGAAGCCACACCTCGAGTTCGTAGGCTGCTTTCAAGTTCACCAGATGCGTCGAAATTGCAGCTCCGAGAGCTGCAGCGCTGACAACTCCTGTATTGACCAAAGAGAGGAGACGAGAAACAATGCACAACGAAATGCCGCTTGCCACTTCTTTCTCGCAGAAGCCTGCAGGTCCGACTACAGAGACCAAGAATTGTTCAATGACAGGGGCGCACGACTGTTGCTCACTGGCGTTCCCACTCGGAAGGAAGTCATTCCTTTTCGAGCACACGTTGGCGCCTGATGCATAGCCTTTGGGCCACACCCAATGAGAGAGGTACTCGCTGAACTCTTTACCACCCAATCGATATGGCGCCAGGCGGGTAAACAATGCTCTTGCCTCCACAGTAAACACACCGCCTTGGAAGTAAGTGTGTAACCAATCCCACGCCCATACATCTGCTAAGTTGACGTCGAGGTCGCGGTCCTGGAGTACACCAGTGGGGCAATACAGAAATCCGAATAGCACTTGCTTGTTATCAAGCTCCTGCTTGTCTCCTGCCTCTGCCAATTGCTTCAGGCGCATCTGTATACCAGTGATACTAGCATGAGTGTGAGGCCTGAACTTTGTGATGTCGACCTCGTCGCTAGAAGCAAGGAAGCCAGTGCTGTCGGGGAGCAGGTGGCTCCAGTAGGAGCAAGCGTTCTGACACAAAGCGCGCAGTTTGTGTCCTGCCACGCCTTTCGCCGCGAATCCAAATTTGTGTGCCCTTTCATCTTGCACGACTATCGAAAGAGAGCCGACCACAAATCGAGGGTTATCTTCGCCAATGTCCAGATGGACCCCACTCCTGAGGTCAGCTTGATCTGGCCGTCCGAAGAAAAGCTTGAGGCAGTGTTTCATCAACTCTGCCATGCCACCTTGAAGTTTGTTCACTATGGTGGAGCGCGCCCCAGTGACCACGAACCAGCACTCTTCGTGGCATAGTGCTGGAAATCCGAATTCACGTACTGACCAGTAGAATGATTCAATGCGCCGTTGGTTCTTCTCTGCCAGCGGATTGCCTGGCGTGATCTCGTCTGTGTACGCAATGACGGACAGCTTGTTGCCGTGCGCGTCGAGAGTCTGGCGAAGCAGACGCCCAAAGGAAACGCTCCCGCGGCACGCAACTTCCAACCATCCGAGGGGGTGTTGAAACCAGAGATCTACGCTGCCTCCGCAGCTTGAAGGAAACGTTTGCTTCACGAGAAGAGGTCCGAACGACGTGCTCCTTTGGGCCTCTTTGTGTCGGGCACGCTGCAAGGTGGCCCTGGATGAATGCTCTGGAAGTCCATACCTCCGAACCTGCTCGAGTAGATGTGACAATGCGCTAGCTGACACATGTGCCTCCTGGCCGTAATCGGTGATGCGAATTTTCTTTGTGTCTGGAGCCATGCGCAAGCTGAACAGTTCGAGCCAAAATGGTTACGCACCCGCCCCCCGTAGCTGTTCTGGTACCCTTGCGGTCTTGACCGAGAGCGCAGATCCCCCCCGTTCTACACTAAAAACAATAATACCCTCTAATGCTGTCTAAAACACACCCCGCAACCATGCTACTGGACAGACCGCTTGCATCGACTCGCCGTCATCACCACATCATGTAATCATCGTGATCGTCCTTCTCGTGGCCATCTCCCTCCCTCCTCCCTCACCCTCCCCTCAGCTCTATATGTCCTCCCCAATGCGCATAGCATAGCTTGCCCTCTGCCAGTTCCCCCCCAGCTCGACGGGATTGGCGGTTCCAGGCTACAAATGACTCTGGCTGACTGTGGGGGGGGGGGGGGGGGGGGGGGGAGATATCTTCTGGCCTCCGAAGGCGCATTCACAATTGTTCTGGCAGGGTTGGGGGATTACGAAGATGTGCACCAGAGCTACGCATAAGGACGATAGGGGGAGAAATAACGAGAGAGAGAGAGAGAGAGAGAGAGAGAGAGCGAGAAAAAAGAAAGAAGGCGAGAGAGAGTAGGAGGAGGATGCCAAAACGAAACAGACGGATTAGGATGATATGAGCGAGGCGTGAATTTCCAAGTGCGATCATGTGGGGCCATGCCCGCTAACATGTTGCTGCTGCCACGCGCTGACAAACAGAGCGTACTTCACTGCGCGGAGAGACTGAGTGCCAACTATCCCCCAAGCGAGCGACGTCTCTTAGCAGTAGTCCCAACAGTGCCTACCCCCGAAACTCCTAGGCAGAGCATGCATTGGACACCCCAGGAAATACCCCTACATGGGCTTCCCAGCCCACTTCCTCCAGACCTCTTTGGCCTGACCATAAGCAGCTCTAGCAACATCAGTGGCCTGGTCGACGGTGTAAACTTTCGCGGCCCTGGCTTTGGCGGTCGAGTAGGCGCGCGACGGGTATTGGTTCTCGGTTCGCCCCTCGCAGTCGGCCACCTTCAGAAGGTCGCTGAAGTCGACCTTGCCTGAGGGACGGGCGGGGCGCTGGGGGGAGAGGAGCGCCAAGGACTGGAGGAGAACGATCTGTTGTGAGGAGGGCGAACAGGAGGAGGAGGAGGAGGAGGAGAAGGAGGAGAAGGAGGATAAGGAGGGGGAGGAAGAGGGGGGAGGCGGGGGAGGAGGAGAAGGAGGGGGAGGAGGAGGGGGGAGGAGGATGAGGAGGATGAGGATGAGTAGGAGGGGGTAGGAGGAGGAGGAACGGGAGGAGCAGGAGGATGAGGAGGAGTGAGAATGGCAAACCGTGCTTTCACAAAACGTGAGTTGGCAGAGAGACGAGAACGATGTGGACGACATCGACAACACTGAGGTGTGGTTGGTGTTGCATGCCCGATCCACCGTATGTGGCGTGCTTGCCGATGGACTTCTTGACTGGCAGGGACGTCTTCGGAACGGGAGCAGCTGCTTTGCCTTTGGCCTTGGCCTTCGCCTTGCCTTTGGGCGCGGGCGAGGCCTTGGCCTTAGCAGCTGCAGCCTTGAGGAGCTTGGTCTCCTCCTTGGCCTTCTTCTTGTCCTCCTTCTCCTGCAAAGCGCTGCCAGCCGCATGCGCCGCGTTCGCCATGCTGGCCTCCAGCAGCTTCACTGCCGCAGCAGCCTCAGCATGAGAATCAGGAACAGGTTGAGGAAGGCTTGCGGCCGCGACAGCAGGACCATCAGGAAGTGCTGGAAGAGGCGCGCTGGCAGGTGCTGAACTGAGGACCGATGCTGGAGGTGATCCAACCAAGGATTCGGAGCTCCCACACGCCGACATTGGGGAGTCAGCATTTCTCCGCGGCGTGTCGAATACTGTCACGTTGCCACCGATACCCTTGGGGCCGAACTGGGCAAACATCTGCTGCATGAACTGGCCCATGGCTAGCATCTGACTCTGCATGTCAAGCTGCACGCCTCTCTGGGGCTGCCTGCGGTCGAACCCAGAAGTAAGCTGCAGCGCGTCTGCGCTGCTAGCTCCGCCCCCCTCAGTTGCGATCTCCCTCTGCAAGCCCTTGTGGGTGTCCCTGGTAGGCACCGACTTCGCCATCAACTGGAGCGCATGTGGGCCCAAGCTGGGCGCAGTGATTGGACCCGCAGTGCCATCGTACGCAAAGTTCCTGGCGTCGTCGGCGAGGTCAATCGGGAGCAAGGGGTACCTCCGCATGTGAGCGAAGGGCCACGCATTCAAGACATTCATGTCCTTGATCTCCTTCTGGATGTCCGCCGCCATGGCCTTCTTGTTCTGGAAATTCAAGGCCCCCAGCTCCCCCTTGCAACAGATAATCGCGACAGCCCTCTTGAGGAGATCCTCACTCGGACACGTTAGACCTAGGCGCCACATCCTCGTGGCGAGGACTGTCACCTTAGGGCCCTTTGACCGCGCTGGATCACATATGACGTCCCAGTCCTCCTGCGTGAGAAAGTGTTCCAAGGCGTCGCAATACTGCACGGGCCTGGGCAGTCTCGGCCCACCCACTTGAGCGCTGGCAGCGGCGGCAGCACTCAGGGATGTAGCGAGGCGCTGCTTCTGCTCATCGGACCAGGGGCCACCGGCGATTTCGGCAGAGACGTCCGTCGCCACGGTAATGCTGATACCAACAGTTGTCGCAAACGTTGCGCACAGAGATTGCGTCTGAGACGCTAGGAGCCCATCCCTGCTCAGTCCAGCAGCCGACTGGGCGCCGATAAATGCGACGCGCTGCCTCACCATGCGAATGAGCATCGATGACACATCTGTGCTACCTGCAGGCGGGGCAGCCATTGGTTGGGCAAGGTCGGCAACCCGAAAGACAGGCCCGCAAACCAGCTTTGAGCCGACATACAGCTACGGACGACGGTGCAAAGGGGGGCCACAGCTGTTTGGGGTCTGAGCTCACGTGGTGCATCCTGTACCGTCATGGCTCTTGGCATTCACTCACCGTGGGGCTAGACGAGAGGGGCCAATGCTTCCATTCGTGAGGCTGAGCCTTACCTTCCAAACGAACGGCTGCCGAATGCAAGCTCGAGAAGCTCCGACCAAGCCGAGAACCACTTGGTGCGAACTTCCATCTGGAAGTTCGCACCTCTGGCGCCGACTTCCATCTGGAAGTTGGCGCAACGGTTCGAACTGCCATCTGGAAGTTGGCGCCAGAGGTGCGACCTTCCATCTGGAAGGTCGCACCGCTGAGCTTCTTCGATACAGTAGGCAGAAAACGACTTGCGCGAACTTCCATCTGGAAGTTCGCGCCTCTGGTGCGAGCTTCCATCTGGAAGTTCGCACCGTTGCGCCAACCTCCATCTGGAAGGTGGCGCCAGAGGTGCGAACTTCCATCTGGAAGTTGGCGCCAGAGGTGCGACCTTCCATCTGGAAGTTCGCACCAATTCACCTCGCCGTCGGCGAGACCTGACTTCGAACTCACGCGGACCAAATGCAGCCGACAAGGCAGGCAACACATAGCTGGTTTGTCATCGCGGCGAGTCGGCACCACGAGGGCCCCTTGCTCTGTTTTCGAAGGAGTGCAACGACTGATCGGTAGATTGTATCGCCAGCGCACACCCCGCGGCACCGAGCGACCCGCCACATGCTGTTCGCAGAAGGCGAACACGAATTAAACAAGAGGCTGCCCTAGTGCGCCCTGAGAGCGCCAGCGCCCCATGCTGGCGAAGCTCGCTACTAGGTCACTCCCGTGGTTTTCAGGCAACTTAGTGCTGCTGGTCGAACAAAGACGCGGCATGATGCTCCCGATGGAACGTCTCGAGGACCACGACCAGCTTCGCAACCTGCTGATCGAAGTCGGCTCGGATGGGCGTGGCTTTGACTTTCATCGATTTCTGTTTCCACGTCATTGAGCCAGCGTCGAAGTAGTGCGTGACCACGGAGCTGCGGTACCTCGACCACTTGACCACCTGGCTGTTGATGACTGGATCTACTATTGGCATTTCGGCAGGCTCATGCTTTGGCGTCTTCAGCAAGAGAAGCATGTTGTCCTGGTTAAGCTGGATCGCGAGCTTGCCCCTCGGGATCGCGCTGACCATAACCTTGACGTGGTGGATGCTACCGTCCTCGAGCGGCACTTCCAACTGCACGATCTTCTCGACGTCGTCGACCATCTCCTTACGAGGACGCTTGGCGGCCCCACCGTCAACTCCTGGATGCCGGGCGTCACCCAGCGGGTCCGCAGCAGCGAACGCCGCCTCAAGCAACTTCTCGGTTGCGACCTCACGAAGCCTGACGAGCTCGTCCAACATGTCGTAACAGTCCTTGACAAACTGCCTGAATTTTTTGTTCTGCTTATCGCAGACCACGAACCGCTCCCCGTTCGAGTGGACCACCTTCGCGTACCACGCGTTGCCTGGGCCAGGACGGTCCGAGAGCGAGACCTCAACGAAGCCCTCCACAATGCTAACCATCCTGGCTAGGGTGGAATTGAAGCGGGCAAGCAATCGGCCGTTGCAGCACTCGGACGCGAGCCCAAATGGCTACGGAGGCGGAGGAGGACGGGGAATAATACTATTGGAAGGGGTGTGGTTTCATTGTGGCGAGGTGGGGTGCTTGAACGAGGAGTGGGGCGGTCTTCCACAGTTCCGAACGAGGATTAAGAAGGGGGAGGGATGAACGACTCGTGAGCCCCACCCCATCATTGTTGTCTTGCTGGCTGGCAGCGGGGCACGGGAGGGCGGGGCGGCGCCTGCTTCACGAGCGTGCAGTCCACGTCGGGGCGCAGTGAGCAGGGGGGGCGAAGGCGACGACGAAGACGACGTTACAGGCGGCGGCGTCTCTCTCCCTCTCTCCCTCGTCCCTCCCACCGCCCTCCCCCTCAAGTCCTGGCGTGCCCCCCCCCTCCTCACCTTCAGCAGTCATCATTTGCCTCGTCGTCGTCCTCCTCATCCTCGTTATCGTCATCCTCCTCGCCCTCCCCCTCCTCCTACTCATGGTTCTTATTCCTGCTCCTTCTCGTCCCTCCTCCTCCTCCTCCTGCTCCTCCTCCTCCTCCTCCCTCCTCCTCCTTCTCCCCCTGCGCCTGCCCCCATCGGTCCCTGAACGGTGGTCAATCCGTGTCTCGACCACCGCGCAACCCAGGCGCATTTTCGAACGCACCGTGGCTGAGGCGTCAGGGGGCACTCCTCAGCGGTACATCGCGCCACAGCTCGAGGTAAACAGAAACAGCTTACAAAGAGAGAAGGCCACAAGTGTTCGGGGGTTCCCTGCAGGAGCAACGTAACACCATCTCATCATATTATCGGGGAGGAGGGGGTGAGAGATTGATGGCACGAACTGGTCAAAGCTTTCTTGACAAGACCTTCGCCATTGCCTTCGGCGCAGGGGCTGGCGTTGCAGCCCCCCCGCCCTTCGTTACGAGCCCACCCTCGGGGATCGCTGCCTTGTTAGTGAGCACGGGCACCGAAATAATACGCTCAGTCGGCTCAGAATCAGTAGCGAACGAGAACTTAAGCAGCACGGGCAGCGAGCTCCACGTCATGCTCGGGGCCTCAGCCGTGGGGACGAACCAGAAGGGCACGCACATACCATGATCACCTTTTTTGGGCGGGACCTTGGGCAGATCGACCTTTGGGGGGCTTATGTAGATCTTGGTGTCACCGAGGCCGACGACTGGGATCTCTATCGAATTTGAGGGAACTTTGATGCCAGCGCTCACAGTTGGCGACCATGGGACCAGCACCAGACAGCCTTTATCGTACTTGGCCGTGGTCGTGATTTTGGAAACCGACTGCTTAGGAGAAGAGAAGTAGTGGATTGAAAACTTCGTGCGGCTAAACTTCTGGAGCAACTGAGACAAGGCGGCCTTCGTGTCAACGATTGCCAGCTGGATCTTGGCCTCCTTGCGCTCCTGAGGCGGCGGAGGAAGAGGAAGATAAAGAAGGAGGCGGAGGAGGAGATCGACGAAGGGGAGAACTGTCACTAGAAGGAGGGGGAGGAGGAGGAGGAGGAGAAAGGAGGAGGAGGAGGAGGAAGAGGAGGAGTAGGAGGAGGAGGGTGGGAGGAGGAGGAGAAGGGGGATGAGGAGGAGGTGGAGGATGAGGAGGAGGGAGCGCGCACCAGTGCAAGGAGCAGGATAATGAGGAGGAGGACCATGAGGAGGGCAAGACGGAAGGAGACGCTTGCCTCAGATGGAGTGGGCGCCCTCCTTAGACGCAAAGAACTGTGGGGGGAATGCGGAGGGGAGAGGGGGAGGACGAGGATGGAGAGGACGAGGGTGAGGATGTGGAGGGGGAGGAGCAGGTGGAAGAAGCTGAGTAGATGACTGGGGTCATCGCCATCGTCGTCGTCTGGCCCCCGCGCGCGGGTCCAGCACGCACGAGTTGTCATCGATGACGATGTTCTGTGGCACGGAGCTCTCGAGCAAGACCTCGCCACGGTGAGGATTAAGGGCGAGAGAGGTCGAGGGGTACGGTGGGAGTCTGGATCATTACCCCTGGCTGCAAATTAAGCCCCGAGGGAGGGGGGGTAATCGCTTAAAAGAAGACCCCTAAAGGCTTTGAACCCCGCTGAAAGGCCTCAAAACTATGCCTTAGTACGTTGTATGGCGACTTTGGGAGTGGTCCGAAAGAGGTGGGGCGACTCCAGAAGGTGGGAAGGGGGCTTCCAATATAAATTGGCTTGCGCCTTCCGTCCCCCCAGTGATTTTCCTTCGCTTCTTCCTCCTCCTCCTTCTCCTCCTCCTCCTCTTCCTCCTCCTCCCTCTGCCGTCCTACCCACTATATTTAGATATATGCACGTGCGTATGCGCATCTATGCTATGTAGTACGTTGTGGTGTCGGCGTCCAAGGACGCCTGAACCAATGACCCAAGACGAACCTGTCAAACACGAATGGGAAGATCTCTCAGAAGCTTGCATGGCAGAAAACTTGGAGAAAACAAAAGGGGCGGGCCTTGTACTCGTCTACCATCTTGCTGACCTCCACGTTGAAAGCGAGCGGCTGCGAGTCCTCCCTCGGCTTCTTGGACGGCTTCGACACGGTCACCTGCAGCTTGTCGATCTTCCTCTTCAGCGTGGCTTGGTTGCCCTCGATCTTATGCACCACGACGAGCTCATCGGGATTGTTTTTGCTCTCCAAGACCTGGCCGACGCAGTAGCCTAGAGACTTCGCGCTGTCCGCGGCGAGGCCACTCTCCCCGTAGTCCCGCATCGTCGGAGTCGTAGTTGCAGAAGCTGTGGCCTTGGCAGGCTCGGCATACTCGAAGGGCGGCTCCAACTTATCTTCCCCAGCGAAGATGTCGGGCTTGATCGCGAGCAGGTCGGTCATGAAATCGTTCCGGATGGCGTTCATGTCCGCGTAGTGCTTGCGAGTCTTGGCCCGCTTGTTGAACAGCAGCATGACAACCCTAATCTCGAGGTCCGCCCTGAGCTTGATCACTTCGTTGAGCTCCATCCCGTACTTCTCCTTGACCTTGTCCAAGAACCCAGCTGCGTCCCGCATCATCTTCACGGCCACCTCGCAATCCTTTTTACGAGACTTCGTGATCGTGGCCAAGTCCGCCGACGTCATCAGCCTCGACTCGTTGCCCCTGCAGTAGGTATCAGGAGCCGTCATCATTGCTTTGACGATGGCTGTGAGGAGCTCTGGCCCCTGCGTGTACTCGACTGCGGCAAGCATTTTCCATGAGGCCCCTGCTAACTCACGTCGAAAACGAATCGTGGACGCGAACGCCTTGAGGTCCTTGAGGAACTTTGCGTCGGACCCACCCGACCAGTTCAAAACGTAGTCGCACATGCCCTCCGCGCACTCGGCTGTCTCAGGCGTGCGCTGAAGGTCCTTGGCGATCAACTCCATCTTCGGATTCCCGTTGAACTTGTTCTTATTTGTTTCTGCCATCCGATGTATCTTCAATAGCGTCTGTAATTGCGTCTGCACCTGCTCCATGTTATGGTTCTGGCTTGCATCTTGCATGGCCCACGCAAAGCCTGGACACTTGGCCTCGACCTCGCGCCTCACGATGGTCCACTGGATGCCCTTTTGCAGCGGCGCCTCAAAGGAGTTGCAGTAGTCTACCACCTTTGCCTTCGACAGCTTCCCACTTTCGTCGGCGACGAACTTTGTGTCCTCTGTGGCCAAGCACCCGTACTTGACTGCCCTGATGGCTTGGTTAAGGTGGCTGGAAGCGAACGAGAGAATCCGAAGGTCGTGCCGATTCATTGGTGCCAGCATGCCGTCTGAAGTTTCGTGCAGCATCTTCTGGAAGTTGAACTGCTCGGCCGCGTGCTTCGGGTCCGACTGCAGCTCGATGGCACGGGCGCCCCTGCACTCCTCGAAAGAGAATCCCCTGTGGAGCACTCGGGACAACAAATTGTGCACGTCCTGGCCTTCAACACCCTGGCCGAAGCGATTCTCGCTGTGGGTGCCCACGTGTTCGGGGAGCACCACCTCTGTGTACGCCAGGTCGCATTGCAATAGCTTTCCCATGATCTCGTCACCAGCAGCTTTTTTCTGTTTGACGTTGGCGCACGGATCCGTCATGCTGGCGATGGTACGGTTGATCTCTGGACACAAACGGTCGAGTTCAGCAGCTAAATTCGGGCTCAAGGTGCCACTGGTTGCCTCCATCTTCCGAGCCTCACAACTCCAGAAACTGAGGGGGAGCGCACGGCGCTCGGGCCATGCATGGCTGCGGTTCAAGGGTAAGTGCAACGTGGATTTCTTCATGTGATGTGCAGATTTCTGGTGAATTCCAATGGGCTGCTCCAAAAAATCAAACAGAACATCTAAAAATCTTGCCTCTGAGGTTGAGAGATCCAGCTTGCACTACATAGCTATCCTGGTTAGCTCTTCCCACTTAGGTGGGTTAGCAAGGCGCTTATAAGCACCTTGCTAGATAGGATAGCAACCTGCCGAACCAGGATGCCTAAACGCCCCAAACCAGATACGCATGATAGCAGTAACCTACTTGTAAGACACCCACAACGCCTAGGCATGATAGCGATCTTGCATATCCACATATATGTTCCCAAGGGCGTATGATATTGAGGATGGGCAGGATGGGCAGGTTACAAGTACGTTACAAGTGAGTTGCAAGCTACATGCATCCACTTACAAATGGCCCATCCGCTAAGCAAGTCACGCGGGCATCCAAGTGGGGCCTCTTGGGGCCCCTTTGGGGCCTCCCGGGGCCCTGTGGAGGCGGGGGGCTCGAATTTCCGGTTCGCGGCTCCCCTCTTGGGGCCGTCTTTGGCCTCTCTTCGCCCGTCTTGGGCGCGTCTTGGGCCGCCTTGGGGCCCTCCAAAGCCGTCTTGAGGGCCTCTTGGAGGCCTCTTGGGCCGTCTTGGGGCGTCTGCGGGAAGCCTGTGAGCCGCCGTGGAGCGTCGGAAAGCTGAAAAGGCGGGAAAGGCAAAATGTGTCCAAAACCATAGTAAAATTAGCGATTTGGGCCTCTGGGGGCTCTCTGGGGGGACCTCTTGGAGGCCTCTTGGAGCGTCTTGGGAGCCTCTTTGGCCGTCTTGGGCTTATTTTGGGCATCTTGGGGCCCTCTTGGCGCCCTCCTGGGCCTCTTGGAGCCTGCTGGGCCTGTCGCGGAGCGCTCTTGGGGCACTCTTGGGCCGCCTGGGCTGCTCCAGGGAAGCTCCAGCCCCCCCCCGTCCCGCCATGGGGGGTGGAGGCACCTGTCCTGGGCCCCCGGCCTCGCCCCCAGGGATATGTATGTATGTATATATATATATATATATATATAATATATATATATATATATATATATATATATATATATATGCATACATATATATATATACACACACAAGTTTTCTACGGCTTGCTACGCTGCGCCGTCGAACCCTTGGTTCATTGGGTGGGTCAGGCGCGGGGCGAAGATTCGCCCGTGGAGAAGGGGGCGAGCAGAAAGTGCGAAGACAATGGGCCGCGTGAGGCAATGCGTGGGCGTTATTGGGTTGCCGTGGTCGCCGCGAAAAGCGTTTTGAGGCCATGTTGGGCCGTGTCGGGTGCCTCCGGTGCCTCCCGGGGTGGGGCCGGGGAGGCCGGGGGGCCGTCGAAGAGCGTTGGAAAGCCGAACCAGCGGGAAACGTCAGAAGCCTTCAAAAGCCGATCGGGGAATGTATTATGCGTTGCCTCTAAGGGTTCTTTTTGGGGCGCTCCTCGGAGCGACGCTTCTCGGATCGCTTTTGAGGCCTCTCGGGGGTCTTGTGGATTTTCTGTGGGCCACATGGGGGCGCAGCGCGGGCCAGCATGAGGTGATCTGCGATGTATATTGAAGGGGATCTTCGAAACCTCCTGTGTGAGGCCAATTCTTATACACCACCACCGCCCGCAACAGTAATTTACCGCAAAAAGGGTTAGGGGCATGGTCATGCCAGACGACGCTGCGACGCCACGGCGAAAAGGAGCGCGGCGCAGCTCGCAGGCGCCGTGGCATGGGGAGTTCCTGAAGCAGAAACAGCATTTCTTGGTAGTGGTGTATAAAAATCGTTCCTCTTGGTAATCAAAATTTTATACACCACCACCGCGCGTGCTTTGATACTTTCTGTTTCGGTCCTCAAGGGAGAGGAGGCAGCCCGGTCGCCGTTGGCGGCGGGAGGGGGACTGCGGGCTTTTCACCAGAGCAAAACTGCACCAAATCGCATCGTAGATTATTCTCGGTCTTGGTGGTGGTAGTCATACACTGTGCTCGGATCCCGAGGTCCCTCAAAGCCTTTGGGGGTTGTCTTGGGGCTCTCCGGGGGCCCAGCCACGGGCCCGAAGTCCGGCCGGATTCAGGGCACGCGTGTAGAAGTACGTATGGCACGAGTGCAGCTGGAGAGAGAGAGAGATATATATATATAGAGAGAGAGAGAGAGAGAGAGAGAGAGAAAGCGAGAAAGAGAGAGAGAGAGAGCGGAGGAGGCAGAGACAGAGAGAGAGTGAGAGAAAGAGAGGTATGGAGAGAGAGAGAGAGAGAGAGAAAGAAATAAAGAAAACAAAACAGAGAGAGAGAGAGAGAAAGAGAGAAAGAGAGAGAGAGAGAGAGAGAAAGAGTGAGAGGAACAGAGGTATGGAGAGAGACAAAGGGAGAGAGAGAGAGAGAGAGAAACCAAAAAAAAACAGAGAGAGAGAGAAGAGAGAGAGAGAGAGGGATCCGCGGCGATCACGGTCCCAGGAGGCGACGAAGCTGCCTCGAACGGGGATCCTTGAACCTGGTCTGGGGGGGGCGCGTCTTGGTCGGCATGTCGAGGCGGCAGCTCGCGCCTCCAGAAGCATGTCGGAGCGATTCGGGCCCAGCGGAAGTGCCTTCGGCGAGGCGCAGCTTTTGGCATGCATGCCACCGTGAATGCCTTGGGGCGAACAGCGAGACGAGGGCCTATCCTGTGTCGCGCCTCCAGAAGCCAGTCGGAGCGATCTGGGCACAGCGGAAGTGATCTCGGCGAGGCGCAGCGTTTGGCATGCATGGCTCGGCGAAGACCCTGGGGGGAAAGCTCGAAACGGGAGCGTATCCTGGGGCGCGTCTGGATCGGAATTTCGAAGCGGGAAGAGGCGGCAGTTCGGAGGGTGTTGGGCTCGATGGAACCATTCCTCGTCCTCCGTCGTCTCCCCCGCCTCCACCAGATTCTCGGGAGAGGCGAACGGGAATCGCGTGTTCTTTAAGGGGGGGACTGGACTGGAGGACCATTTTGGGGGCTCGAGAAGGACGGGCAGAGTGAATGAGTAGTAAGAAAGCTCTAGAGTACCTGCGGATGTCGAGCAAAGGTTTGGAGGCTCTAAGGGGCTCTAGAGGCGTCTCTAGAGGGGCCTCTAGAAGGGGCCTCTAGAGGGGCCTCTAGAAGAGGCTCTAGAGGGGGACGCGCGCAACTCTAGAGGGGGGACGATTGCCTCTAGAGGCGTGAGCCTAGAGTGTGCGTCTAGAGGGTACATGTTGCCAGTCTGAATCTTCAAAAGGACTTATATATATATGTGTAAATATGATTAAATACTTATCCTTCTTCTTGAGTTGATGTATGTGTTTCTCTCTCTCTCTCTCTCTGTCTGCAGAAATACATGTATAGTCCACTCTCGTTCTCTGTCTTTCGTTCTCTGTCTTTCTCTCTCTCTCTCTCTCGCGCGCGCGCTCTGCGGGGGAATGTGGTGGTACAGATGGCAAGGCGCTGCGCACGCTCAGAATTGAGCTCGAACCTACCTTGCACATCCTCGCTTATCATGAGGACGTCTCGGGAGACGCGGTCGAGTAACATCCAATAAACGAGCATTGCATTATAACTGGTGTCGCTTCTCATATGGGGCTGCAAGAGGGCATCGGAGGAACACCAAGAAGAGACCCCCCATCCGGCTGAGAGGGGCCCACTACGGCCGAATAAGGCCCCAAGACGGCCCAGGAGGGCCCTAATGGAGGGCCTAAACCTTGGATAAGAGATGAACGAACGATCGGGGGTACATGTTCCACGCTGCGGCATCCTCCCTTCGGTGCTGCCCGGATGAAGCTATGCTGTGGTCGCGCGAATCGCGCCTTAACTTCGGTGAGCTTTGGCCCGCTCGGTGGGAAATCCGGGAAAACTGCCAGGGCTGGAATTACTCAGCTGTTTTTCGGGGAGCCCAGGATCAGCTTCAAATGTCCTCCACGATGGATCCAGAAAAATGACACGCAAAGGCAGCAAGTGGCGCCAATATGGCCACGCAAAGGACGCCCGAGAAGCACATTTACAATTTCCGACCCTTGAACATAATTCATCGGTGGCGTTCACAACGTTCCAGTTCAGTACGTGGAGGGGGAGTGTGCACACAATTCGATTTGGGCAACTCGAACACCGCGTTTTCCGTATGGCTCACAGAAGCTCTCCCGTATAACATCTCCCTGCTGATTTGAAAGAAAGAGAAGGACAGGGCGTGTCCCGAATCCGTATCGCCTGACCAACAGTGCGACAAGCAGCGCCATGAGAGCGCGGCCTCCTCGTCGTCCTGCTCCAGCTGCCGTCTGCTCTCCCCCTCCTCCTCTCCTCCTCCTCATTCTCCTCCTCCAGCCCCTTTTCCTAATAGAGGACTCACTTCTGTCGCGCCCCAAAGCGTGTCGGTAGGGCGGGCTGGGCGTCTTGCCGTAAACGCCATCGCAATCTGTGACCCTGAAAAAAGAATGTGCAACGGTTTCGTAGATCGAACACACGTCGTTGAAAAATGAGGTTATCGCCCTTGCGGCGGGCACGTTCGTCTTACAGTTCGCAACGGCTTCCTGTATTGTTGAGGTGACTTCTTAACTGCAGCTCGCACTTCTAAGCCGCGCGCATTCCTATCTTATACGATTACATCAGCTACAAGGATGGGTCATAGGTCGTGTCCAACATGCAGCCCTCACTTCAGCGCCACGCACATTCATTATACCAGTCTCCACATCTTCAAGGGTGGAGAATGGGGTCGTTTTGAACATGGGGCTCTCGACCTAGCCTCGCGTACACTCGTCTTAGTCTTTTGCAGCAGCAGGGGTGGGCAGTACCGCGTCCGTTACTGTCCCGATGCAAGAAACTTGGGCAGCTCTGTTTCACTTCTGGGCTCTCGTTTCAGACTCCCTCCAAGTCCTTGGCCAGAGGTGCAAACTTACGCAACACTTACATGACCGGGAGCCGTCCTTTTTCCAACCGGGGATCCCGCAGGACAACCCGTCGAACTCTATGATCATACCTGTTGGCGAGTTGTAAAAAGAAAAGGCTTTTACTTGTCTTACGACTTCCCAGCGAGGAGAAAAAAAACACTTCCTTTCCACAACGAGTTCTCGCATGAATGACAGGCCTCTGGGATGCGGGTGCTTCAACTGGACGCTTGTTGTAAGGAGTTCTGAAGATGGGCCTTGGGACGGCAGAGTGAATTGCAGCATCGTTGATGCATCCTGGGTTTACTGTGGTCCTCATCCTTCTCCTCTTCCTCTGCCCTAGTCTCCCAAGCTTGCTTCGCGCCGCGCAGAGCGAGAGTATCTTCAAGCTCCGCGCGAAGAAGGATTGAAGAAGGATAGCGCTCATGTTCAGGCCACGAAGCACGAAACTCGGTCGCCTTCCCACACCCCCGCGGGAGAGCATGGTTATCCTGCTCCTCTCCTGCTCGTGCCTCCACCCTGCGTCTTCTAGCTGTAGATCTACACCTGCTGCTGCTCATTATTCTCCTACTGATCTCTGATTCTGCTTGGCGAATTCCTCAAGAGATTTGAGAGACGGACGCCCATGTATCCTAACGGTCTTGCTCCTGCACTGGTGCTGGCCCTGTCGCCCCACCTTTCCTTCCCGCCCTCGTCGCCCCTCTAAAACTATCCCCCCGTCTCCTCTCCCTCTTTGTCTTCTACTCCCCCCTGCATCGCTTCCATCTCCCTCGTCCATCGCCCCTACCTTTCCTGACCCCATTCACACCTCTCCTTCTCCACTCCTCCCTCTTCTCCCCTTCCCCTTCCCTGACTTTCCCCCTGCAGACCTCGAACGTCCTGTCCAAATTTGCTCGTTGATCCTTTCACAGCAAGGGTTCCCGGAGCCCTCGACCCCGTCCCCCCTGGACCGCAGGGCGCTCTTTGCACCCCCCCAGGGCACGAGGACAGGTCCGTGGGCGCTACATGCAATTCGGCTCTAAAAAACCACAGCGCACGTCGTGGCTTTTCTGTTTGGTTTTTGTCGCAACGTCTACTGATTTGTTCTCACAACTTTCGGTCTCCGGTCGGGGTCAGCTTTCGGAATCCGGGACGGACAGCCGATCCCGGGAGTGGGTCAAACCTACGGGCCCTGGCTTGGCCCTCGATTGGCCGCGCGCACGAGGGGATGGCGCGAGAGGGGGCGACCATCCGAGACGCGGGGCTTCTTCAAATGCAGCGGCCTTCTGTAGAAGGGCCTGGAAGCTTCTAAGAAGGCCTCCCGGAGGGCTTCCAAGAAGGCCCCTTCCTTCCACGGAAGCCCCCCCCCCTCGTCTTCTTGGAACGCCGCCTTCACCACCGTCTGAGCGCCGCCAACTCACAGTTGACCTCCGTTCCTCTCCTGCAGCGCGCTCGGGCCGGGACCTCGAGGCGAGCCCGGCGCGGGGCACCCAGGCCCCGACCGGCGATGCCATGGGCGATTGGGGGCCGACGTCCCGACTCTCCGGGGCAGTTCCCCCCCGTCGCGCCTGCTCGAGCCCCTCGAGCAGCTCCGGCACGTACTTGGCCGGATCGGTGGCCTGCGAGGAGAAGTAGGGCTTCTCGACGCTGCCCGTCCCCGCCGGGGGCCGGGCACGGGGGCCGGCGGGCGGGCGGCAGGGTTGACGCTCTCTGTCCTTCGTGGGCCTCCTGGGAAGCCCTCGTAGCGACGGCTGGGCTCATCAGTCTGACTGGAACGCCGCTCTGGCAGAGGACAGGGGTCGAGTCCGAGGGGGGCAGGGGGGAGCACGATCTAGAAATGCAAGCGTCGCAAGGAATCACAGCACCCAATGCGCAAACGGCAAATTCGTATGCAAATGAGTACAAAAGGGATTTGACAGGATCCGCCGGCCCACTTGTGGGGCCACCAGGCTGCAGGGCGAAGGTTTGCTGCTCTCTACAGAGGTTGCAGTTTCCAATTTCCAATGTGATGGCTCTACGTTCTGCTTCCTACCGTGAATTGTCACTGAACGCGCGAGGGGGAGGAGCCGAAAAGCGCCGGTTTACCACTTCCCTCCGGGGTTCGCAGACTTCTTAGGGGGCCGTGGGACACGTAAAAATACATGAGACAGATTACTCAATATTTGCGTCCCCGAGGTCATAAAACCTAGTTAATAAGGAATTGAACAATACGTTGTGAACCTGAACATGCCGCTTACCAATCGCCCTCGCAAGAATTTCCGACATTGCTTCACAATGGCGCCAAGGAAATCCAGCTTAGCTCTGGCATATCCCTTTCCGATAGAGGGGGCTGGCGGCAGGGGGCAAAGCCCTTACGGATAATAATATGCTGCTGTTGCCCTCTCTTTCTCTCTCGCTCGTGCTTTGTGTTTCCTCTCGTCATTCGGCTTACAGCTGGGCGGGAGGGTGGACGCACCTATTCACGACTAAGCCTGAACACGGCAAAAAAGGGTATCACCATCTGCTTTGCCTCTCTTGCATCAAGAGTTGTGGGTTGGACCGTGTGACTATAATGTACACTGGTAACAAAGCAGTTTCTGTTCCATGTCTGCGGGAATTTCATATCGAGTGGCAGAGCAAGGCTACATGTGGGCGCTCATTTTCGCGCTAGTGAATTTCAACAGCGCGCTCCACATCGTTGAGGGGCTCATCGCCCACAGCTTAGACGACAGCGGTAGCAAAAGCATGGGCGAGGACAACGACATCAGATACAACGTGTTCAGCGGCAGCTGCCTACCTGGCAAGATGACGACGTCCAAGCATCAGCTCCAAGACGGACCCCTCTACGTCGACAAGGAAGGCGTGGTTCACTACAATGGCGACCCTGCCTACAAGGAGGAGTTCGAGGAGAGAGCGACTCTTGGCTACCGTGCGAGTGAGGACAATATTCAGAAGCTCGATGTCATCAAGCTCAGGAATGCGCTCAATGGAAGGGCGTGGAATCTCACACGCCAGGAGGTCGGGAATACGACTCAAGCAATCCTGGAAAGAACAGATGAGGACCCGCGTGCTGCAACACAGTTGGTAGTGGCAACGGTTCGACCAGTATGCGAGAGGATCGTGCCACTGCAAACGCAGCAGGCATTCGACGAGTTTTTTATTCAGGGGCCTCCGACAGCGGTCGGAGTCAGTTCAGGACTACATCTCAAGGCGAGAGGCGGAGTAGGAGAAGCAGTGTTGACGAGGCCGCTGGCATCGATGCTCTCGACAGCGCTGGCGAGGAGGATGATTGCGTCGTCGATCCAGGCCGTGCTGCCGAGGATGCTGCCTTCGAAGTTCTCGGCCCCGCTGGCGAGGATGATGGCGCCGGTGACCCAGGCTGCGGTGACGAAGATGCAGGCGTCGGTGCCCTCACCTGCGCTGCCGAGGATGGTGGCGTCAGTGCATCGTCGTCGCGGTGGCGCGTGCACGCGCCCTCTGACCGCCGCTGTGGGGCGGACGCGGCGCGGGCCGTCCTGGCCTCGTGAGCGCTGGAAGGGACAGGGGGGCCGCCCGCCATCGCGGACACGAGCGAGATAGACGCGGGCAGGGGTGAAGGACCGACGGCAGAGGCGGACTCGGTGTCGTCGTCCTGAAGATCGTGCCACCGCGGTCGAAGTGGACCGCGGTGAGGGGCGTCGGGTCGAGTGTTGGGGAGGGCGTCGTGGACGCAAGCCGTGGGAACTCGTCTGCCGACGCACGCAGTGGGAACCCCGCAGTCAACGCAAGCTGCGGGAACCTCCGCATCGACGCAAGCCGTGGCATGGGGAGAACCCGTTGCGAGGGCCAGATGAGTGGGATGGGCCCCAGGACCAGAGAGCCACCGCCGAGACCCAACCTGCCCGCTGGGGCCTTGCCCGATGCCCGCTCCTGCGTGCGGATGGCCCAGCCCGCGGGAGGGGGTGGTGCAAGGGGGGAGGTGTCGGCCTGGCACCCGTCGGACGGCGCGGCCAGCAGCCGCAACCCGACATCCGCGCACACGCTGACCCCAGCACTGCAGCTGATGGCGCTGGGCGCCACTACATGCGCGGCGTCGGGGTCGGCGTCGGGGGCGTCGGCGGCGGCGTCGGAGGTGTCGCAGGCGCCAGAACCTGGAAGACGAGTCCTTTGGGCGGGGTGGCGTCTCCCAGATTTGTCCGTACCGCTGCCGCTCTCGCCGTCGTCGCTTGATGGTGTCGAGGGTCGTCAGAGGGATCATCAAAATAATCACGAAGAAGAGGATCAAACTACGTAATCATTAGGAATATCATCACGGGACTCGGAGGCGACCTCCCTGGGTGTCATGCGCAACGTCGGGTGGAACGTCGGGCAGAGCGACGGGCGGATGAGTGGCGACGGGAGTGGGGAGAATAGTGCTGAGGGCGGCGTCGGGGATGGCGTCGGAAGGAGAGCCAGGCGGGGAGTCGGCAAGGCCGTCGGGAAGGTGCTCCGAAGGGGGGTCCGTGGCGACCGGCCGGAAGTCGGACAGGGGTTTCGGGCAAGCCGCCGGGCGGGTCTTCGGACAGGTCGGGCCGCTCGGCGCGCTCGACAATCCATCTCCGCGAAGTGAGGGCTGCCCTCATCTTGGACCCAGAGATGGCAATGAGCCGCCAGAGGCGGGCCAGATTGGCAGGGAAGGTCCGTGAGGTCCGAGAAGGCCCGCCTGCGAGGCGGCGGGGCCTCCCCTTCGCCCGCGTGGGCCCAGCCCACCGAGAGGTCGAGGGGAAGGGACCGGGAGGGGGGCTGAGCGTCAGTGAGAGGCGGGGCGGATGTCCCTGGCCCACACACGCAACACATTGGCACATCCCTCACACGCTTTGTGGCCCCAGAAGGAGCCCCACCGAAGGCTTCTACAGGAGAGCCCGCATGCCCCCCCTCCACTGGGGCACAGCTCACACGTCTCGTGTCCCCACAGGGCGCTCCACCGAAAGCTTAAGTAGGAGTGCCCACATGCCGCCCCTCCCCTCCACTTTGGCAAACCTCTCACGCGCTTCGTGATCGCATGGGGAGCTCCACCGAAGGTTCCAGTAGCAGAACCCACGTGCTGCCGCTTCCCATGTTGGCACACCCATCACACGCTTCTTGGCCGCATACGGACCTCCACCGAAGGCTCAAGAAGGTGAGCCCGCATGCCGCCACCCTCTCACTTTGGCCCCCCCCCCGGACGTTCAGTGGCCCCGTAGGGGAGCTCCACCGACGGCCCGACGGCTCCAGTAGGAGGGCCCTCATGCCGCCACTTCCCCACTGTAGCAGACGCCTCACACGCTTCTGGCCGCACAGGGAACTTCACCCAATGCTGTAGTCAAAGGGCCCGCCTGCCGCCCCCCCCCCCCCGCGCACACGTTGGCACACCCTCACAAGCTTCGCGTCTTCATAAGAAACTGAATCGAAGGTTCCCTTGCCGAGGCTCGCATGCATGCCGCCCTTCCCTCCACGCGCGCACCCACACACACACACGCACACACACACACACTCACTCTCTCACACACATACACACACACACACACGCGCACGCACGCACGCACGCACGCACGCACGCACGCACGCACGCACGCACGCACGCACGCACGCACGCACGCACGCACACACACACACACACACATATATACACACATACGCACACACACACACACACTTCGATGTGTAGAAGAACCCCGAAGGGATACATATTTGTCGGCGGCTCCCCTTGAAGTCCTCTTGAGGTCTCATCGGCACCCACCCAGCTGCACCCCATTTCCATTCAAATGGCGTTCGACCTCAGAGCACGACATTTCCGACATCGAGAGACATGCTTACCCTGCGAAACCACGGCGTGTGCGCCGTCTTCACGGCTTGAGCGCTAGCCTAAGCCCGCAAAGTGTGTCCTGCAAGCAAAACAGTTGCGTGTGCATAGGCATGCATGGTGTGCAAGGAAGAGGCATCAAAAACTGCGCACGCGGTAGCTCCCTTCCCTATCCCTGGGCCCGCTAGCGCATGCAGAATATATTCTCAAGAATGGCTCCCGTAGATAACTGACGAGAAATCCCTAAAGACAAAGCCTTGCTATATACTGATGCTGAAACGAAGAGCACACGCACGCGCGCGCACACGGCCGACCCAACTAGGGAGGGTAAGAAGCATAAAAGATCGAGACAGGAGTCCTCTGCCGCAGCGCCCGCCGCCTGCATCACCGGCTCCTCTCGGCCAAACGCTCAGGCCCTCGAGTTGTGGGAGACCTTCGGGAATCGTGCGCGCTACTCGAACCAGCTGCATATCGCGGCCACACCTGAGAACGCGGCGGCCTGACCGAGATTGAGTGCCAAATCGCGCAAGCAACAAGTCGCTGGGCCCAGAGTAAAACTCTCGGCCCCTCTCGGGGAAAGCTGGGGGTCGGACTTTGGACGGGGCGCCGCATTGGCATGCCAGAAGCCAAGGATATACTCATGGCCGATCTTGTCCGCCAGGACTGGAGCCATCTTCGTGGATTCCACGGGTGCCCTCTCAGCGCTGAGGGCTGCAATGCTCCCGGGGCCACCCACGAACAGGCAACTTGCAAAAGCGACGTAGAGAAAGACAGTAGAGATGCAAAACAACACCAACCTCCAAACACTGCGGAGGGAGGAGGGAAGGGGGAAAGACAGGAGAGGGAAGAGCAAACACTGTGACGGGGCACAGCCTGAGAGCAAATCAGCACGCAGAGAATCCTGGTCTCACTGGGTGACAATTTTCTGGAGGTCGGAGTCGTGCCAAGTGCCGTCCTCCAACAGCCTCGCGTAGAGCAGCTCGCCTACCTTCGCGTTGTGATCGGCCGCCTCCGCGTCCTCTGCCAAACAGCCCGGGGCACGGATCTTGGCGCGCCATTGGGCCACGCCCTTGACCTTTGACACCTCGCGCCACCATTCCTCGAACGGGAGCGTCGCTGGCTGGGCGGTTGTGATCTGCGCCGCCAGTGCCGTCGTGTCCGCGCGGTCCACGCCGACGCCAAGGAAACAGAGCGCCTTCGCGCGGGTAGCCACATTCACCTGCTGGCCCACGCACGCAGTAGGGACTCCATCGCCACCGGCCGCGCCTGCAGGCGCAGGCGCAGCCGCTCTAGCCGCTCTCGCAGCAGGCTGGCGCGGGGGCCCTGGGGCGGCCGGAGGTGCGACGCCCATGCCCGCGGCCGCCTGCCCCAGAAGGTTCCGAGTCAAGCGGACATCGTCGCCCTGCTCCTCGACGGCGGCCTGGGAGGTCGAGATCTGGCGGCCTTGGGTCTGGGTGGCGTCGGTCACCGACGCGATGGGAGCATTCAACTTCTTGCGCGCCTCGGACTGTTCAAGCTGTTCGTCGAAGCCCGCGGGAGACGACGATGATGGACTGGAGGCAACCAACTCCTCCCAACGGGCGATCGCCTGCTGCAATCTGGTGCCATGCCTCGCGCGCTGCGCTGAGTCCCCCATCCAGGTGCTGCCGTCAATGCGCCGGCGACTTCCACTGCAGGCTGTGGTGCGTTCGCTGTCCGCGGCCCCGGGGGCGTCGACCGCGGCCGCCGCGCCCCTGGCGCGAAATCATCTGCCCACCTTTCTGTCAGCTACTAAGCGCGCTCCCCGAACGAAGCATCTCACCCAAAACGCTGACATTCTCCATGAAGGCGCGCATCTCCTGGGCCATGGGCCAGCAGCTGCGCCGGCGCGGCGGCGGCCGGGGCTGCCGCTGCCAGCGCGGGCCGCCCCCGCCTCCTCCAGCGAAGCGAGGGCGCGCCGGCTATGGCCATCTCCCCCGCGCGAGCCCTGGCGGGCTCGGTGGCCTTTGCCGCCTCAACTCATGTCGGGGACTGCGGAGCGTGAGTCCTGCAAGCCCGGGGGGCCACAGGCAGCCTCCTGCTCGCTCGACAAAGCCCAAACTGTCAAATCACGTTGATCAAAAACAGCATCGACATGATTTGGATGAGGGCGTCGGTGATAGGAAGTACGGTAAACCAGAGCCACGCAATTCTGTGCCATATCTCGCAGCATGCCAGGGGGTATTACTTCACGCCATAGCTTAGCCATGACACATCTAGGATAGCCAAATCATGAGCAGTGCGTGGTCTCAGTACTCAGTAATCCAATTCAAAGTGTCTAAACCACTGCTATCCCATCGTCGTAGTCCACCATTGAGTTTGGACCAATGCAGTTGTATTTGGGTGGGGTAAGGTAACCCGAAAAAGGGCGCGCTGACTTCTTGGTAACCTTTGTGGGATCTCCAGCGAATGCAAGGGTTTCGGCTTTGTGCATAACCATCGCCGCGATCCTATCAAAGTCAACGCGCAGCTCGGCCTCCATAAAGTTAAAGGCGACAGAGTGGGGGCCCACTCGTTTTTCCTCCTCGCAGTTCAACTTCACTACACGCCCGCACGCGCGATCAACGTGCAGCTTCAAGCACTCGCGGCAAATGGTGCGCGGCGCCAACTAGAGGTCATCCTCACATCGACCTCGGGCAATCCGCTGACTAATGCGCGGAGCGGCTTTGTCACGCAACCACTTAACCACGGAAAATGCAACGTGGGGGATCGCACCGCTTAAGGGGCCACCAATCGGGAGACCCTGACATTGATGCAGCACCGAACCCAAGACCTTGAAGCACCTCATTCCAAGGAGCCCCGTAATAGCCCCCCTGAGGCTGCAGAATATTATAATAATGCGGTCCCATAATCTCGCATTGATAGAGCCTCCAAGAAACAGGTGACTACGGCGACTATGTAGAATCGTGCAAGCCTCGTTGGACGCACTTTGAGATAGCCTCAAGGATAGCCGATCTACGGACTTCCATACGCTTGGCCCGCGTCGGCCGCTAGAGTCCCAGGGGCGCCCGCATGGGTTCCACGTATCTTGCGCTTGCCGCGCGAAATCTGACGTCGCTCAAGCCCGCCATACTGCTTCGCAAGGTTTGGGGTGCCATCCTCAAGGTTACGACAAGCCCAGTCTGGACTCGCCAACTCGCCAGGCCCACTGCGCGCGCGGTCGCACTGCCGAGGCACTTGCACAGGCGGCGCGACGGAAATTTAGCGAACGACCATATTGAAACATGAATGCTTCGGTCATGCGCGCCGGCGCCTGCTTGCAGGGGGTGGGGGGGACTTCCTCGCTCCAGCATTTCGCCTTGAAGGCTTGGTAGATGTGCGGGACACTAGTTTGGCTGGACATCCCCCCCCCGCGGGCCCGGAGGCTCTGATATCAGAAAAAGATACGCAAAGCACTCGCCAGCGGTGAGGAGCATGGGAGAGAATGCCCAGCCCGCGAACCATAGTCAAAACAAGGTCTACGATCCACATGCCGTCGGGGCCCTTGTCCTCGATCGCGATAGCCGCTTGGCGAAACTCGTTGCGTGCCCCGGAACACTTCCGAACGTGGTCCTGGAACATCTGAGAAGGCGACGGCGCCGCCGGGCCGCGTCGACGTTCGGGCAAGCGAGGAGGGGCGGGAAGAGGAGCAGAGGATGCACCATGGCATCCCCGCAGGCCCTGTCGCTGTGCCCGCGCCCGACACGCCGAGTATATGTCGCTCAGTCCTGGCGTGGCACTCGGGACAGGCATCCTGGCATGAGACAGACATCTTCTGCACGTCCGAGCCTCGCGCGGCACGCTCGTATATGGGTGCGCCCAAGACGTCCAGGTCTTCAAACCGCAAGCGTTGAACACGCGCGTGGGAAGTCGCGGAACGCACGGCGAAAGTTCGGAACACGTTTTGCCAAGAAACGAACTTGACTCCCTACAAGTCCAGCCCAGCCTGGCCAGGAGGCACGCAGACGTCGGAACGCGCCTCGGAGCCATCTTTGGGCAGCTGTCTTTTCGTTCTCCCCTGGCACCTCAATAATACTGCGTCCAAGATTTGGGCGGTTTTGCATCTCGAGATATATCCGAAGGGACGTTTTGCACAAGTACTTTGTCCATCCGGCACCCAGAACACATATGCGTAATCACTCCCACTGGGTCGTGCTCTGAATGCTAGGTCCCAATCAACATGAAGAAGGTTCATGTACGCCCACTTGAGTAATAGCTCAGTCAGCTTCGGATCGTAGGTAAAAAAGGGCCCTTGGGCACCACGTGTGTGCGCGTGTGCGTGTGCGTGCACGTGTTCATTAAAATCTCCACGTCTGAAACGCAGCATGTAACTCAACAAACTTCAAGCGTAACATATCCTGCCCACACCACGAGCCTTCATATACCATTGGCGACCAAGGTGCCCAGAAATCAAACCACCAATTCTATCTTCCATCCACTTCTGGCTCTCATCACGGGGAACATGATCGGATGCCAGGACAAGTCTTCTGGCGCGCCGTCCTCGCCCGCGGCGAGGGTGGTTCCTGTTCCTCGCTCGTGCGCGCCCTAGTCTCACATTTTGCAAATTATTCGCAAAGGGTCGTGAAAGCATAATGCGGGCACTTTCCAAGCCTACAATCTCTGAGGTTGGGGCGATAAGGACGAAGACGCATAATGGCCAGCTCGTGCAGCCCGCTCGCAAGTCGCAGTGCCGACTGACCTCTGTTATGGATAGCCCGCGGTGCACCTGAAGGAGACCACCACGTCCGATGCGCAGCGCCTCTGAGCCCAGCTGACACAAGAAACTGCCAGGTCCACGCCCAGACAAGCCCAGGCCACGTAACACACATGAGCTGGAGGTGGTAGAAAGATACAAGCTCGGCGGCATGGTGCAATCGTACAAGGCCTTGGCGAAACAGCGCCTTGGACGTGAGGGGGTGGATGGACCGGCATAAAACCGTTGCCTTCCACCTCTGTCGTCGTCCCGAGGCCCCCAAAGAGCGAATGCGCACAATCGGCAAGAAACGTCCTGAAGGATACCTGGGCGCCCAAGATGCAGAACCAACTCCTGCTGGATTTTGCGAAGAGCGTCTACGAACTTGTTGGAGGGTTTGTCCACCAAAACTTGCCACAGTCCACCAATAAACACAGAGGTCACTTCAGGTCGTATCATCGGGTCCCGGCAGAATATATCAGATTCCAAGGAACCACGCAGTCCATGCACGTGGCCGACATACACGCTCATGCCCAGCAGCTGTCACAGGAACGTCCCAACAATCGCGCCCATGAGGCCAGTATGGCCAACTTCGCAGCACGGCCTCCTGGGAGAAGGTAACAAATGCAGAGCAGCCAATCCAAACCAAGCGGTAAACGAGCAACGATGCAAACCACAAAAGGAAAAGGAGGAGCACCGCCAGGAGGAAGTTGTAATCGAATTGTACAAACATGAACTCACAGAGAAAGAAGTACCACAACATTGATACGGATGTGAACGTGGCACCAGAAAGACACATGGTCAAATTGTTGGTAACATCCACCACGGCTGCGGTACACAGCAACTGCCTGCCACTGCTCCGTGCCCGCCGTGAACACACTTCGATGTGCAGAAGAACTCGGAAGGGATACGTATTTGTCGGTGGTTCCCCTTGCAGTCCTCTTGAGGTTTCATCGGCACCCATCCAGCTGCACCCCCTTTCCATTGGGGTGGCGTTCGACCTCAGAGCACGATATTTTCGACATCTATGAACATGAATGCTCTGTGAACCCACGACGTGTGCGCCGTCTTCACGGCTTGAGCGCTAGCCTAAGCCCGCAGAGTGTGTCCCGCAAGCAAATCAACTGCGTGCGCATAAACATGCATGGCGTGCAAGGAAGAGGCTTCAAAAGTTGCGCACTTGGTGGCTCCCCTCCCTCTGGGCCCGCTGGTGCATACATAATCTATTAGCAAGAACGGTCCCCCTAGATAACCGACGAGAAATCCTTAAAAACATAGCCTTGCTATATGCTGATGCAGAAACAAAGAGCACACACACACACACGCACAACATGCACACATACACACACACACACTTGGCACACCCTCCCGCGTAAAAAGGACCACATTCGCCGACCTCTCCACTTCCGCAGACCTCTCACGCGCTTCGTGGCCCCATCAGGAGCTCCACCGAACGCCCCCCTGGGTAAGGCCGCATGCCGCCCACTCGCCACTTTGGCACACACCTCACATGTTTCGTGGTCTTAAAGGGGGGCTCCACTGAATGTCCCAATGAGAAAGTCCGCATGCCACCACCACCCCACTTTGGCAGAACAATTACACACTTCATGGCCCCATAGGGAGCTTCACCGAAGACCCCAGTGTGAAAGGCCGCATGGCATGCGAACGACCCCACGTTTTGTGGCTCCATGGGGAGCTCCACCGAAGGCCCCAATATCACAGTTTCCGTGGCCTCACAGGTGTAATCCACCATTCCTTTCCGCACGGCGCAGCCCTTGTGTTGTGCCCTAGGTGGCTCGCTCTGGGTCCAGAGGCAAACACGGCCCCGTTGCGTCTCGCACAAGTGCTTCACCCCGAAGTCGCTCGCGTTGCAGCCGATCTTGCCTTCGCCCATTTCGGAGCCGCATGACTGATCCCAGTGTTCCCCCTCTTATATGGTATCAAACTGCATTTTCGGTCATCGGGTTTCCTTGCCAGACAGGCGCCGCCTGATCCGCCCGCCGACCCCCGTCCACGCTGCCCTGTGACTCGTCTTTTTTTTCGGCGCGCTGCCTATGAAAAGCGGGCCCACCGCATCCGAGGTTATTTGCAGTTCGCTCGCCTCCGTCAGTTCACCTGTCTTGCTGGACTCGCCACTGTGTATGGCTGGGTCCTTCGCCAGGACTTGTTGTTGTTCACGGTGTCCCTAACAAACACTCGCCTGCACTGGTCCTGTGGCCAGGCTTTTTTCACTCGGCGCAACATTCAATGTTTCAAGAAACAGTTGTATGCCTGCAGAGAGCCAAATCCGCCGACCCTTCGGCGTGTGAAGAACGCTGTGGTCGTCTTCGTCGTCGTCGTCGCCGCCGCCGCCGCCGCCGTCATCGTCGTCGACGTCATCGTCGTCGTCGTCGTCATCGTCGTGGTCGTCGTCGTCGTCGTCGTCAGCGTGGTCGTCGTCGTCATCTTCGTCGTCGCCAGTCCCACGAGAGAAAGAAACGAACATAACGCCGGTAGACAATAAACGTCGTACTTGAGTCGCTTCCCGCCCCTTTCTCCTCTCCCTGAGGGGGGGGTACGGTGGGGTGGGGTGGGGTAGGGGGGGGTACGGTGGGAGGGGTCCTGGGTCAGATGGCCGCACCGCCCCCCTGGGTTCCTGGCGGGTCCTGGGGGGTGCCCATGTGAGCAGGGAAACAAGGGGAACCACCCCCTTCTGGAGGGGTCGCCAGCGGGTGTCCCAGGGAAAGTCCCGCCTGCGGTGTGGCGGGGGTCTCGGGTCAGAATGCCGCCCCCTCCAAAGGTCCTCGCGGGGCCTGGGGGAACCGTGGGCGAGGATCCCGGGAGAGGTCCCGCCTTCAGGGTCGGCGGCACCAGCCGTCACCCCTTCACATCAAGAGGATGGTCAGTGGAAGAGGCAGTACGTGCACGTCAGAGGTGTGTTGGCACTCGGGCGAAACAGAGAAGATCTGACCGAGTAATCTGACCGAGTGATCAGCGACGGAGGACGCCTCCGGCAATGGTGCTTGCAGTCCGGCGTATCTAGCTCTAAACCGAGCATTCGAGAAGATGGTCGTCACGACATTCTAGCGGCGAGAGAGGACCTCCCCCTCAGTGCTCCTCTGTACCCGTCGGTCGGGAGATGTAGGTAGAAACATGAAAAAGGAAGGTGGATACAGTAGGTTGGTTCCAGGCCCTCCCAGAGAAGAACAAGACACAGCACAAACATATCGATTATTGAAATAGGAAGGCGATTGAAATGGATTGGGATCTGGGAATCCAAAAAGACCTACTTTCAACGACCGGCATGTACCATCCCCTTCCCGGCCCAAGGGCCCCTCCGGCACGCGTTCGTCAGAGTGATCCGCCGCACGCCGAGCTGCGCCAGCGTTGACCAGAGCCGCATCATGACCTCGCTTCGCGGGCACGCTGGTGGAGGAAGCAATGAAAGGGTGGGAAGCACCCAAACCTCCAGGCGCCGCGAAAAATCACGGCTGGCATTTTTCCATTGATTTCGAACGCGTCTTTGGCCCTGGGGGAATGCTTCGGGCCTTGAAAAAAACTCGCTTCGGGGCCTGGAGCTATCAACCAATTAGCGTGGCGAAGAACCCATCCCCATGAAGCTGCGTGTTGCGCAGGGCGCACCTCTCTTCACATACTGTGCGCCGCGTGGCAGTGCGGATAGCGGACCGCGGAGCCCGCGGGGCCCGATCTGCGTGAGGGGGCTGACAAATGTGGCGGACCTTCCCCACGCGAACGTGCACACTGAAGCCATGAGGAACTTCCTGTGGGGCCCGATCCGAGTAGGGTTGAGCAAATATGAGCAGCGGGACGGAAAAGGGCTGGCGGCCAGAGCTGGAGGCCCGTAGTTCCACGAATCTGCATCGCGGGGCGGTGGCTGACCTCCGACAGGGAGAACTGCGCCTCCGCATCGCCAGGAAGAATTGTGTGCCTCTCCCAATTCGATGTGCAATGACACCCATCATGAGGGCAAGATAAGTAGCCATGAGTGCCTGCTAGCCCCCCAAACCCGTTGAGGACCACGGCCCGCGCTGTGCCTAGCTGTGGTGCAGCGGTGCACACAGTGGGCGGACCAGAAGTGCGCTCAGCCTGGGGCGGACCAAGCGAATGCTTGGAAAACTGCCGCGGACTAGCGGTACCCGTGCAATCCCACAGGGCATCAAACATCTTGAACCAACATGGTTTCGGTGGGGGAGAAGGAGGAGGAGGAGGAGGAGGAGGAGCATGAGGAAGAAGGGGAGGAGGAGGAAGAGGAGGAGGAGGAAGGGGAGGAGGAGAGGAGGAGGGAGGAGGAGGAGGAGTAGGAAGAGGAGGAGAGGAGGAGGAGTAGGAGGAGGAGGAGGGGGAGGGGGAGGAGGGGGGGGGAGGAGTAGGAAGAGGAGGAGGAGGAGGAGGATTGGATTCGCACACCTTCAGCGCCAGCCTTGTTTCTGTCATGGTGAGTTGGCAACACTCAAACTATAGCTCGCAAAATCGCGCAATCGTGAGTGGTGATATTTCGCACAACTGCGAATGGACTCTGGCACGGTGAACCTCTGACTTTAAGAGGAAAGTGCATATGCCAGGTTCTATGCACAAGGGCCGCAGCTCGGGCCCCGAAGGGGACCAGCCTGGCCCAGGCAGCCACCGACGCATGAGGTAGCCACGAGGGACCAAGGAAACTACGGGGTAGCTCGTGTTTTAGCTCTGCTCGGAATGTGCCTACGCTTGAAAAGTGTCTCGACTGTAGCGGTCCCTGGGAAAACCCCGCGCGATGCTGACTATTCCGTGATTATGTGGGCATCCGAGGGACGAGCGAGGGGAGGTGGCGGAGGAGGGGGAGAAACATGTGAAACAGGGGAAGCGGCCTCAGACGTGTTCAGCTCCTGGTGAGGCGGTTGAGGTGGAGGGTTATCAGCAGCAGCGGCAAACAAATCATTCTTCTCCTCCGTACTCCTCAAGAAACTCTCGCGCGTGCCTAAATCCAGGGTGGAGTATCACTTGGTATATGTAGTATTTGCAAGTCGTCACCAATGTCCCCATATGCACTCAAATAATAGCCTGCCTGACTTGTGTCGGTCACCGTCACTTCAGTAGCGTCTCGAGAAACTGCTGAATATCTCTCTCCTTCTCTGTCTCTCTCTCTGTTCTCTCTCTCGCTCTCTCTCTCAGGCTGCTGCAATTCGGCCGTGCTTGCACTTCATGTTGGGGATCTGCGTCATCGAACTGATCAGTAGGTGCCGACATGTCGGGTCTCGACAGGCTATCGTCAAGCGGCGCTGCTCCTTGTGGTAAATTTCGTCTTGGCGGCAGAATAGAACGAGCCCGCACTTCGTGTCGACTCGGTATTCCCCGTGCTCCTTGAAGCTTTGCGATACTTGTCGAGCGTTCTGCGCACCGATCGCTTCCCCTAGGGACGCCAGTCCACTGAGCAGTCCTCCCATTGCCCATATGAGCGGTGGGCCGAGATCTTGGTCCTTGCCTGCTTTCTTCACGGCTTGCGCGTAAAGGAAGGTCTGCTCGGTCATCATGGTGATCAGCACGCATGTGGCTGGGAAAATGAAAATGTCGAGTGCGACTCCGGCTAGATCTCGCCCTTGTTGGCTTACTTTTAGCAACTGCTTCATGAAGAGACAGAGTCGCTTGCGAGTGGGATCGTCGGTCTTTCTTTGAATGCGACCGATACTTCTTCTGCTTTGCCCAACCCCTCGGTTTTGTTTGTTCTTCTTCGGGTCTTTCTCGTTGCCGTGTGACAGGTCGGGGGCCTCAGACTTCGTTGTAGATCCTTCTGGGGTCTCGAGACAATCAAGCATGATTTAACCGCGGAAGAGGGTGTGGTAGGTGAGATTCTCGAAGATGCCGAAACAATGAAAGATTTGATTCCAACACTACGGAGGACTCAAGGCATATCGGGCAGTTCCATTTGTCCAATTGTTTGGGTTCCCAAGACATATGAGCGCGACCCATAGCACAACGTCCATAGCCGTAAGGTTGTTTAAGATGTTTCCGAATGTTGTCCACATCCCGAAAGGTGCTGAGGTAATTGGGGCATTGATTTGTAGTAACCCCGCTATGTAGTATATATTGCACGCGATGTCCATATGTCTGGTGTCCCATTCGTGCCCGATAAGTATCTTACTGGAGACCACATGGGGAGCCCTGGGAGTCCTCGATCATACATGTGAATATGTTGTTGCTCTTGGTTTCAGGACAATGTAGTTCTGGACGGAGTGAGCACAATTTATCATATTCCGCAAACGCAGCGGCCCTGAGAATAGAGGGGTCCAATTTCAAGAACTCATGGGAGGAGTCGGACGCGGGGTCGAAGAGCGCCTTCCAGGAGAAACCACTATCTTCCCAGACTTCGGAAACAACTCTCGGTCCCGCTGATCCCACTGTAGAGCTGGAGGTTCTGGTCAAAGGTTTTCGCCCACGGGTTGGCTGCGTCACTGAGCCGTCCACAGTCCTGTAAAGTGGGAGCCTCGTCCAAGAGGTGGCCAAAAATCGCTGCAACTGTCTGACAGTGCGCGTGCCGGTGCAGAAACATGCTCTGTAACCATTTGATTCGGCGTACCGCCAATTCCCCACTGCAGGGAAGAATACGCGCACCTCTGAATTCCGAAGAGGGTGAGTGTGAGAGCCGTCGTGGAAAGTAGCAGCACCTCTCATCAGAAGTCGGAAATACTTGACGATACCCGAATTAATCTTCTGGTAGTCGGTGGGAGACAGAGCGAAAGCCTCAAGACCTGTGATGCCACTCTCCACTACTTTGCCCAGGAACAGCTCACGCTTCAAACGTCGTAAGCCTCGCTCGTGCCAAAATAAACCTATCACTGACCAGCCTGCATGTATTGCTCGAATACGAAACTCCAGCTCGATGGCGTTGGAGCCGCGCATGTGGTGGCGTGCACCTACGTGTCTCGCGCATGTGCGTACCGTGCCGTAGCTACTGGAGCAACTCTCCTGGAGAAGTTTGTTCGAGGTGTGTGATCCCAAACACGGAATGTTGTCTTGTTTCCGCATGTTTTTGCGGGAATGCCATTTGCCCAAAATGTTATTCATGCTTTCGTCTCCAAGTCGAATGGCCTCCAGTGCTCCTGAAACCGAAGAGTCTTTTAGAAGTCGACGGCGCAATAGATCATCAGCAAAACCTACCATGGAGCAGTCCAGAGTAGGGGTCCCGAAAGCGCTGTAGATATAGATGGAATCCTGGAGGTCCTCGCAGACCATATCCTCATATTGAATGAGGAAGAGGAGGAGGAGGAGGAGGAGGAGGAGGAGGAGGAGGAGGAGGAGGCGGCTCTCGAAGCTACGCAAAGGCTACACATGTCTCGGGATGGTCCTGGGGGATCTGGGGGCTCGGGGGAGTCAGGACGGCAGGTGCACCTTCTGCTCCCCCCTGGCTCGGGAGCAGCGGCCGCTCTGGGAACGCCGACGTGCTCTGGCCCCACAGCCTCGCGTGCAGCAGCTGCGGCCCCGGATCCAGGAAGGCCGCCGCCGGAAACGCGTGAACGGTCCAACCAACCGCTTCCGTGACGAGCTCCTTGTGTGACGAGCCTCTCGCCCTCGAGACTCCACTCCAGCCGCCTGCACACGTCATGGAGCGAGGCGAAGAGGTCGTCACGGAAGGGGGTCGGTTTGCCAGGGGCCGGTCAGGCCGCTCCTGATCCTCCTGCCGCAGCACGACCGCGCGCGGCCCTTCCCACCCCGACCGCGCCCCGCCGGCGACGGCGCGCACCGGTCGGCCCTCCCCCGGAGGCAGCCGCCAGCAGCGGGCCGGCGGCGCGGCCGTCCTCGGCTGGCGCCGTCCCCAGCCAGCACCTCCGCAGTCGTCGCCAGGCAGGGCGGCGCGGCCGCCGCTAGTCGCGGCTCGCCCGCAAGCCCGAGCAGTAGCTGCGGGACGCCGAGGCGGCCGCAGGCGAGCGCGAGCGCGAGGCAGGCACCACACGCGAGGCCGGCGGCGTGCCTCACGCTCGCCATGAGCTGGCTTCGGCCTCGAGCCAAGCCACGGAGGAGGAGGAGGAGGAGAAGGAGGAGGGCTCAAGACATCTCGGCTCAAAGGGCCGGGGTTGTCGCCTCGCGAGAGCTGAAACCGGCCCTAGGCATCGGCCATGAGCAGTGCGATGTTTCCTCCGTCTCTCACGCATCCAAAGTCGCATGCATCAAGAAAGGCGAGTCGCATCCGAAGTCCCGTGGGGAGGCGAAGGGGAGCCTGTGCGAGAAGGGTGGGCGGCGAAGCCCAGGCACTGTGAGGAGTGTGGGTGGCGAAGTATAGCCATGCGAGAATATTGCGAGAAGGCGGTAGGGGAGCCGGGGCGAGTGAGAAGAAGCAGGCAGAGTTAGCTTCTTCGAGTTTAGTTTGGTCCCCTCAGTGCGTAAGGATCCAAGACCGCAGATCGCAGTCGCTCGCGGAGGAGGAGGAGGAGCAGGAGGAGGAGGAGGAGGAGGAGGAGCAGGAGCAGGAGCAGGAGCAGCAGCAGGGGCAGGGGCAGGGGCAGGGGCAGAAGAAGCGGCTGCCTTGAGTTCCAGGCGTCGCACTTTCTTCACGGGCGCTTTCGCCCAGTTTCGGGCCCCAGGGTATCCGGCTCGGGAAGTGCTGCAATACAATTGTTCTATAGGGCTCCAGGTCGTGATCTCTGGCGGTGCTGTTCTGTTCGCAACGTCGGGCCTCAGGGCAGGAACACGTAGGCCGAGAGCGGGAGCGGGGGGCGGCATCGGTGGATTCTGCTCGACGTCCACACGCCGTGGCCCAGTTGGTCGACCATCCACTGAAGCCGAGCAGCGGCATTTGCACCACTGAGGCAAGCCCTGGCCAACGCGTGCCAATCAACACCGCGCGGCGGTGGTATCAAGAGGGCCATCAAAGCAGAGGTCTTGGAGCACTGGCCAGCATGCCCCCCCCCTTCTCGAACCTCCCGTGTCCTCCATCCGCCTCCTCCCTCCTCTGTCCTCCTCCCCCTCACTCCTCTGTCCTCCTCCCCCTCCTCCTCCGAGGTGGGGTACGCCCATCGCCTGCCTTGGGGCGCGGCAAGGCCAGCAGCAGCTCGACCTGGCCAGGGAGGCCGCCGGGCCCTGCTGCTGACCCCCCCCCCAGCGCGAGGCGATAGACAGGGCGGTCGAAAAGGAGCGGAGGCGACATCCAGGCAATCGGAAGGCGGGAGATGATAAGAAGATCGAGGGTCGGAGGGGCCGAGGCATGTTGGCGATCTGTTATAAAAAAAAACATGCGAGCACCGGGGTCAGCGGCTCGAACCCCTGAAATCGGCCCACGGACCCGCCCGAGGGCGTCCTCAGCGTAGCGACACGGGCCCCCCCCAGGAGGCCGAACAATCAAGAATAAACATCAAAATCCCCGCATCCTCCCAGTCTCCCTCCTCTCCCCTCCCCTCCCCTCCTCCTCCTCGGCCTCCCCCTCCCCTCCCCCCCTCCTCCTCGTCCAACTCGTCCAACTCGTCCAACTCCTCCTCCTCCTCCTCCTCCTCCTCCTCCTCCTCCTGCTCTCCTCTTCCTCTCCTCTTACTCCTGTTCCTTCTCCCCTCAAGCTCATCCGATCCATATTCTATATCTGTATGCTCTGCCATCTGACCACCTAGCCGGCCGATCGCCGCGCAATCCGCGACGTTTCATCCCACCTGCAAGAACAATATACAAACTCGACGCTTTTGCAGCATGAACGTTTTGTCGCTGACCTGGGAAAACGCTTGGCCTGAGTGAAACGGGGCGCACATCCCGCGCGAAAAGGCGAAGGCCGCACTCGCCACAGCGCGGCAATCATGTTCCTGAGAATTCAGCTCCCGCATTGGCTCGCCAAGTCGTCGACAACGGGGTCGCGCGCGAGCGGACGCCCCTGTCGGCGCTCCCGCCTTGGCGTGTATTTTTCACTTGCCAAGTGGTTTGGGGCGGGGCCGCGCGCCGTGCGGAGCTCGCCTGGCGCTCCCGCTTGGGCGCGGCGCCTGCTCCGCTCGCCGAGCTGAGTGAAAGCAGCGGCGGCAGCGGGGCCGTGTGAGAGTGGCCTGATGTCCTCGCCCAGTCGCCGCGCAGCTTGCGCTGGAACGTGACAGTGTTGCGTAATAGTGGCAGTGCTGTTTCGGCGCGCGCTTCGTCCTCGCGGCGCTCATCGAAAACGTTGCCTAAATTGTGCTCTCGCCGGAGCGCCGAGCAATGTTTGGCTGAAGCTCCGCTCCCGCCCGTGCAGGACCCGTGCCGCTTTTCCCTCGCCATATCGTCGGAAGCGGGACCGCGCGCGAGCGCCTTCCGTTCTCTGGAGGGGCACGCGCTCCAGCCCCCAAATGAATTGTGGCACAGCCATTGCAGGGAAGGAAGGGGCGGGAAGCTAGTGCGAGAAGGGACTGAGGAAGCCTTAGGCTTGCCTCAGCCAATCTGGTGAACCCGAGATTCGCATCGCACAGCGCAGTGAAGCACCGGACACGTTCACCAGAGGCCCAATTTGGCTCCAGCCCTTTTGGCTCATGGCATCATCGGCTCAAGCCATTTGGGCTTGAGCGTCTTGGGCGGCGCGCGACGCGCGGGGCGCGGCGGATCGGGCGGCTGCGCGGCTAGGGCGGGCCACGGGCCATGTTCGACGGGCCCTGCAGGGCGGGCGACGGCGCCGGCGCCCCGGGGCCCGTTATCGCGGCAGGGTGGATGTGGGGATGGGTCTTGGCCTTGGCGCCATGTCCCCCCAGTGCGCCAAGCTGCCGGGAGCTGCTGGGCCCCGCCGGTGGCGGCACCTCAGCAGCAGCCGCGCCGGCGCCCACTGCCAGCGAAGCGCCCCTCCACCGGGTGGGCTGGGCCGCTACTCGGAGGAGCAGGAGGGGCCGTGCTCTGGCATGCGAGCGCCAAGCCCCAGCAGCTCCTTGCGTGGGGCGGGTGCCAGCAGGCCGACGGCGGCGCGGGGCCAGCAAACGCAGCGGGCTGCGCCGCCACCGAAGGCCCAGCCGAAAAGCAAACTGGCCCAGCCGCGGCCGGCGCACGCACAGCAGCGGGCGCCGAGGCCGACCGAGGCGGCTGGCGTGCAGCCCCCGCGCGCCAACTATTACTGGGCGCCACTTGCGGCTGCACCGGCGCCGAGCGCACCGCAGCCCGCGCAGAGAGAGCCGGAGCCGCTCCAGGTCGTCGCCTCGCCGGCGGCGCCGCGCCTGGACGCGCAGCTCTCCCCCCGCCAGGACCGGCGCGCGCCAGCGCCAGCGCACCGGGGTACGGCCGGCCAGAGATGCCGCGGAAGCGGCCCAGCGGGGCGGCGGGGGCCGCGGCAGCACCCCCGAGGGGGGTCGGCCCTTTTTCCCTGGCGGGAGCTAGCGTGCCCGCGGCCTCCAGGGCAGCAGCCACCGCAGCTCCGGCACGGGCAGCTCGTGCGGCAGCACGGGCGGCTCCTGGCCCCCCGGGGGGCGGAGCGATTCTCCTCGCAGCAGCACCGCCCCCCACCGTTCCAGCGGCGCAGGCCCAGGCGCCAGCAGGAGCAACGCCAGCGGCGACACACCCAGGGGCGGGCGCAGAGGCGGCGCGACGGCGGGGAGCGGGAAGGAGCAGCAGCTCGAGCTCGAGCGACAGCCCGAGCAGCAGCACGGCCTCGACAGCGGCATGCGGCTCCTCCAGGAGCCGGAGGCGACGCGGGAAGAGTTGCCGCGGCGGCCGCCGGCGCGCCCGCCGGGCCTGGAGCGAACCCGGGCCCGATGCCTCCGCCCGCGGCGGCAACTGCTCTCGAGGTGCACGGCTGGGGTTTCCCGCCTCCCCCGCCAGGCGGCAACGCACCAGCCGGGCACGGAGAGGAGCCAGAGCTTCGGGCGCTCTGGGAAGCTGGCGAGCGGGTGTGGCGCTGCGCCAGCAAGCGGCCGCCCTGCGTGCTTCCGTGGGCGACGGCGCCAACGGGGCGCGAGCGGGGGCGCTGCTGCTGGAAGAGGCAGAGGCGGGCGACCCCGGCGCCCACGGGCCCGCTGCGCTCTTCGCGGTAGCCAGGGCCGTGCTGGGCGACCCGCTGCGGCAGAGGCGCCGCCACGCCACCTGCCTGCTGCGGACTGCGCGGGCTCTGGCGGGCAACTGGGCGCGCGCGCGTCCCCCCCATCCCTTCCCCCCCCCCCGTCGTGTCGTCCCTTGTCCGTTGTCCATCCCTCCTCTGCCACTGGGCCCCTCTTGCGTCGGCTTCAAAAATGGCCCACAAACCGAGCGTTGGACCAGCAGCTCTGACGCCACAAGAAGGTTCCTCCTCCACAAGGCTGACCCCCCCTTCCCGCCCCCGCTTCGAAAGAACACGCCTTCGGACACCAGGCCCTCACCTGAGCTTCTGGGCTTCAGGAGCGGAGATGGGGACTTGAATCGGGTCATATCGCTTTGGAACAGCGCCTCAGGATTCTCAAGGTCACTTTGAAAGTGTAATTGGCAGAGATCCTCAGGAGCTCAACAATCGGGATCTCGTGGTGCACCTGGGTTCCAAGACAGGCGTATCGGTCGGCTTGACGCTTGCCCTCCCGCCATGCCAACATCAAACCAACACGCATTACCTGAGCATCACTTTTGCGGGACTCTCTTGGCCAATATTCCTTCAAGAATATCTGGGGATCTGAGGCGAGTCTCCTCGGTATCGGGGGCCCTCCTGGGAGCTCCAGGGCGACATCCGTTTCCTCATTCTCCTCTACAATTACTTAATATGAATACTACTCTCCCTCTTCCCCTGATGGCGTGCTGGGAATATTCGACCCCCCCCGCGTACTGTTTTTTAAACCCCCGGATTCCCGGGAGTTGGTCTTTCCCCTGCGTTTATTTTTCTTGTTTTCAAAATGCTGCTCTCGCTGAGGTGCCGGCCTCATTTCTGCTCCCGAATCGTTCCGAATCGTGCTCCCGCTGCAGCGTGGGCCTCATTTTCGGATCGGTGTTTTGCCTCCGTCGTTCAGGATGGCGTTCTCGCCCCAGCGCGGGCCTCTTTCTCGCGCGCCCATCCGCCCGCCACCACCGCGCCGCACCACGCCCCGCCCCGCCGCACGCACACCCACCGCCACTTCCACCCACCAACGCACGCACGCACGCACGCGCACCACCACCGCGCACCGCCACCACCACCGCACTACCCCACCCACCACCACCACGCTACACCGCGTCACACCACATCACACGCGCGCACACACAGACACACACGCACGCACGCACGCATGCACACACACACATACACATACACACGCACACACACACACACGCACACACACACAGACACACACACACACACACACACACACCACCACCGCCACCACCACCACCGCCATCACGCACGTACGCACCTGGCCCACCACCAAACCACCAAGACGCCACACCACGTCACACCACAGCACACGCGCACACACGCACACACACACACACATACACACCACCACCACAACAACCACAACCACGCACACACGCACGCACGCACGCGCACCACCACCCACTACGCACACGCGCGCGGAGCCACAGGTCCGCTACGACACGCGTCCGCGGATAGAGAAAATCAGCGCCATGGTAAGGGATGGGAGGGAGGGGTAGGATGTCAGATGTTGACGAGAGCGCACCTAACTTGCCTCCCCCCCTCCCTTCGTCCTGCCTCCAGAGTGTCTCCGTACTCTCTCGCTTTCCTCCCCCCCTATGCTTCCTGCCAAGTTTCCACCCCGCCCACCCCCTCCCCTCTTCCATGGCCTTCACCCCAGGGCTAACGATGATAGTACGAGTACGATACCCAAGCTCTGCAGGAATATGCGCAACTGCTACGCGACAGGGACATGTCTAGTAGCACGAGCGTACCAAGTGACCCCGGTGCGCACAATGCCTACAACGTCTAGTTTGGTCACAATCACAACTTCGAGGCTTTGCAAGGAATCATACCACTACTACCCTCGTCAAAATTACCCTCAAAAATGGCGACCGCGCCCCGAACTTGCAATGCAGGGTTTCGAAACGAACTACCCTGGTCAAAATTACCATCAAAAATGGCGACCGCGCCCTTGCGATGCCTGCGCGCCCTTCAATGTCGATAGACGCCCCTCCAATGTCGGGGCCAAGGCAAAAGTGGTCTGACCGGGAACGCCTCGGAAGTTCGATGATGCCCGACATTGGAGGGGCGGCGCATACAAGTACCTCGCAGTCACCGCAACTCTGTCCAGTACCTCCCCACGAACAGTTCAGCCACGCAATACATGTTTGAGATACACGCATGGGTGCTCTAACGTGTGGAGAAAGGGAATAAAATACAGACACGTGGTGTTTCGAGCATGTACATGTTATCGTAACCTGGGGTGACATGTTCTCATGCTTTCCCACTTTTTGAGTTTCGTGCTACTCGGCCCTCCTCTCCATTACCCGTCCGCTGCAATATTAGGAACAGGAGGAAGAGGAAACGTAGGAGGAGGAGGAGGATGAGGAGGAGGAGGAGAAGCACCAGCAGCAGCAGCAGCAGGAGGAAGAGCAGCAGGAGCCATATACTACACTCACAGACCCCCCCCCGAAGCGGCACGCCAGAGGCGTCCGCGCAGACCCAGGGCGGCTCCGGCGGCGCGGGCGCGAGCCGCAACGCCCGGGGCAGCACGGCGACCGCCGCAGGGGCCTGGGCCGACGGCGGCGCCGACGACAATCGCCGACGGCAATCGCCAACGCCAACGGCAGCGGCGACGACCGCGGCTCCGACGGCGCCGATGGTGGACACGGCGCTGCCGCCGACGACGGCGACGCCAACGACGACGGGATGATGTGGAGGCGGAGGAGGAGGAGGAGGAGAAGGAGGAGGAGGAAGAGGAGGAGGAGGAGGAGGAGGAGGAGGAGGAGGAGGAGGAGGGGGAGGAAGGAACGCACGTAGCTGGGGGAGACAGGTGACACCTTAGCCGCTCGCGCCGATGGTCAGCTTCGTTGCGCGAAGACGCCGCAGATGGGCTTCGAACTCGCAGAGCCGAGAGGGCGAGGGCTCATGCTCAACCTTCAGCTTGTGGTGCAAACGAATCCGAGAACGTGCAATCGATGGGCTTCGACCCGGAAAAAGGAAGAGTCGTAGGCCGAACCGCCGCCGATGCCGAGCCGAGTGATGGGGCAGGGAGGCAGGACAGTTCTCGGGCTAGCGGGGAGGTGGAGGAGACGCGGGCGCACGATATAGTGGGGCCAACGATCAAGATCGTACAACGCCATAACGCCCAAACGGGCATCCTACCCTTGGCAATCTCAACCAGCTAAGGTCTTCAGATGAGTCCAAGCCACCGACGGCTGCGAGCGGGAAAGGACGGCCCGCAGGGGCGTCCAGCGCTGTGCCATGACCTCCACGGGGGAAGGGACAATCTCGGGAAGGAACGCTCTCGACCTTCGGAAAAATCAGAAAGGAGCATGATGATGATAGGGAGGACGGAGAAGCAAGGGATCAAGCCAATGTGGACGATGAGGGGCAGGAAAAAGAGCGGGTTGGGGAAGGAGGAGGACGAGGACGAGTGGGAGAAGTGGGACGAGGACGGGGGGCAGGATGAGAAACGGAGAGAGGTATGGGCTAGGATGATTATGTCGGAAGTGAGATCTGGTAGGCTTGCCCACACGCGAAAAGCTGTCACTCAACTTGTGGATGCTTGATTGTTCCTGCTGCCACCTGCAAAGAACGACTGAACACAGAAACAAACATACCGCACAACCAGACTTCCGCTTGGGTACCTCGACTGGCCTGCCGAAACTACAATTCGCCTGCGGCAATCCTGGGTATTCGTCCTGAACCGCGCCCGAAACCACGCATACAAATGCGGTCTGTCCGCGTATACTCGCCAGCGCCCTTGCGTGACCATTCTGTTCGGAGGCGATCTGTCCTGTTATGCAAGTCGGTGGCCTTCGAGGTTTTATATGTTCATGTTTCTTTGAAACCGGTCGCCGTTGATGTCTGGTGCACCTGTTCGGAGCAGACAGACACCTGCACAGCCATTCCAGCGTCATCCCCGACGTCGTGAGGACGGCGCAAGTCGCGCTCCGATCAAACGCTCTGCAGAGGGCTGGGCCCAGGGTGCCCTCTCGGGAGGCCGCGAGGTGTCCATAGTGTCGCCTGCGAGTGCCCGAGGCGGCCCCAATGTTGCCCCGAAGTGCCACTGCGAAGACTGCGAAAATACTGCCCTCCCCAACCTGCGGGTCAAACACTCATAAGCATCACGGTATGTTTTCCGTCCGGCGCAGCTGAAGGCCGTGCGCGGCCAGCCGGATGTGACAATTGAGGGTCAAAGAGCATGCAAACTTGCATCTTGGGTTGTCGTGGCGTGCAAATCTGTGAGAAATGTTGAGCCCTGGTCGAGAGCCATGGCCTCAGCGACGAAGGAAGATACAACGTCGACCTCATCCAAAAACACACCAGCCATAGAGACAATTTGCGAACCGTCCCCCCAAACAGCCTCGAGGATCCAAGCTGCTGCGGAGCACGCGTCGCCCCGGCGACCGCCGTCGCAATGGGCGACAAGATTCGCGTCTCGAAGCTGACGGCTGGCAGCTAATGGAAAAGATTTCTGCCAAGAGCGTTTTTCGTCCATGGTGAAATTTGCTAGGTGGTCCGCTTTCACACTGAGCTCGCGGCGCCTCCACACGACAGGATCCGCATGGCACTGATGGGGCAGGACGCCTTTGTCGAATAGCGTTGCCAAGCGGGTGCAAATACGGTTGAAGATGCGGCAGTGGTCGGAGCCGTCCGGGAGGATGTTCCCCATGATGACCTCAACTGAGGGGTTGACAATCACAGATGATGATGACACGACCTGCGCCGGCCTCCCAGTTGATCGGCTCATCGTGGAAGTTGATGGCTGCATGTGTTGCTGGCAGGTCCTCCAATGTATATCTCTTCACCCGGAGTCGTTCGGGTGGAGGGTAGTCCTGCACGACCGCCTCCGTTGTCGCCCGAACGCACCCCACGACTGGGAGTCCCCATTGGCGGCAGATCCACGCGCTAAACTCCCCGAAATGCCGCATCCACTCCTGTAGGGAATGGCAACCGTCGCGGACACTCCTCCAATCGACGCCGAAATAATCACAAAATACATCTTCCCAGTGAGAGAAATTGCCTCCAGTGGCGTGGACCATACTCAATCGCAACCGTTTCTTGCATTCTTTGGCATGTTTATACTGTTCCCACCAATCTCGCGCGCGGAAAGTCCGGCTCTTCCTCAAAAGTTCAGTTCCGGCACTGCATGGATGCATGCGCGGTATCTACGAACATAATGGGGCCCATATGGAACTGAATGCAGCAGCAACGAGCCAGCAAGGCAGAAGCAACGCGGCGCAATGCGAAGCATTGTAATGCAGACGCATGGCCAATGCAGAAACAACATGCGTGCATCCCGAAATCGATACGACAGCCCCGCGCTGTAACGCAATGCCACGCAACGCAATGGAATGGGCAGCGATGCAACACCAACGCAATGCATGCGTAATGCAAATGCAATGAGACATACAACGTAGCGCAAACTTACCAAGGACCGACCCCACCGATTCGGGGCGAGAGGCGATATTCGGGCTAAGGCTCCCGCCCAACAAAACGAGCAACGAAACGAAACGAACGACGAAACGAACGCTCATAACTACAGCTCGGGCTACGGCAAAACCTCAAGACCAGGCTGAAAACCAAGCCAGCAACGGAACCACACGAACGGGAGAGGCACGACGAAACGACACACACAAAAACAACGCCCGAGAACAGCGCCAGGCCGAGGAGCGATATTCGGGCTTATGCCCTCGCCCCACGAAACGAACAACGAAACGAAACGAAACGAAGCGAACGCCAAGGCTGGAGGTCAGGCAAGGCGCAAAACAAACAACAAAAGGGAAACGAAACGAAACACCATCGGGTGATCCAAAACGACAACAAAACGATCAACGAAACGAAACGTCAAGCAGTAACCGATGTAATATCGGCAATTGCTTGGTAAGAACGTCGGCGATATCCTTACCAAGCGCAGTCAGACAATCGATGGTCAACGGCGGCGCGAACACACAACGGCCAACGAAACACGCCACGGAATGAACGGGGCAAACAAAACGAAAAACGAAACGCAAACTTGGATCCATGACAAAACAAAACAAAGAACGAAACGCGCGCCAACAAAAAGACGTTTTAATTCAAATGCGTTCAAAACAACAATGAACAACACAACGAGGCAACAATGAAACCGAAAACGAAAAACACAACGAAGTCAAACACCAAGCTAAACAGCGTTGTGGTGGGTCCTTGAAAACTACACGATTGCGATCACCAGACAGATCCTGCCACACACACACACACGTGCGACAAGCAATGCAAACGCAGTGCAACAAGCAATGCATAAATGATGCAACCCAAGTGCAGTAAACCAACAGTGCCACCCAATGCAAAACAATGGAATCGCAATGCGGCATACATGCAACCACACTGCAACAACGCAATTGCAACACAATCAGAACGCTACGCTGTTCAATGTCATGGCATGCCATTACACTGGCAACACTGTGAACTATGATATGGCATGCACTGCGATGACATTTATGCTCTGCCGTGCTGCAACCTGTCACGCTCTGCGAATGACGTGTTGCGCTAAATGCGTATGATATATGTAATGCTGTGCCAGGCTATAAAATATGTTCTACGCGATGCAATGATTGTGCGAATGCGAACTTACGCAGAATCTGCACGATGCACTGTCGGCCACCACAGCCGAATACACGACGACCAACCTTTTTGGCTTAAGAGCAATCGAAACGCATGGGCAAAGCCTGACTGGGGGAACACACTAACAGGGTGTCTCAGTGCGCTTGTCCCCCAGACTTTTCGGCCGGAGCTGGCCCAAGAAAAGCTTTCAAAAGCCCCATGGCCGCACCGACGGCCCCGGGAAGTTACCAAGACTGTCCAAAAATAATACCCCAAGACGGCTCGAGACATCTCCAAATGGGGCCCAGACCGTCCCAAAAGAACTCAAGGACGGCCGCAATACCCAGCCGGACGACTTGAATATGGTCCTACCGATCTTCTACACATGAGCTTGGTAGAACCATCGCGCACCAGGAGGTCCCGAGATCCGAAGACATCGAGCATGCCCTCTAGAACTCCCCGAGAGGCGATCGAAAAATTCCCAAGAAATCCACAGAAGGCCCCCCCAAAAAACCCGTAAGAAGTCTTCAAGAACCCCCCTCCCAGGGCAACGGATCAACCATGCAACATCATGGCAACGCCACGCTGCAGCATCGTAATGCCCCAAGGCCGAAGGTGCTACTGAGCTGCTCGGGAGAGCTAAATGGAACCATCCTGCATGTATTCCGACGCTGCGCGGTCTCGGTGGCAAGACTCGCTGCAGGCAGCTGAGTACATTGTCACATGCGCATGCACATGCACGACTGCACGAACGTACACATGCAAGCACCACATACACACACACATATGCAAATTTCGAGTCATACGCGCACGCGCGTATATGGATCGTGCACGCACGCATACACGTACACCTGCAAGGACAATTACATGTTCTGATGCACGCGTACACGTGCGACATCCCATGCAACTTAGCACTTGCATCTTCGTAGGCGAGCGTGTACACGCCCACGTTCACCTCGTACGGGCTGGCGCACTCTCTCGCTTCGGGTGCCCGCCTCCGTGCCCGGCGTAGCGGAGAGGCGCACCGAACCGTCCTCGAACACGTGGACGCCTCGGAGAAGGCCACTACTTTTCCTTTCTCTCAAAGTCCCGCAAATCTGCGACATGAAAGAGTGACCATCGACCAGAGTGATTTGGTGCGCGGTGACTCCCGAAAGCAACGCACCGAAGGTCACCCCGACGAAAAGTCATTTACGTGTAGCCACGCCAACGGGGACTCCGATAAGCCAAGGCAGTGGCGCAACCGAGAAGAGTACAGCCCTGGCACGAAGCATCCGCCGGTTCGCCGTTGCCTCCCGCCTCCCGCCGCCCTGGTTCTCTCATCCTCTTCCCTGCGGGCGCTCCTCCGCGAGCTCAGTCGGGTTGGCCGAAAAGCCACACCCTCTGGCGTCGAGGACAACCTCGCTTGGCAGCACACTAAGCCAGTCACCTGCGCGCCCAACCCCGCCGCCGATGACGCCGACGCGCAAGGCGTCGCCTGGCTCTGGCCGCAAGACCGTAGTGATGTGCCGCGCACGCCGGTCGCCTGCAGTGGGGCGAAAACAAGCGGACTGCGCAGGTATGTGCGTGACGGCGTGATATGGGATTCGGTGCGGTGCGACAATATGGTGGGGAGGCGAGCGTGGCTGTATGGCATGCCGCGCCGCCCCTGCGCGCGGGAAGGGCGGCGATGGCATGGCCGCGACGTATCTGGGTTGGGAAGTCTGGACCGCAGCCGCAGAAGTATCTCGAAAAGCGTCGCGCATTTCCTGTTAGGCCGCGGGGTCCGCATTCAATATTGCAGTGGCCTACTCTTGACCATCCAATGCTTCGACCGTCCTTGATTATTATAGCGGCCGCATGGGGTACGTACCAGAAAAACGCATTTCGCCCAAAACTTGCTCTGAAACTACTATTTGGTGGCCGTCGATAACAAAAACTGACCTGATGATTTCTCATACTATCAGAGAGTAGCGATCTAGCGAGGCACCTCCTCGACGAGATGTTCCTGGCTCCATCTTAAAATGCTGCAAGGCAGTGATGATTTCGCTTCACACAATAATAGAAACACGACTTCTGGCCCCATTCCATGCCGCCACCAATACGGATTTTGTCCGAAGGCCGTTCGAAGATCGTTTACTCAGGATGGATCATCGGTCGAAGATGGACGGCCTATAGAATAACAAACTTCTAATTGGCGGCCATGTCGTAAAATGCCGACCAGGTATTTTGAACTGGTAGGCTGCTAGATATGCGATGGGTGAGGCGTTGGCGATTCGTAGGCAGTCTTGGGCTGGTAGGGATACTCGCTGATGAATGTGTGCCAATTCACACATTGTTAATCGCAAGCACATGTGCCAAAACGGGTTTATACGCTGGTCGGCGTT